>SSNP01000004.1:4833384-4911543 GCA_006937955.1 Pachypanchax playfairii | reverse complement strand
GGGGGGTGTCTCTGTGTTTAGGATAAACTTTGAAATGGGAGGGGGGGGTATCTGGACCAGCCATGCAGGCTAAACAAAACAAGTGTGTTTGCACAGTTAACACTTTTTATTTCCCCACTGAAGAGAATCAACAACGTCAGATTTGTTTTCATTTAGCAGAGGAGAAGAACAAGATGAGGAACAAGAGAGGGGGGAGGCGGGTCGGTTGTATAGTTTGTGGTAGGCTGATTGTACAATCATGGTGGTGTTGACGGTTTTGTGTGATGTAAGAGACATTTGCATGAGATGCGAGCACGAATCCACCCACAGTGTTTCTTTTTGTTGGTCATGCTCAGGCTAAAGGTTCAACTTGCAGCTTTGCTGTTTCCATTTTGAAACATTTCAGTGTTTTTTACTACATGGAGGTAATCATGTTGTAGTAGTATGAATATTCTGCAGTTCTTAGATGTAGGGGTTTCATGATGGACTGCATCCACGTGATTTCAGTGTCACTGCTCATGCTTCGTTCTGCTGTGGACTTGTTGCACGCCGTGTCCTGTGCTTTCACTTCTTTCTGTGTGACGTGTCCATTTTTCTCATCTTTTCCTGTTGTTCATCCGTCTCGTCTGCTGACAAACAGTTTGTATTAATGCAGCTTTGTTTTTTGTATCCGCTTGCCCTCTGCCAGTCCATCTGGGAAGAAGTTTCGGAGCAAGCCTCAGCTGGCCCGTTACCTCGGTAACCAGATGGACCTCAGCTCCTTCGATTTCCGCACAGGGAAGATGCTGATGAGCAAGCTGAACAAGAACCGCCAGAGACTGCGATATGACAACAACAACCAGAACAAGGTGAGCTGACGTGATCCTGTTATATCAATAACAACTGTACTTAAAATTAATATTACAGATTTAATGAGACCATTTGGGTCCAGATTGTGTTTTAAAAACATGTCAGAAAGTTTTCATTTTTCTTGTTTTCATATTTTCAAGGGGAAACCTGATTTAAACACGTCGCTCCCAGTTAGGCAGACAGCCTCCATCTTTAAGCAACCTGTTACCAAGGTGACCAACCATCCCAGCAACAAAGTGAAGACAGACCCTCAGAAAGCTGTTGATCAGCCCCGACAGGTGAGGTCATCAGTATTTATGCTGTCATGTGATTGGCTCCCTGCTCTGGAAGCAATAATGTTTTTCTGTCATCAGCTGTTTTGGGAGAAGAAACTTAGTGGTCTCAACGCGTATGACATCGCAGAGGAGCTGGTTAAAACCATGGAGCTTCCTAAAGGTCTTCAAGGTAAATCAGCTGAGCATTAAACACGTCCACTGCTACAGAAAAGGAAAAAAAAAGATGTTTGAACATGTCTGATGACCCTCCTCTTCTCCGCAGGCGTCGGTCCAGGCTGCACAGACAAAACTCTGCTGTCGGCCATCGCCAGCGCTCTGCACACCAGCGCCACACCGATCACCGGGCAGCTTTCTGCTGCCGTCGAGAAGAACCCGGGAGTCTGGCTCAATACTGCGCAGCCGCTGTGCAAAGCCTTCATAGTGACAGACGAGGACATCAGGTGAGCGTTCACAGAGCAGCTGACCGCAGCTTCACTGATGGAGATCATTTTACCACTTCCTACTAATAAAACCTCCACTTTATATGTCTAAACTGTTTGTAAAATAAGACATTTGGCGGTTGCTTCTCTGCTGCGTCTAACGTCCGTTAAAGGCAGCTCTAACCGCCGCCTCCCATCAACTTCCTGTTGTATTTATATACAGGAAACAGGAGGAGCTGGTGTACAGCGTGAGGAAAAGACTGGAGGAGGCGCTCATGGCTGACATGCTGGCTCACGTCGAGGAGGCTGCCAGCGACGGGGAGCCTCTGAAGGAGGAGGGTAACAACAGTGAGGACATGGAGAATGTATAGCACAGGTGAGGCGTTAACCTGGACGCTGTAGAAAACCCACGTCACGTCTCTCTGCTACACCGTGTTTTAAAGAACTGCAGAAACATTTTTTGTTCCTTTTTTTTTTAAAGGTTTTTGCAAAGTCTGAATAAACTTATTCAACCTCTGTAACCACGGCTGTAAGTGGTCCGGCCCTGAAGAACTGTCCCCCCAAATCAGCATCCCCCCGTAGAGTTCCACTCGCTCCAGTACAGCTGTTCCATCGTTAACTCCACAGAACGGTTCTCCTGCACTGGATTCATGAGAACATCATATACAAAGTATTTACATCATGTTGGATTCAGTGTTCAGTGATAAATGTATTTTTTACTCAAAGTTTTGAAAAGATTTGTATAATTTTATGGGGGACAATCATGTCAGATCCAAAACATTTTATGTCAACAGAGAGTTGATGTGTTTGCTGGTTTGTTTTGGAGTTGACTGGGAGTGAATGTTTTGTATTTTCGGGGAGTTTTCAGTCAGTAATCATCACTAGAAGAATCAGTAACGTGTTAAAAACTCAAACAGAAGCTGCATTTAACAGCTTGTTTGTTATTTCGAAGGTGTTTCAGCTTTTACTTCAATTGTGTCAATACTGATGACTGTTTGACATTCAGTTCAGATTATTTTAGGTGCTTTGTGATGTTATTGTTTGAATATTTTTTTGTAACGATGAACACATGCTGCCTCCTTTAAAAATCCACGCACAAAACTGGAGACGGTAGATTCATTTTTATCTTAAATTTTATTCCTCCTACCATCAGCAGACGACTTGCTGGAATGACTTTGTGTTTCTTAATAAAATGTGTTGCGATGTCATTAAATCTGTTGAGTCTTTATTAATGAAGTTTTGTGAAACTGTTCGAACTTCAAAAGGGAAAAAGTGTGATGAGTTCATATTCTGCAGATTAACAGTTAACCTGAGTGTCTTTATGTGAGTGTGGACAAAGTGCAACACGCTGTCAGCTGGATATGAGGATGTTCTGTTAAAGGACGCAGGATACCGGCTGGTTCTCTGCTCAGAACCAACTAAACCAGACAGCTTTTAAATGACGTTCTCCAACATGTTCTAGAGACAACATGACAACTCTGGAGTTATACACAAAGGTAAGATAAACCTGTTCTATTTGTGAAATGTTCAGTAAAATGGAAACAGGAATGAATGTTTGTTTTCTGTGTGCAGCTTCGCCTCGTAATTCAAAAGTTAAAATATCTAATTTGGGACAGAAATGAATAGTTTGTTTTGAATGTTATGGTTTAAAAGAAAGGTTACAAATGTATTTCGTGAAGTAAATAACTAAATGAATCGTTGGTGGGTAATAATCCACGGGAGTCATTTTAGAGAGAATGACCAGTGTTAATTTTTAACACTGTTTAAGAGCTTTTTGTGCTGATGAGCAACAAATATCGACTGGGTGGGGCGACAATGTGACGGTGTAGGATTTTTTTTTCTCCCCTACATTTGGTCTGCATCTTGTGTCGATAATTTGACGTGATTTCAAAGTTTGATGATTGTAAATATCTTGTGTTCTTTCAGGGGGCCAGTGTGTGGCTCCCTGATCCAGAGTCAGTCTGGGTTTCAGCTCATCTGTTACAGGATTATAAACCTGGAGAGAAACACCTACTGCTGCAGCTCCCAAATGGAAATGTGAGACATTCTGAACTTTACACATGATTTTCTTCATCGAACGTGATTACGGTTTGTTACATTAAGCACCTGCGACTTCTGCTGACAGGAAGTTCGTTTCCCAGTTGACTCTCCATCTGATCTCCCCCCTCTGGGGAACCCGGATATTTTGGAGGGTGAGAATGACCTGACAGCTCTCAGCTTTCTCCACGAGCCCGCTGTGCTGCATAACCTGCGGGTCCGGTTTCTGGACTACAGCAGCATCTACACATACTGTGGTGAGCAAAGTAAAGTTAGAAGACAGAATACAGAGAGGAACAAATAAGGAAACCTCATGAAGAAAGAATAACTGCCACAAATATACATCATAAGCAGCGAAGATCTTACAGATTTATGAGAAGAAAAAGAATAGACGCTACCGTGTGCTTCTGTTTTCATGATCACAACTCAAAATGTCTATAAATCAGAGGGTCAAAGGTTGAGGCAGCTCCTGTTGGAGAACACGTCATAAAACATTTTATAAGAAGCTTTGTAAAGCAAGCAAAGGTAATGCTGAAATAATTTCAGTGTTTGACATTGAGAAATTTGAACTCTTTCTGTTTTGTTTTCCACTGTCTCAAAAATCTAGTTCACCTCAATAATCAGAATAAATAGTAATGGACGCCTGCAGGGACATTAATCTTCTTCATGTATCTTATTCATTAGAGAAAGTTTCAGCATTGGAGACCAAACAACTAAATACTGTTTTAATTAGGGTCTTGACCAGGAGTGTTGAGGTCCACTATCCTGCATCTTGACAACTTGACAAACAGATGACAACTCAGAGATTTGAGGCTGAATCTCCAGTCATATAGTGAAAACACAGATATTTGGATGCAGAGATCGTCTTCTGTGCTTCCAGGTATCGTGTTAGTTGCCATCAATCCTTATGACCAGCTGCCCATCTACGGCGAGGAGGTGATCGATGCTTACAGCGGTCAGGACATGACTGACATGGAGCCTCACATCTTCTCTGTGGCAGAGGAAGCCTACTGCACTATGACCAGGTGAGGATCGGAGCGCTGAGGTCACAGAGTTACAACCTGCTCGCTGTATGTGACTTGATGTGATTTTACAAACAGGGAAGAGAGGAACCAGTCCATCATCATCAGCGGGGAGTCTGGCTCAGGGAAAACGGTCTCAGCCAAATTCACCATGAGATACTTTGCTGTTGTTGGAGGAGCAGCACAGCAGACCAGCGTGGAGGAGAGAGTTCTGGCTTCAAACCCTATCATGGAGGTAAAGAAACGATGAGTTTCCTCTTTGGTACGTTATTATAAAAGTCAGAAACACACCAACTTCGTGTTGCAGTCCATCGGGAATGCAAAAACCACGAGAAACGACAACAGCAGTCGCTTTGGGAAGTATATTGAGATCGGCTTTGGCAGGAAGGGAGACATCATCGGTGCGAACATGAGGACGTATCTGCTGGAGAAGTCAAGGGTCGTCTTCCAGGTAAAACTCCCTGCTGCCGTTCTGTAGAAAATGTTCCTCGTTTTAAATTAAAAGCTGATAAATGTCCTCCATGTTTTTATGTTAGGCATCCTCAGAAAGAAACTACCACATCTTCTATCAGCTGTGTGCATCCAGAGATCTGCCTGAAATGAGGTCGCTCAAACTAGGTGAGACCTACTTAACCTGCTGTCAGAATGTTTATATATATATACATCATCACACTGCTCATATTCTGAACATGGTGGGATTATTTTGTCTCCAGATGCAGCAGAATGTTTCCGCTACACCAACCAGGGAGAGGACATGCAGATTCCTGGTACTGATGATTCATCTGACCTGGAGCGAACTCGCAATGCCTTCTCCATTCTTGGTAAAATCAGTTCATGCATTCTGCAGAATTAAAACGTAGAAGTTAACAGAAAGTTGAAAACTGAAACGTTGTGTGCTGAAATTGAAGGTGTGCAGCCTGACCAGCAGATGGAGCTCTTTAGGATCCTTTCAGCTGTTCTACATCTGGGAAACGTCAACATTCAGGCCAGTGGGAGAAGTTCTGACCGGAGTTACATTGATGTAACAAATATTCTTCCTCTAACTTCAGTCTTAATGCTCCAGCACAGAGATGAATCATGTGATTTTGTTTTGAATGGGTGGTTTCTCAGGCAGACGACTCCTCTCTGGCTGTCTTCTCCAAGCTGTTGGGAGTCGAGCGATCTCAGATGGCTCACTGGTTGTGCCACCGCAGACTGGCAGTAGGAGGGGAGATGCTGGTGAAACCCATGACCGGTCAGCAGGCTCTGGAAGCCAGAGATGCTCTTGCTAAACACATTTATGGTCAGCTGTTTACATGGACGGTCCAGAGGCTGAACTCAGCCCTGCGCTCTCAGAGGTCAAAGGCCAAATCTTTTATAGGGGTGTTAGATATCTACGGGTGAGTGATGAGCTGCTTTTAATATCTCTTTGTGAGTCTTGGTAATGTACTGATGAATCTCTCTTTTGGTGCAGGTTTGAGACTTTTGAGCGAAACAGTTTCGAACAGTTTTGTATAAATTATGCGAACGAGAAACTTCAGCAGCAGTTTAACAGGGTGAGTTTATCTGACGGTTTGACTGAATGTGTCTTTATCTTTGTGTTTTTGTAAAGTTTCAGAGTTATGTTTTTTTTTCCCCAATATTGTTTCATCACATCTGAAATTTACTGCCTCTTCTGCTTTTAAAACATTTTTTATGCCAATAAACTGAAATTTAAAAGACAGGATTGAGAAAGTAAAAGTTTACGTGCATTTTTTAGCGTTCTTTCTATAACTTTCCATCTGTAATAAATCAACTGAAATTTTGGACACTTCAGCAGTTTTAATAAAAATTTACAGATTTTTCTCTACTTTTATATTAAATGTTGTTGTTTTGTTGTTTGAAGCACGTGTTCCACCTGGAGCAGGAGGAGTACATGCGGGAGGAACTGGCCTGGAACAGGATCCAGTTCAGTGACAATCAGCTGTGTATCGGGCTCATAGAGGGACAACTGGGGATGTTTGACCTGCTGGACGAGGAGTGCAGGGTCAGTCCTCCTGTCCAGTTTTTGCAGATCTGTTTTATTGATTTATGAAGTGTTTTTTTTTATTATTATTATTACTTCAGATGCCTAAAGGTTCTGATGAAAGCTGGGTGCTCAAGCTGTACGACCAACACCTGACCAGTAAACCCCATCCTCACTTCAAGAAACCTCGAATGTCCAGCAGTGCCTTCATCATTCTGCACTTTGCTGACACCGTAAGCCATGAGCTGCTACATCTTGTTTCAGAAAAATGTGTTTTTATTTTTCATATGAAAAGTCTTGTTTTTTTTTTTGGAATCAGGTGCAATATGAGTGCACCGGCTTTTTGGACAAAAATCGTGACACAGTGTTTGAGGAGCTCATTAACATCCTCAAAGCAAGTCAGGTAGATCGGTGCTAATTGTATAACTTCAGGTTTGATTTCTAAGTGAAACGAGTATGATGGACGTGTGTTTGTGTATCAGTCTGAGCTGGTGGCGGAGTTGTTCCAGCAGCAGGGAAACGAGCCGTCTGTAGCCAATGGGAGCGTCCGCTCTGCAAAGAGAGCCACCAGAGAGAACAGGCTAACTGTAGGCTTCCAGGTGAGATGCTGATACTTTCTCTGATGTCACTCTGTTTCACCCCGCTCACTCTGCTTTGTCTCGGGGTCGGACAGTTTCGTCAGTCCTTACAGATGCTGATGGACACGCTGAACAGCACGACTCCCCATTACGTTCGCTGTATTAAACCCAACGACCTAAAAGCACCTTTCATGTGAGTCTTTCATTGTTTCCAACATGCTTGTGCGTTTTACTGGGATGTTATATGCTCTTAATTATAATTAATGAGATGATGTTATTGTTAGGTTTGATCCTAAGAGGACGGTACAACAGCTGAGAGCCTGTGGGGTGCTGGAGACGATTAGAATCAGTGCAGCAGGTTATCCATCCAGGTACCGACCCTGTTTTAACTCTGTCACATTATGATGTTCTAATAATAATAGAGTTAAAAAAGGAATGTATTAAATGTAAAACTTTTTTCTAAAACTCGGGGTAATGTTTGTATCCAGGTGGACGTATGAGGAGTTCTTCAGCAGATATCGCGTTCTGCTGCGACGTCCCCAGAACCAGAACCAGGATCAAGCCCAGGCTTTGTGCAGACAGGCCCTGCCGCAGCTCATTCCAGACTCGGACCAGTACTGCTTTGGAAAGACTAAAGTATTTTTCCGGGCGGGTCAGGTGGCTCTTCTCGAGAGGCTGAGATCTGAGCGGCTGCGCGTAGCAGCTGTGATCATCCAGAGCCGAACCAAAGGGTGGCTGGTTCGAATCCGATACAGCAGGATCCGCTGGGCAGCTCTAACTATACAGAGATACAGCAGAGGAACTCTGGCCAGACGGTGAGAATCAGTGTTCAGCACTTATGAACATTTAGAAGTTTCTTTCAAACGACGTGTTTATTCAGTATTTTTCAGAAGCAGATGAAGTGTTTTTAAGTTTAAAGAACCGCTCGGTCATCTCTGCATCGTGTGGTTGTAGACTGGTCTGGACTCTGCGCCACACTAAGGCTGCCTTGGTGATCCAGAAGACCTTCCGTATGGTGGTGGTTCGACATCTTTTTCTCATGATTCGACAGGCAGCCATCACCATCCAAGCCTTCACCAGGGGGACGCTGGCGCGCCGCAGATACAGACAGGTTCATCTTTTATCACGTTGTTAAAATCACTTGACATGAACTTATTTTAGGTCCAATCCTACTTCTTGCTCCTCAGCTGCTGGTGGTCAGAGCCACCGTGTTGCTGCAGGCAAGAGTGCGTGGGTGGTTGGCGAGGCGGGCGTACAAGCGGGTGCGAGCAGCGGTGGTGTTCATGCAGTGCTGCGTTCGCCGCAGAGCCGGCAGGAGAGAGCTGCTGAAACTGAAGGCCGAGGCTCGATCTGTGGAGAGGTACAGAGAGCTGAACAAGGGCATGGAGGTGAAACTGATGCAGCTGCAGCTGAAAGTGGACCAGCAGGTGAGCGAGGGGGAGAAATATTTGAGATCTGATTCTTTTTCATTCTATATTTGCATAGTGAGGTTGTTTTTTGTGAGCTACTCAGGCAAGAGAGAGTGCTGCTCTGAGAGAGACCCTCCACGCTGAACGACAGACCGCCAACGCCGAGCTGGATGCTCTGAGGGTGATCATCCAGAAACTGGAGAGCCAGAAACAGGAGAAACTTCCTTCTGGTCCGGTTATCAGTGAGACGGAGGCGGAGGAACGGAGGAGAGCCGAGGAGAAAGCTGCTCAGGAGATCTTTCAACTCACACAAGTAAAGTCTCCACCTCATTAACAGACAGCACGTTTTCTCATCTTCAATCTGTATAAAGTTGATCAATATTGTCTCGTTATTTCAGGAGTTGCAAACTCTACAAAAGGAGAAGGAGCGTGTTTACATGGAGAAAACAGACCTCGCTGCGTGTTTGCTGGAGAAGGAAAAGACACAACAAGGTTGGTCTTCACAACTCAAACAATCCCTCTGGTTTCATTGTCTCATTTCGTATCTCATACTCTGTCCGTGCAGAGCTGGTGCATCAGGCTGTGGTACAAGCCAGCGCAGCTCTTCAAACAGAACTGGATGAGGAGAGGACCAAGTATCAGATTCTCCTGAGGGACTTCACCAGACTGGAGCAGAGATACGACAACCTCCGGGAGATGAATCTTCTCACTGAGGTTCAGACCTTCTCACTAAGTTTCCCTCTCAGGCTTGTTTGCTTCACATTGATTTCTCTTTTCACGATGCAGCGTAGCAAAGGACACCGAAGGAGCGACTCCACCCAGAGCTTCGGCTTCGAGCCTCTCTCTCCCTCACCGTCTCCGCTGTCGCCCCAGTCTCTCACCCCACTCTCGCTCTCACCCTTTCCATCAGCTTTTCCTTCCCCAGAGGAGGTCCGCAGGATCAGCGTGACGTCTCCCAGTCAGGAGAGGAGACTCTCCGTGTGGAGCTCAGACGCTCCGCTGGTGAGTAAACACAACGTTTAACAGTGACCGGCAGATCTAAAGCTGATGCTGCATGTTTGGATCAACAGGACCAGTTGATGGAGAAGATGGATGTAACCAGAGACCCGGCCGTGAAGACGAAACGAGAAGACTTGGAACACGCTTACGATGCTGTTCGAGTCGCCAACAAGTGAGGCGCTCGCCGCTCACTCAGTCACACCTGTCAGTGTAGCTCTGTGTCGTGTGCATCATCCTGTTTGATCCGTCCGGTTCTTGTCAGGTTCCTGGAGAGTCAGCTCCGTCAGCAGCACACCCAGTGGGAGGAGGAGCTTAATGCTCTGAGGTCTCAGCTCAGTCGTGCCGTTTCGTGCTCTTCCTCTGATACACAGACTCAGGTGCAGATTTATCATCGTCACCTGAACTGTAGTGATAGAAAAGAAAGTGGATGTGATTTATTGTGTGAAAATGTAACTGTTTATCTGCACAAGGAGCTGCTGGAAGCCAGAGAACACGAGTGTGTGCGTCTGAGGAGGGAGGTGAAGGAGCTAAGAAGCACCGTGTCACTCAGGCGGCTCCTGACACACGGTGAGACGTCACCTCGCTGGGTGTCGGTTGGCTGCAGGATTTCCACGCTGACATTTACATGTTGTTGTTTTCTCTTCAGCTTTGACCTCCGAAGCGTCGCGCCCAGTTCAGCAGAAAGCGGCGTCAGTGACAGGTTTGTTGGAGTGTAGGAAACGAGATGAAACCAAACTCATCAAGAACCTCATCACAGGTGAGACTCAACTGCTTTTTTACTGAAATATTTCCCTGACACTGTTTTAAAAGACCCACCTGATGCTGTTTCTCAGATCTGCGTGCTGACGGCGCTCTGTCTCTGCCTCCTGGTTTGCCGGCCAGCGTCGTCTTCCTGTGTGTCCGTCAGGCCGACTGCAGCCGGGACCAAACCCGAGCCGGCTCTTTCTGCAGCGCCGCCGTCACCGCCGTAAAGGCCGCTCTGAAGGTGAACTTACAAGTTTAATGTAGACAAAAACACAAGCAGAAGAATCCTTGTCTTGATTTCTTTCACATCCGTGTTGCTTTTTATTTTTTAAAGATTGTTTTTCTTTGCAGAAGCACATTCATGATGTAGACATGACGGCGCTGTGGCTGAAAAATGTTTGTCTGTTGCACGACCTGCTGGTCCAACACTCCCCGAAACAGGTTAACAACACTTAGGATTATTTATAAGAAATGATTTGCTGTTTGGCAGATTTGATTTGTTTTGTACCTTTTCAGAACTTCGACTCAGATGAAACGGTACGTTTGACCTTTGACCTGAGCGACTTGATCCGCCCCCTGAGTGATCTCTGTATCCAGGCCTATCAGCAGCTCGTCTCCATCACTGAGACACGTCTACAAAAACTCATAGGTATCACATTTGATGCTGGTGCTTGTTGCTCCTCCTCTTTTCACTCTTGATAACTCCGCCCCCTTCTCTCGTCCTACTCAGTTCCAGCTGTGCTGGAAAGCGAGACCATCGCAGGTCTCTCTGGCTCAGCAGCAAAGCCGGGACTATCCAGGAAGCGAGCGGGCTCAGACCCCAGGCCTGTGGGAGGTGATGCTCCCACTATGGCGTCGGTGTTGAGGGAGCTGGGGGCCCTTCACACCGCCCTGACCCGCCAGGCTCTACCCCAGAGTCTGATCGAACAAGCCTTCAGGCAGCTCACCTACCTCATCTGTGCCAGCGCGCTCAACAACCTGCTGCTGAGGAAAGACATGTGCTGCTGGAGCCGTGGCCTGCAGATACGGTAGAAAATCCAA
Organism: Pachypanchax playfairii; assembly: GCA_006937955.1. Classification (NCBI taxonomy): domain Eukaryota; kingdom Metazoa; phylum Chordata; class Actinopteri; order Cyprinodontiformes; family Aplocheilidae; genus Pachypanchax; species Pachypanchax playfairii. The sequence goes on along the minus strand of SSNP01000004.1, from coordinate 4,900,207 downwards.
AATGTTTCTGCCACCTTTAAGTTTCAGCTGGTGCACTCTGGTGCAGCCTGCAGGCAGTAAAACACTTTACTCAATTATTTAACATTTCTACAGTTACTACATAAATCAGTCATTTCTATATATCTACATACAAAGAAAATTCTTGGCAACATTTACACATTTGAATGAAACAAGTTCTGATTCCTTCTGTCTCTAGAATAAATCAATACAAATGACCATAAAACATTCTAATCTACAGTTTAAACTTCTATAAGATGTTTTGTTTTAAAACTAGTGAATGAGCATTGCAGCAGTACTTTGGTTTTTGAGATAATCTCTGTTTTGCCACTTAGTTATAACGTCAGCGTGCTGGAGGAGTGGCTGCGGAGCCGAGGTCTACAGACAGGGGGCGCCATTTCCACACTGGAGCCTCTTATTCAGGCGGTTCAGCTGCTGCAGGTTGGAAAGAAGACTGATGCAGACGCTCAGGCCATAGTTCAAACCTGCACTGCTCTCTCTAACAAACAGGTGTCTGTCTGTTTAACTCTGGTGTTAAACATTTTGTTCATTTTGATCCTTGCTGAAGATTTTAATTTACTTTCTTTCCAGATTGTGAAGATTTTAGCGCTTTACACTCCACACAGTGATCTCGATGAAAAAGTCTCTTTGAATTTCATGCGTATGGTGCAGGTAAGTTCTGCAGCCGTAAAGCTTGGACATCAGTTTAATTCATTTAACATGGCGTGTCTAGTGTCAGTGTCTTTATTTTTACCATTTCTAGGAGATTCTCAGAGGCCGTTGTGACAGTCAACCTCCGCAGCTCCTTCTTGACGTGAGGAGAACGTTCCCTGTCACGTTCCCCTACTTGCCTCCCCCCGTCATCAGTGCAGAGGATTTAGCCATCCCCGACTCGCTGAAGATCTCCTTTCTACGCAGAGTCTAAAACTACATGAATAAACCTGTTGAATTATGACTTTCCCACATAAACAGATGAATATAAGTGGAATAATCCCACGTTTTATTTCAAAAATGTAATTTGAGAGACAAAGATCTTTTTTTTAACATATTTAATTGGCAGCAGAATTACAGTCAGACTGTAGTAATAGGAGCCGTTACGCCCCCCCCCCAACCCCCATAAGAACAACCAGAATTTAAAAAAAAGAAAAACTAAATTAGAAACATCTCATGTATAAAAAAATTCTCATGCGAGTACTTTGTACCACTACACATCATCAGTAATACATATTTATATATTCACAAACATTTGAAAAATAGAAAACAACAATGAAATATCAAAATATAGAAGACAACCATTGGCATTTAAACATCAAAGAATTATGCGTGCTGGCACGATACCTTGTGTTTTGTTGTTCCCATCATGCACCTGTGCTGGAAGTAAACGACTGCCGCGTCACTTGTTTAGTTTTTTTAGATCATGCGTGTCTGTCCACCTGTTTCTGTGCTTTTCATTGTGCTGCTTCTTCTCTGTGTTTCTGCTGCACCCTGATTGGTCCAACTGAGCATCTGAGGGAGGAGCTTCCTCGGTTAAAGTATCATTGTCAGAAGCAATAAATAAAGATTATTCTCGTGGCATTTCTTGCTATGTATACGAGTTACTGAAAGACTTTGCAGATTTCTTCTTTAATTAAAGACCTTGTACACGTCAGTTGGAAAATATTCCGTTCTTTTCATTTGTAGTTGAGATTTTGTCAAATGAGAAATGTTACCAGTGTGAAACTTGCATTATTTATTTACCTCCTGACACATATGGCTTGATAGTCACATCTAATGTGTACATGGTCTTTCTAAATCTTTCATTAGTAGCTACAAGTGCCTGCCCAGTTCACTCAGCACAAAGTTCAAGTCAACAAAAAGAGCAGCAAACTTCACGTCACATGATCTGATGTTACTGAGTTATTTACAACGATCTGTCTCCGTCCAAACAAACAAATCCAAAAACTCCACGACAGCTTGGATATTTGGCCCACTAAAACCCAAAGAACTTTTTACATGTATCAGACAAACACTTGTGCTGATATAATTAGAATAATAATCCTTCATGTAAACATTATACGACTGCTTCCAACGTGACTCGTCTACACAGAGTTTAGAGATCAGATGCATAGAGTTCAGCTCGTTACACCGTGTTCAAAGAACGAGACCCAATTAACTCTCCGGTAACCATCGTATGGAAGAGAGGGGGCGGAGCTTGGCAGCTTTCCTTAATGGCGATGAGATAAAATAGAAAAACCCACATTTTTATATTTTTGTGTCCTGAAAACATCAATATTACTTCTGGTACTTCATTCTTTTTTGTTGTTACACAAATACAATTTACAATTATTTTTTAAACAATTCTGTAAACTTTAAGAAAGCAGTTTGTCACTGGACTGCGACTGACAGCGGCTCATTTGAGACATCAAATTGGAAGAAAGTGCAAATTTATGGTTTGAATCACTGAATTTAGTGTTTTTGAAGCTTTAGTGCATCAAAACTGCGACTAAACTGTGACATTTGCGTAAAGATCGTGCAACTTAAGTCTCAATTTAGTCTGAAAGTTTCTTAATCGTGTCTTAATTTGTTTGCAATTTATCTTAATTTTATCAAAATTTTGACTCTTTTTCGTCGACCAGTCAGTCACAACTTTGTGTGGTACTTAAACATTTTGGAAACTCTCACAAAAGACATTCACTGTTTGTTGCAGCCCAGTGAGTTTCGGGCTTCAGAGACATGCTGGATGGTAAATGGTGAATCTAAAATATCATCACACATGTTGATTTAAAACAACTTGGTTCAACTTCTTGAATAACAAAAGAAATCAAGATCAGAAGAAAAAGGAGTTACCGGTGCAGCAAAGACTGTGTGTGTGCTTCTAAATCTCCTCTTTATGCTGATTAGAATAAAATGCCCTCTTTTAAATGTCAGAACCAGACCTGGTCTGGTCTGGATCTGCAGCCCTTTAGCAGAGGTTTTACAGATGAGGATAAAACTGTTGGGACCCTTCTCATAACGAAAGGAAAAACCCACGATTACTGAAATCATTTGACCAAAAAATTACAAATTTACTGACAATCAGCTAATAAATATTAGATATGCTTTTGTAATGTGGTTTAACAGAATCATTTTAAAAACAGACTAAACTGACCTGGAGAAAAGTGACTGTCCCCATCGAACAAAATGAAACTAATTTGACTTTAGAAGGAGGTTAAACACCAGTGTGTCCTGTAATTAGTCTCACGGGTGTTTTTAATCTTGTATTTAAGCGACTGCTAACAGAAAGTTACCACCAATGTTGTCGTCATCGGATGCAGAATTTCATGTGGCTAGTTTTTAGATTTAAAGAGGAGGAGGTGACAGTTAATCTCCTCCTCTGTAACACACCCCTGACAGACAGGGCTGCAAGGAATGTTCGCAGTAACACACACATAATGATCGTAAACAACCATCGTATAAGCTTTGGGTTAAACAAGAGAGAGGAAATTTCATCAACCCAAATCGAATCAGCTCACAATGTTTTTGTGATTATGTTTGTGGGTAACAGGCAACACGAGGTCGACATATAAAACGATTCACAGACGCGCGAACGCATTCACACCTGCTCGTTCTCACACGCTGATGAATTGTGTATTTTCATCAGATTTATCTTCACTGTCCACATGCAGGACACACACATACTGAACGAGGGTCAACGAGACAGAAAGGCATTATGGGTGTCAGGCAGTGTGCTCTGTTACAGGGTGGACTGACAAAAGACGAGAACAATCTTTCAAATACTAAACGTCCACTGAATGATCCTATGAGTATCTTTACATATTCTCTTCTAATTTTATTGATATATATATTTTATATTATAATATATGGATTTATTAAAATATAATCTTGAAGGTAAATAAATCAATAAACTCAAACGACTGAGTAAATAAGATCTTTGTTCCCCACCCAGTCTGGAATGTTTGAGGTCGTGCAGCTGTTTAGTTTTAGAATTATTTGTTCCGTTGTGCTCGGGGTGGGGGGTGGGGGGTGATTATCTGTTGGCACTTAAGGTCCGTTCTCTAAGTGAGCTTGAATTGAGATAAAAGTTAGGAAAAGTATCAGAGGAGGTTAAAAAGTTAGAGGGAATGGAGAAAAAAAAAGGCAAAATATTAAAGGCTACACAGATATTTCTCACCCTGATCCGTCAAAACAAGTGTTTGTGTTTGTGTGTGTGTTTCACCTCTATGATTAGAGGACAGTAGAGATATGTGCCATGAATTCACACTACTGTCAATCAAAAAGATGGTTTAAAACATCAGCAAAAATTGAGACACTGTTGTTTGTTTCTAAGGAAGAGTGTCGTGCTTTGAGTTGGATGTATTTACAGTATCAGATGTGTGGTGACGCTTGTCTTATCTGTGCTTTTACAACTGCATTATCATGGCAGTGACGTGCCGTGGCTCAGGAGAGCTCCGGGTAACCAGGCGTCTGCTGTCGGAGATCCAGACGGCGCTTCTCCTTTTAGCTGCGGCCCTCTTCAGCGGAGCGTTGGTCCGATTTGAGCTTGACGAACTCTTTGGCCACGTCATCGTTGTTGCGTTGGGAGAGGATGCGCAGCACCGTGAGCCCCGTCTCGTCCATGTGGATGCGTTTACCCAGCGGCAGCCAGCAGGCGACGCTGCCCTTTGAGGCCATGTCCTTCAGCTGCAGGACGGCCATGCCCACGGTGCGGTCCTCTCGAGCGAAGCAGTAGTCCTTTACACACACCTGAAGCTCGTAGCACTCGGGACCCACCTCGTTACTCAGAGTGCTGCAGAGGAAGAAGGTCACACCAGGATCTCCACATCAGAAGTTACTACAAACCCCCCAAATCACATCAAGGTGTACTTACAAAGTGAAGGTTTCATTGTATTTGGGAGCCCAGCTGTTGTTCTTAGACTTGGTGGCGTACTTCCTCTTCTTGTCGCTCAGGTGAGGGCCAATGATGTAAACCTCCACAAATGGGCGAAATATTCCCTGCGTCTGCCACCTCAGGTCATTGGCAGCCACCACTGAGACAGAGAAGAGGAAGAGGAGGGAACGTGAGTGGGAAGGTGTGGGGAACTATGAGAAAGAGATTTAAAACATGTGAAAGTCGTGAGGAAGAAGCAAACAAACAGGAAAATGCTCTCGGTTTTCTCACTTGTTCACATTCGTCGTCTCTGTAACTTAAATCAGGATATCTGATTATAAATGTTCTTGTTGTCGTAAACTATGATTTCTTGATCAAACGTACAGATGTGAAAACGGAGATAATGAAATTAAAAACCGAGCCTTTACCTTTCACGGTGACTTTGTGCTCTCCGGTGTTTGGATGAGTGAAAATCTCCACGTGGATGGAGACTTCTCCCACCGCGTCCTCCACCCCGGATCCTGACAGGACAGACGGAGGAGAAGAACATTTAACCCCTTGAAAATGTAAAGGCGAACTCCTCGTGCTCTTATCACAGATGTCAATGTGCTCTCGCGACTAAATTCTCCTCCATGCACAGACCGAATCCATTTCAGCTCCAGATAAGACACTGAAAAGGGTTTGAACTGTTTTATGTTTCAATAAAACAGGAGGAAACAAACCACAGCACAATGATCTGTCTGTGCACATGTTGTGGTCTGGGAGTGGACGATCAGACAGAGCTGCTATGAATGGGCACAAGTGTTTAAATCCTTTTTTTTTAGCAGTAAACTGTCCCCCGATTGGAGCTTTTCAAAAGCAGAACACTTTATTTACATCAGCATAAGCTGAGAGTTTGAATTCAGTGTGAACTGCAATCTGTGCCAACTCATAGATGCACGGTGTCTGTGAGGATGCAGGGGGGTTAGTAAGAGGCAAAGACAGGTGATTTACTGAAAATAGGGTCCTGACACTGATCAGGTCTGGGCATGCTCAGATGGATCTTACAAGGTGGACACACCCACTCCTAAAAGAAGGACCAGAGATCTGTCCATGAAAGGCCGCCCAGCTGGACAACGGGTCACTCTTCATCTTACTGTGACTTGACTCTGAAAGTGGAACAAGTTCCAGGGTGTTCGGTTGGAAATCTTCAGCTGCAGGACTGATTTTTTTGCCTGGATGACTCTAATTGGGTCTTTGTCAGGGAGGAAGAAGGTGGACAAATCTCTCCACGGAGTGTTTTTGTGTGAACAAGTGGTTTACATCCACTTACACCTTCAGAAGGATACAGTGACAGATGGACATTAATTTTTAATGTTTTAATTAGTGTCTTCACTCCACTGCTATCTCTGTTGCAATAACCAGAAGCACACGCGTGTGTGTGTGTGTTTGTTTAACCAGCTGCCCACTAAACAAGGTGTCTGTGGGAGTTAGACGACCGAGTGTTCCTGGCAGGCAGCTCGCTGCATCTCTCCGGAGAGCATTATGGGATTGTTGGTAGAGCTGCCAGCAGGAACAAAGAGAGCAGCAGCCATCCATCTGGCTCCATCTCCTCTGCGGAGGACGCTCACACAAGATAAGAAGGAAACTTTCTTCAAAGAATTTGCACTATGTTCATCATTAACAAGCACAACAGCACTTATTACAAATCTTCATCTCTATTTTCCTGCTCGATCCCTCAGGCCAGCTGACCAGCTGCTCCCAGTCATCCCAAATTCTAAGTGGAAGCTCAGGAGACAGACGGGTCCCTAAACTATGGACAGACTTACCTTTCTATACTTACTGTCCATTTCAAAAACCTGTCTTATCTGCTTTTAACCAGCTTCAGACTGATTCCATTTTCTAAATTATTTTTATTGCTGACACTTGAATTATATTTAATGTTCAAGTTATTATTACTTTTATTTATAATGTAGATGGACAGCAGCAGGTTTCAGTCATGGCAGGTATTAAAGTACTTTATAAATAAGATTTCTGATAATCCCAATAGAAGACAGAGGTTTCTGAGCTGAATGTGACTAACTTAACTATTCAGTCCAAATCTGTTAATCCAGTTTACTTTACTTTACTAAGAACATTAACTTACAAGCAGAAATGCTGACTCCACATTAACTCATTTTCTACGTATATAGTGAAGTTTGAAACATTATTATGTGGAATTACAAATTGAAAGTGATTATTTGCTGATGATGTAATCAGTTAGTTGCATCATCTGTTTAAAAAAAACACTTAAACACACTTTGCTATTGAAATGTCAGCTGCTTGTTGACCAGGTGTTTGGTAACAGACTCACTTCTAAGGATCCGTTTGGTTGAAGAACAAAATATTTTACACTCAGCTGTTCGTCGGAGCTGTGTACAACCAAAACATCAAGCTCAGACACTGCTCTCTTTAATCTAATGTAAAGTGACAGAAATCAGACCACCTGACCTGAGGGAGTGTTTCTGATTGGCTGAGTTTGTGGCGTGCATATGAGTAAAACATCCTTTCTCATCGCCACATGTGGGAGCTGTGTGTGTCTGTATGTGTGTCTGTTTGTTTGTGATGACAAAGCAGGCAAGGGCGAGGGTGAAGAACCCCTCCCAGACAAAATAAACAACTCTTCTTCTTCATTGTTTTTCCATTGATTCAGACAAATACTTGATGTTTTCGTCTCTGTAAATCTAAAGGGTCGCCACAGTCACTCACTCTGTGTGTAAACACACACTCAGACACACTCATACTCTCTAGGCCCTCTGGCCTCTTTTGATGACATCATGCTGCATCAGAATTCCTCCACACTTTAATGCATTTCTGCTAGTTTTCACTGATGTCTGCACATCATGCTTCAGTGTCTCATACATACCGTCCGTATGTATTCTGTGCAGCTAAGTACATCAAGACATCAGTGTGTATGTTTCATGCATGAATGCATAAAGTTCTTGTTGTTGTGGGGGGGGGGCATGTATGTAGAGAAACATGTGTTGGGTTTGTGCATTATATTTGTCTGCTGGGATGAGTTTGAGCAGGCGGGGGGGGGGGGGGGGGGGGATTTGGGATGCATATGAAAGGCTGGGGGTGGAAGGTGGGCTTTGCAGACTGGCTGGTAGTCCTGTGTGTCTCAGGCCCTAAGCCTGAGTGCCACATACCCTTTTCTGGGTAAACATCCTCACTAGAGGTGAATCTCACCCCCTTCCCACCGAACACTGGCCCACGACGGGGCGGGAGGAGAAAGAAGAGAAAATATAAGTGTTGAAGGGGTTGAATTACAGAGTAGAAACACACATTTTGAATGAAATTATAGATTAGAATGACGTGTTTGCTCTTTTTTTGAGCTATTTCTGAGAAACAGTGCTGAGTTTGTCTTTTAACAAAGTTCCCGCTGATGTCTCATAAGCTTTAAAAACTGTTCAGTGTTTAGCCTAATTCATCTACTGAATTAAAATCCCCTCCAGATGTGCTCAGAAACAATGTGTCAGCATCAGCACTGTCCTGACAGCTGTCAAGTCACTATCTGATGGTGTGACGGAGGCAGAACAACTGAATCAAAGAACAAGAGCAGTGGGGGGGGGGGGTTCACACCAAAAAGCTGTCAAATCACATCAAGGGGGTCACCTCTGTGTTTCCTGCAGGCTGAAAGATACTGACACTTTAAACTCCACAGAGTACAGAAATACTTCCAGGATATAGAAAACACTAAAGGAAAGCTAAGACCACCAAGGGTCAGTCAAGAGAACAAAGATGTTCAATAGTTTAAAGGAGAAAAAGGACAGAAAAGGAGACAAAACAATATCAAATCAAAATCAAATCAAAAATACTTTATTAATCCCCGAAGGGAAATTAAGTTAGAAATTAAATTAGTTTACCTTGTGAGTTTTGTGACTGGACAAAAGTCCTAATGAGTTTATCAGTGGCCTGTGTGTAAAGGGAGAGAGCGTAATGGAGAGACTGGAGGTCTGGACTCTTCTCCAGGAAGGTCTTCTTTAGACCGACACCACCAGCATGGAAGTATTGCTGCAGACAGACAAAGCAGACATCAGGTGTTTTATTCCAGTTCCAAGAAAACGATCCAAAGTTAAGGTTCTAAACTTCTGAATTTAACCTAAGTGGTTTTGTAATGTTCTAGTATATTTTAGACTAATTTATCACTTCAGACTAAACATTTTTTCTCTTAAAGCTTTGAAAATTGTTAATATATGAAATTGATCAATTCCTTATCTGAGTTGAATTCATTGAGATTAGCTCCTGATTGAGAGATTGATAAATCTTTGGGATTCATCAAATAATCTGGTGCCCTTTAAGTGGTAAATCCCTTATTAGTGCTTTTCAACTTTAAAAACAAAAATCTTCTTTTCCGAATAAAAAGCTAACATAAGACCGCAAGCTGCCCCGCGGCAGAAAAGCAGATTTTCACAAACATGATCACAACATGGTTTTGATCAAAGGAATCAAGAATTAATTGAAGAAATTTATGAAAGATCTAAAATAATTAATTCAATCAACACAGATTATAACTAAACAGTCTAACGGTATTTGGAAGATGAAACTGAAACAAAACCAACGCCACCTAGTGGTTGGCTGCAGTACAACTTTTAAATCCCACCTCTTTCATTTCCCCCCCCCCCAATTGTTGAATTCTGTTGACTCACATACATTATATTCTTGCTGCTGTATGTTCAAATATTCCTTTTTTTAAATGGTTTTAGTAGCAATTAGTGATTTGATACTCAAAAACCAAGATGACTGTGTGCAGGTGAGTGTGGAACTCTTGTTCCAAAAATACAACCACACATGTCAACTCTCCAAATTTTCCCGGGAGACTCCTGAATTTCATTGCCCCTCCGAAAAATCTCCCAGTGGCAAAATCTCCCAAATTTCTACAGATTTCCACCTGGATCTGAATACTGTTAAACCACCTGCCGAAAGATCATTATTAACCGTTACATCTCAAAGTCCCCACTGGCCATTGTACAAGCACAGATTACAGGCCGCATGGTTTCACTTATCGTAAACAGAACTGTCGTCCATCTTTATAGATACACTGAAGATTTAATCTCATCCATGTTAGAGCTCCTGATTTACCACCTTTATATTTTATGAAGTGTTTAGTTTTACAATTTAATGGTTCCATACTTTTGTTCATACAGTCATAATTGTTTTTATTTTAAATTTCAACTTGCGGCTCCAAACGACTTCGTCTGAATAACCAATGTTCATATTTATCAAGAGAAAATTAACCTTGATGGTGTCCAGAGCCAGTTCGATCACAGCACACTGTTTGGGTGATAAAGCTTTGGCCTCTTCACGAACCATGTGCTCCTAAACAGAAGAAAAACAAAAACACATTGATGAATCTCATATTTACTGACAGATTAGGACCTCTGCCCTGTAAATATACCGTACCTTCAGCTTGGACAGCTGTCCGAGCTCCTTGGCAGCATTAAAGATGAGCTGAGTGCCCTGAAAGAGGCAGAACGAGAGGAGGAAGAAACAGGTAGAGAAAACGAGTGAGAAAATCAGCATCATCATGACTAAATGGCAGCATACATCTTAGTGTGACACAGAGGACACACACACACACACACACACTGTAAGCTGCTTTACAGATGTCCCTTTCTCCTTCAAGAGTTGCTGTTACATGTATTTGTTTATTTTCCACAACGTTACACTCTGCTGCACAAATACACTCACACATACACATAGTTAGACATTTCAGTACAAAGAGAAGGAAAAAAATGGCTCAGCTAATAGTGAGGGAAGGAAAATATACACATTTGCACTGAGACATGCATTCACACACATACACGGCTTCACAGCAGCTTTACATTGAGACTGTGGTGTGTGTGAGAATTTACTGGTCTAATCCAAAACTCTGGTTAGAGGATCTCTCACTAGAAGTGCTGCAGACAGCACCTTCAAATCCTTCTTTTAGTTTCAGACTTCACAGGTTTAGAAGTGCAATATAAGCTTGTTTTTTTTGAGAATTTTTGTTAATGAAACACTAGATACTTCATCTTCTCCTAAATTCTGTTACTGACATTTTCAGGACACCAGAGCTTCTCAGTGTCACATGTGAGTGATGCAGCCTTTTATATACGGCTGTAAAATCAAGAAAATTACACAAACACACTGGCTTGAAGTCTTGTATTTCAATCAGATTCTCATTTTAAATTGTGGTTATAAAACGATGTGTACTAAACTTTGGATCAGTGTTTTGTTTTGTCCTGTGGACAGGCTGGGAGTGCAGGACCTAGTCTTTTTTATTCCATGTAAAAAGTCAAATTAAACAGTGTGTAAAGTAAAAGTGGAGGAAAAACAAAATGTTTCCTCTGTTTTGTCTAACTGGAGAGCTGAGAGACAGAAACACAGTGAGAAGACAAAGGAGAGACAAGACACATTGATCTAAAGGGGTTTAGTCCTTACATCACTGTGAGAAGCACTCTTCAGCCTCCCCTGGAAAGAGAGCATGTGGTTAATATTTAAAGCATTGGCCAAGCCCTGATGTGCTGCTATACATCAGATACCAGCAGTTCATACGTTGCTTTGCAGAATGGTTACAAAAAAAATAATTATCACACTCAGAGATTTTATTCTGCTACCAAACTATGTTGTTTTCCAAAGCAACAATATACTTTGTGTCCTGAAATGGCACAACAATGTCTGACAATTTGCTGGTTGGCAGTAGGGTAGTGACATCATGACAGCTGCAACACAACGCACGCACACACGCTGGCACCTTATTTAATTTTACTGTGGTCACCTCTGATTTTGTGATTTTCACTTACAGTTTTGTGAGTGCTAGAAGAGTTTTATACACTTTTAGTAAAAACCCCCCCCCCCAAAAAAAAACTTTCTGCAGTTTAAAAATGAGAATAACGAAACCAGCCTGGATAAATGGTTGTAACCAGACCAAGATATCTCCTACTTGAACAAATTATTTACACAATCATCTGTGTTAAAAAAAAACAGGATTGCTGCTGACAAATTTTTCTAAACTGACTTAATTAACACTTGTTGAGATGGAGCTATTTGCCAAAAAGGATTAGTGAGAGGTAGAAAAAGCTAAGCAATATCAAAGTTACATGTTAAAAACATTTTTGAAACGTTTTAAACATCTAAGCTGCTTTATCGTGTCTCCAGTCACTAAACCAGATAAGTTATAGCAAATAATTTCATACATCGTAATAACAGATCATCAACTTATAATAACTAAATAGAAGTTAAAGTTGAAAACACATGAGCGGCCCCTAGTGGCTGGTTGCAGCACAAGTTGTAAGTTCCGCCCATGAAAAACAATTAAAACACACTTCACAAGATTTTTTTTCGAGTGCTGACTCTTGTTCATTCATATAGTTCTGAACCTGCTGCTGTATGATCACATAATATATTTATTAATATGTTGAGCTGTAATTAGTTATTAGATGCTTAAAAACAGAATACATTTGTGAGAGTGAGCGAGCTGGACTTTCAGCCTCATGTCTCCAGTGCTCAGATTCTGGTACAGATGGGAGAGCTTCACCAACCTGATGTGGTACTTCATGAGTAACAAAACTCATTAACATGTTTAACTGGAACTTGAACTCTGGGAAATTAATTAATTAATTAATTTTTATGTTAAACTTTTAGTTCAAAATGTTCTCTGTTAAACTCATTATTTCTAATATGTCATATAATAAACCTCTTATAAAAAAATAAACCAAATGAAAGTGCCTGAAAGCACCAGGAAACAAACTACAAGGTGAAATATAAGAAATCTAACATTTTGTTATGTCACTTTAAGACAATTACTTCTTCTTCTGAGAATGTGTAGGTTAAAGTACCATCATAACACTTATTATTACAAAGAAACATAGAACCAAACCAGGACAGACCAACATGACAGGTCTGCAGACACATACAGTGCAATACAGTGTTGCACAGTATACTGAGAGAAGACTGCAGTGTTGAAAAGGATCAGATGCAAGCAACAAACCCACAGTAACAGGTAGGAGGGCGGGACAAAGTTCAGGTAGAAGAGATAGTGTGTGTGCGGGGAGAGGATTAGATTGGTGGCTCATACACTCAATACCAGCTACTGAGACGTGAGAGTCAGCCCACCAGAATCCCAGTAAAAGAAGAGACAAGGCAAGATCAGGCGCAAAAGAGAAGCACCACTTCCTGTTTAAAGGAGAATCCTCAGGAAGATCAAACAGAAGATTGGGGAGGGGGTCTGGGGCCTATCAGAAAGATTTAGGAATGCACCATGCTTCTGCGCTCTGAAACTAGAGACAGGATTGGAAGAGAGGCGAGAGATGGGACAGATCAGAGCCATGAGGCTGTGAGAGGAGGACATGGTGTTCAATCAGGAGTACATAACAGGAAGGGGTGGGGACAGGAGCAGCCACGTATAGCAGAGAATTGACCACTGTGGACTTGACAGACAAACAGACACGCAGGAGTGCTGTACTTACAATCATCTGTGGAAGGAGAGCGGAGCGGGATGTAATAATAATCACAACAACAACAACCAGAGAGAAGGGTCAGTCAAGCTGCAAAGAGCCCCACATCAATAAAAAACACAAGTTTAAGCTAAATGAGTGTGTTAACTGTTTTACAGCAACATCAGTTTAATATGTCTTTTTTCCACTTGATTGGAAAGACTTATTCTAATTACTTGAACAGGAAATGCTACATGCCAGTATTACAATCAGCTGTTGTAATACTGAGTGTGAGACCTTCACTTTCTTAGCAGTGATATGAGGCTCTTTAGGTAATAACCAAACATAAAAAACATATATATATAAACAAAGCAAAAAGGAGGAAAAAAGAGGCTGCTTTCCATAATGTGAGTCTTTTTTCTGGAAATGAGCCAGATCCTCTGAACAAACACATTTCAGCTGTTCTGTGGTGAGTTTACTCGTAAAGTAGGAAGCTTTCCAAATAACTGCTGGGTGACATACTGGAGAGCAGCCATGAGCTGATGTTGAGATGATATGGTGCAATCCCTTTCCCTCAAGCTTTTTATTAAACAAACTGATCCTGATTGGTTGACTGAATCGAAGCACAGGAGGGGGGAGGGGGGTAATGTTAAATATACTGGGGTTTAGAAGAGGATCAGACGGCATGTACATGGGTAGCAGAAGCAGTTTGGCCTGTTTACACAAGAACCATTTTGAATCACTGTTAACCCAAAATGTCTGCTCGTTTGTTCTCGTTAGATGTGTGTAAGCACATGTTTGTTCATGTGTGGGCTAATGTGTGTAACATGATGTTTCTGGTGTCTCCTTCATGTTGCACTTTAATCAAACATCCAACCTGACTAGTAATAATAAAAACAACTTTCTATAAAGCACATATTAGTGGTGTGGGTGTGACATCTGACTCAAACATCCATCCTGGGTGATTTGATTATATTTGTATGGTACAATGAAACAATCACTTTGACGTTCTGAAGAGTCACAGATCATGTTATTGTTCCTTATTTATCTCATCTGTTATGTTACACTATTGAAGAGTTGTAAGTTCCTCTTCACATGTGGGACTCATGACTAAAATGTGTTTACTTCAAAATAAAAGCACAGAATAGGTGACTGAAAGTTTGTGATTTTACAAAAGCATCAGTGCACTTGTGGATTTCCTGTTTATTTCTCAGCTGGGAGCCCACTCTGTATTTTATTTAAACGCTGAGCAGGTAACAGATCAGTCTGATTGTGATTGAATCAGTTAGATCAGGTCTGAACGTTCTCACCGTTTGGTCTGTGAGCGGCGGCAGAACGATGGTTTTTTCCATGGTGTTCATCACCAGCTTCCACAGCTCCTTCAGTACACGTTTCAGCACCGTCTTCTCACAGATCTTAGCAAATAAAGACAAGCTGGCAGAGGAGAGAGAGAGAGAGAACAAGACAGAAATGAGACAAAAGCTTTTGACACTAAAGAGACAGTCTCACTACCTTTTAGACTTTAAAAAATATCTAATCCCTTCTGTACCCAAACAAAAGTATGTTTTGATTTTTTTACTCTGTATTTGAACAAATCTGCATCTAAAACTCACTGAATGTTGTTTATTCATTCATGTCAATGGAATTTTATAGAAATTTGTCTCAAGTTGCAGAATGTGGATTTCACCCCACATCAGCTGAACTATCTCAACACTCGAGGTGCAAAAGTTGCAGAATTGTGACATTCCTTTACAATCACATGTTGTTTCTAGGTGTATCACACTATATATATATATATACAGTGGGGCAAAAAAGTATTTAGTCAGCCACCAATTGTGTAAGTTCTCCCACTTAAAAAGATCAGAGAGGCCTGTAATTTTCATCATAGGTATACCTCAACTATGAGAGACAAAATGAGGAAAAAAAATCCAGAAAATCACATTGTCTGATTTTTAAAGAATTTATTTGCAAATTATGGTGGAAAATAAGTATTTGGTCAATAACAAAAGTTAATCTCAATACTTTGTTATATAGCCTTTGTTGGCAATGACAGAGGTCAAACGTTTTCTGTAAGTCTTCACAAGGTTTTCACACACTGTTGCTGGTATTTTGGCCCATTCCTCCATGCAGATCTCCTCTAGAGCAGTGATGTTTTGGGGCTGACGCTGGGCAACACGGACTTTCAACTCCCTCCAGAGATTTTCTATGGGGTTGAGATCTGGAGACTGGCTAGGCCACTCCAGGACCTTGAAATGCTTCTTACGAAGCCACTCCTTCGTTGCCCGGGCGGTGTGTTTGGGATCATTGTCATGCTGAAAGACCCAGCCACGTCTCATTTTCAATGCCCTTGCTGATGGAAGGAGGTTTTCACTCAAAATCTTACGATACATGGCCCCATTCATTCTTTCCTTTACACGGATCAGTCGTCCTGGTCCCCTTGCAGAAAAACAGCCCCAAAGCATGATGTTTCCACCCCCATGCTTTACAGTAGGTATGGTGTTCTTTGGATTCAACTCAGCATTCTTTCCCCTCCAAACACGACAAGTTGAGTTTCTACCAAAAAGTTCTATTTTGGTTTCATCTGACCATATGATGTTCTCCCAATCCTCTTCTGGATCATCCAAATGCTCTCTAGCAAACCGCAGACGGGCCTGGACGTGTCCTGGCTTCAGCAGGGGGACACGTCTGGCACTGCAGGATTTGAGTCCCTGGCGGCGTAGTGTGTTACTGATGGTAGCCTTTGTTACTTTGGTCCCAGCTCTCTGCAGGTCATTCACTAGGTCCCTCCGTGTGGTTCTGGGATTTTTGCTCACCGTTCTTGTGATCATTTTGACCCCACGGGGTGAGATCTTGCGTGGAGCCCCAGATCGAGGGAGATTATCAGTGGTCTTGTATGTCTTCCATTTTCTAATAATTGCTCCCACAGTTGATTTCTTCACACCAAGCTGCTTACCGATTGCAGATTCAGTCTTCCCAGCCTGGTGAAGGTCTACAATTTTGTTTCTGGTGTCCTTTGACAGCTCTTTGGTCTTGGCCATAGTGGAGTTTGGAGCGTGACTGTTTGAGGTTGTGGACAGGTGTCTTTTATACTGATAACGAGTTCACACAGGTGCCATTAATACAGGTAACGAGTGGAGGACCAAGGAGCCTCTTAAAGAAGTTACAGGTCTGTGAAAGCCAGAAATCTTACTTGTTTGTAGGTGACCAAATACTTATTTTCCACCATAATTTGCAAATAAATTCTTTAAAAATCAGACAATGTGATTTTCTGGATTTTTTTTTCCTCATTTTGTCTCTCATAGTTGAGGTATACCTATGATGAAAATTACAGGCCTCTCTGATCTTTTTAAGTGGGAGAACTTACACAATTGGTGGCTGACTAAATACTTTTTTGCCCCACTGTATATATATATATATATCAATATACAGTATATATCAAATACACGGGTTGAGTGTCTGTCCAAAAATATGATTTTATTAAAAAATTCTTTATGGGTTAAACAATAATCTCTTCCTTAATTTAGTAAAACCTCCACATTGTCTTACTTGCTGTCCAGGAACTCCATGATGGGCTGCAGGACATTATCAGCATCTTGAGCCACACTGCTGGCATTTCCTACATTTGACGTCCCTTTCACTTGAGCCAAGATGTCTCCCATCTGCTTCACATTCTCCTCAATATGAGGCTGGAAACTGTGCAGGTTGTTTGTGAGATATGAGTCAGAGTTTTAATTTGTGGCTAATCAGGTATGAATGAAAGTGTGTGCTTTTTCTTGTACCTGACTGCAAAGACTCTGCTCAGATCATCCATGACATTGTTGAGTTTAACCTGCAGATCCTTCAGGATATCACTGGCCTCCACACACAGCTAAATACAAGTTATGAAAACACATACACATATATTTTAGAATTTGATGAGTTTTTTAGGGGTTTTCAGAAGAACAAAGATTGGCAACAAACATTATGGCTGATAAGTTTTTTTTTCTTTTTCTTTCTTTTTTTTATGTATCAAGATGTTCTGTGGTATCACCAGATATAACTATAGTTTTTCTGAGACAAGCTCTCGAGTGGTTGTACATATAAGCTTTATTTTGGTCATTGAACATCTTCTGTTTATCATTTGTAATATATATATTATATAAAAATAGGGTCATGTGTAAAGTCCTGAACTGGACAGTTGGATTAGACCCACTTTTAGCTGTTCTTGTTGGATTTTTGACTGATTCCTCCAACTCATTGGTAAAATTACTAACTGAACCAAGTTTAAACGTTTTTCAGACTCCAATGGCAGGAAAATGTTGCAACACTTCACCCACAGCTCAACTTGTGATGACTTTTGTAAAAAAAAAAATCAATAGAATCACTCACATCTTTTCCACCCATGGCTTCAAACATCTTTTCCAACTGAACCCTCAGCTGTTGGATGTTGTTAATCAGGATGCAGGGCTGCAAATCAAGTCAAAATACATGAATCAGAATCTCCCAGAGCTCCT
Source organism: Pachypanchax playfairii (assembly GCA_006937955.1). Lineage (NCBI taxonomy): Eukaryota > Metazoa > Chordata > Actinopteri > Cyprinodontiformes > Aplocheilidae > Pachypanchax > Pachypanchax playfairii. The sequence continues at coordinate 4,882,436 of SSNP01000004.1, read as the reverse complement.
TCAAAACTTTTTTTATATAATTTTTAAAATGTGAAAGACTGAAAAGTAATGCTTCTTATCTCAAAGACTTAAATAACATTTTGAATTCCACATACAGACTCACAGTAACACTTACCACTTTCTCCATGGTGACGTAGTTGGCAAACAACTTAGAAATGATGTCAGCATATGACAGAAGAACATTGCTGATAGTCTAAAAAGAAAGGAAAAAAATAGAGAATATAACATATAAAGTATATATAAAATATAAAGAATGTTTTGAGATATTATGATTAAATGTGTGAGAATGAATAGATACAGTAAACCTACCTTAGCGAATCTCTTCATGTAGTGTCCTACAATCTGTGGATCTGGACACTCTAACTTCCTGATGATTTCAAAACTCTGGTTGAGCTGGGAAAACACATCCACCACCGAACAAGAGAAGAGGGCGTGTTCTGATGTGACCTGGAACTGCAGGACAAAAAACAAGTACAATGAACATGTGGGGAGGGGTTAAACATGAGGATGGATGACAATTTTAAAAGGTTGCAGAAAAGTTTGGATTTGAAAAGATGTAGATGGTTTATTGTGTCAAAGAAAACGTTTGAAGTCTGTCAGTGTGTGTCCAGTTGCTGAGACCTCTAAGAGCTGTATAGATAGAGACAGGTGGGATCCTCCTGTCTGTCTCCTTATTACTACTGCAGCTTAACACCTGGTTCCTAACTGACAGGAGGCGAGTGTGTAGGTGGAGGAGCCTGTGTAATAAGGTTCAGGCAGCTTTCCTGCTGTCAAACCCCCAGAATAAGATCATTATTCTTAATGTCCTGCTGCAACACAGCTTTCTTTTTTAAGCCTATGCCAGGCTTTTTTAGAAAGTTCCTCCTCCGTGATGCAGCAGTAGAGACTTCTGTGTTTAAAGCAGCTAAAGAAGGCAACAGGGTAAAACTTCCAGTAATTCTTCCAGCAGCAGCAACAGTAACTCAGCATTGTTTCCAGAACATCAGAAGCCCAACAAGAAAAAAAGGGGAGAATTTTACCCCATCTTTTTTGTCTCTTTCCAAAGCACCGTGCAGAAAGTCGCGGGACACTTCCTCGTTCTCATCCAACCACTGGATGACAAATGGCTCAAACCACCTGAAGAGCCCAACAGGTTGTATGTTAGTCAACTTGAATCACACCATTTTAGAAGATCTAATTCTTTTAGAACTTCTCTTTGACCTTCCTTTTGTTTTGTTTCTGTTTAAATAAGCGCAAAACAACGTTACTCACGCAGGATATTCAGGCACTCTGCTCTTGAAGAAAGGCAGGTCTTTACAGTACTCGTTGTAGAGCCACTTCACCTTGAAGTGCAGATTCATGTAATCAGCGCTCTTACACAAACGATTCTTTTCATGTTCTGTTAGAAAGTAGAAAGAAAACCCATGAAATTTAACTTTAAGATGCCAACATGGAGTTAGATTTCACTATTCTTCATATTAAAGGATGGTAAAATGTTTTCAATGCAAAAAAAAACCTCTTATTTTTACAATTCTTGTTCGTGTCCTTGATGATAAAAAATTGGACAATTGAAGGGACAACAAGGAATTTTGACAGTAAACTTAATATTTTTACTTTATACTTCAGAGCAACCAGCACGTTTTATTATATTCTAAAGCAATAGTTTATTAATCTCAATTAAACTCTTTGGTTAGACATTTGCTGCGTTTGAGGTCTCTTCCTTGGGCCTGAATCATCCAGGTAAAAATGCATTGCAACTCAAAGAAAGAATTAATGCTGCAACACACCTACAAGACAACTTAATAAACTATTAAAGTGCAAATTGGATCTTAAGGTGCTTTTTCTGGTTTTATGAAAAAAAAAAAAAAAACACAAAAAGCTGACAGAAAGGAAATTTAATCTTCTACTTAAAATTTGGATTGTCAAAGTGCTATTAGTAAAACTGTAAAATGTATTTTGTATGTTGGGAAAACAAAATAAGAACAACTTGTGTGTTCGTGTAGCAAGCTGTTAGTGTCAAAGTCTCCAAAGATGTCAATTAAAACTTTTTTTTTTTTTTGACAAGACGCCTGAATATTTACACAATTCTTTCTTCAAGGAGTTCAGTTTTTGTTTTTAATGACTAGATGTTACTAAAAGAAAGGCTTTTGAAAATGGACACGTACGTTAGCTGGACTGAAAATGACTGAAAAGGTCAAAAGATGCATTTTTAAAAACCCCGTCATAAAACCTAAAAACATTTCATTAGACCTCCTTAAAAATACAAGAAACTTCAACTTTTTAAATAAAAATGTAAAAAATGAAACATGAAAGGTTGTTAGAAACTAAAGGACTGATCTTTACACACCTTCCATTGCGTATTTCATATCCTGAGCAAACAGGTTCCACATCACTTCTGCGCTTATTTTACCCACATTCAGCTCCTGAGGAAATCTTAACAGAGAACATACGTTTCATTTTAACACTGAAAACACCATGATGTTAAAACGTCCTCCGAAGGTTTCAGGAAAGACTGAAACATAGACACATACTGGTTTAGGCAGGGCGTGTAAGAGTTTTTATCCTCCTCAATGATAGAGACGATGAGTGTGATGAGTTTGGACCAAAAGTCCAGGTTCTTGATGCTCGGTCCCTGTTCCTCTGGAGGCACGGCACCCTGTTTGGCCTGGTAAGAGAAAGACACAAAAAGCGTTACACTGAAAGTCGACACGACATCTTGAGAAAAGAACTGACTTTTGACCTTTCGATTCTATCTTTAAACTCCTCCATCTGGTTGTCACTTCCTAGATTATTTGTTTATGAGTTTGTTTCTACATGTTCCTGTCTTCTTCCCTTGTCACATGTTCTGTTTCTACATTTAGTTCATTTTGTTAAACCTATTCCTCTTTTTAAACTGTGTTTTATTTATGTCATGAATCTGTTGTTTAGTTGCTTTCATTGTCAGCTTTTGTTAATTCTTTGAGGTGTTGTTAAGTTTTCGTCTGTCTGCAAAACTTTATGAAACTTTTCCTCGCCTCCTTTGTTTCACATCTGCTTGTTTTGTCCACTTGATTGTCCGATGAGAAGGACAAAGATGCAAGAAAAGCAGCAGAGGAAGATAAAGGGGCGGCTTCTGCTTTTAAATCCATTCAAACTCAAATAACCTTCACTACTGGGGGAGATAATTAATGAGCCTACAATTGCACAAAACTTAAATGAGAATCTTTTAAAAAAAAAAAAAAAGAAGACATTTTTCAAGCAAAATCTTGACTAAAATGTTAATTTGACAGCTCATATTTAGCATTTCCATTTCAAATAGTTAAAAAACTCCAGAATACCAACAGTCTGGCTGATTTCTTTGAGATAACTGCAGCGGTTAAAGTGTGAAGAACGATCCTGCAGAGATTTGAACAAAATCCTGCCACGTCCCTCAGGATGAAACGCTTTATTCAAAGGTAAAAAGGCTTATTGGAAATTTACAGGGGGTCCTTTAATGAGTGCTTAAAGCAAGTTGTAGAAATCTTTGTTGAACCTCACAGCAGGAGTTTTGGTTTGAAGAGTTTGGCCTGCTCAGAGTAAAGATGAGGAAGACTTAGCAAACACGGGGGTTTCAGTGCATTTAACATGTCAAATAAGGACAAGTGCATCACAGAACAATGAAGATACAATATCCAAGACAATCTTCTGTATTTTTAGTAAAGGAAAATTTGTTCTAACTGTTCATTAAAACATTTAAATTCAATAAATTCCAGGTTGGGTCAGATTCTGAAACCTAAACTCTGAAGTCTAACATAAACCTGAACAACACTGAATCCAACAGCGTATCTCTGTTGGTGCAGTTTGTTCTAATTTAAATGAGGTATAATGCATTTAAATGAAAACACAGTCATGTATATATAAATTACTGTCTGGGCTCAAAGCAACAGATTCTCAAAGATCTGTGCTGTTTACGACACACAATATAGAGTCATGTATTTTCTGTCTCCTGTGGGTTGGTGGTATCTGCAGGGGGTCTGCAGGGAAAGAGAACAAATTGCACCACGCGGTCCAAAATAGAAATAAAGACAGTGTTCTTGTAATTTATTAAGTGAAAAAAGAGAGAATGCAGTGTGAGAAAGAGGAAAAAGTCACTTATTGATTTAGAAAAAAAAAAATTCTGAATATTTTCCTTTCTGAGACATTAAGTTCATACTGTTTCTTTCTTCTTTATCTGCAAAGACCTGAAGCTCCTCTTTGTGTAAGATGCAAAAAGAGTGCAAAGTTCACATCTGCTGAACTTCAAGGGTAATTTTGCATCAACACACACTACAAGTTAAAAGTCTGGAGGCTGAAAGGATGGTGGGTGCAAATGATGTGCAAAAAATGGAGCAAAAACAGATGCAGTGAATCTGCATTGTAGTTCAATGCTGCTGCTTCTTACCGGGTCTGTTTGGTACTCGCGACTGTAGAGCTCATGACAATTATTAAAGATGTATTCGTAAGTGGAGTTGAGGCAGGCTTTCACACAATCCTTCACAACCTGACTGGCTCTGGGTGGAGACTGGAGCTCTTGAACCTTAACACAGAGAGTTAAACCAAACGAGCACTTTTAAGTATAAACTCTTTTTTCATTTTCTTTTATTTCTCAATAAGACTTTGATCAAGTTTGATGATGTTTGAGAAATTATAAACCAAATGAGTCGTATCTGTAAGACAGTACCTTCATTCTGAAGAAGGTGATACTTGTGAGGAGGTCCACCGTGGACTTGAGGTCCTGTAACCTCTCCGGACTGCTAGCAGGGAAATTATTCTGCAGTCAACAAAAAAAAACAAAAACAAAAGCCAAACACAGTCTGAGCCACAACACATGACTTCACATCTGCGTTTGTCCAGTGTGTCCGTGGGCAAGATCCAACATGCTCACACAATGTTCACTGCCAGTGAGCTCTCATCCTGCTGTGTGGGTGTGTGCTGTGCTTCCTGAATGAGGAAATGTCACTCTAATTAACACACTGCCTCTTGTTTTCAGTGTTTCTCACAACAAAGAGCTTTACACAAAGAAATGGAAGAATTACAGATATTTCAGGAAGTAGCGTGGCAGTGAAATGACAAGTGGTCTTACTCTGTACATGGACAGGTCTATCCTCAGGGAGTTGTGGAGTTGATCTAGAAGCTTAACAAATCGTTCTTTCTGTGGGTATAACAAAACAATGACATAATATTATTATTTCTAAAAAAATAAAACACCAAGACAAAAAGAAATGGACATCATGACTTTGCAGTTTTTACACAGATTGACTGTCATGGTTTTTTATGTGTTTTTTTAATGACTCACTCCAAAATTTGAAGCAGCAAAGCGGTCGGATGCAGAGACGTTGTTGGTTGCTTGGGTGGTGTGAGCGTAGTAGGCGTTGATGTTGGCCAGCAGGGTGCTCATGACTGCAGGCACACCGGGGCACATGTACTTTGATGACAAGCAGGCAAAATGGCTGCAAATGAGGGACAAAGACTTAAACTACTGAAAATTAACATCTTAGAGAGGTTAATAGATAAAAGCAGTCAAAAACAAACTGAAACACTCACGTCATGGCCTGGTAGATCGACTCCACTCCGTAGCGCATTGCAAACTCATCTACTATTTCCTGTGGTGTCTCCTCAAAATAGACCTTCCATGCATCATCGCCTTTGGCGTCTGGGATCTTCACCACACCATTATTCTGAATATCTGTCACATAATGGAAGAGGTTCTACAGAAAAAAGGGGAAAAAAATCATAAGAAAAACAAAGTCGACCACAAAAAGTAATCATCAAGGTCAATGATTTTTCACAGCCTGCACAGCTGTAATCGAGTTTTAGATACATTTAACTGCACAAAGACTGCATTACACGCACGCAGATCATTGTGTCTGTTGGCTGTGATACATAAAGTGCCATAAAACTGCATTATGAGGCCAGCACAACGCGCTCTCTCGGTTATAAAATGTTACAGCATCATAAAACACCCTGAGTGGGTTTATGGGCACTTATGTGAAGCAGTAAGGGTGGTCATTTGTTAGTTAAGGGTCACCTAATACACTGTGTTGAGTAATGAGCCGAGTAATGACCCCATTCAGCTCTACGACTGTTCTACAATCAATCAGGTAAGCTTTCTGCACAGAACCACAACCGAAATGTGACCAACATCTTTGTTTTAAGAAGTGGTTTAACTTCACAGAGTATTAACTTGGATCAATAATGGAAGTAAACACTGAGGTAAATTAATTTGCTCACCATGGCTCATTAGCACACACAAGTGAATACAAACACACACAGTCAAATGATGGAAAAGGGGTAATTGCACCTTCAGAAAACTTAAATTAAACAATGAAAATCCAAATCATACAGTTTAAAACTGGTTCTGTTACACTCAACTGAGAGGACCTGGTAAAAACCTGCAATCTGATAGATGACAGGTTGTCTGGTAATTTGAACAAAACTAAGTTTGAATTTCAGCACACAAGAATTTAAAAGATAAACGTGAGAAATTTAAATTTGTACAGAATCTGAAACTGAGGTGCAACTGAAATCATTCCAGTTGCAACATGGTAACTCATTGTGTTGTTAAATGATTGAATCTGAGCGTAAACCAGAACAAACTGGTCCTTTGATGATTCAGCAGCTCCATGTGATTGTCATCACATTAGGACCAGTCTGGATCAAGCTTTAAAGCTTTTATTTTGAAGTATTCTAGACTTATTGTGAAAGTCATAGAGGAGAAGTTAGATACTAGATAAACGTGTGTGAAACAAGACTAGAACACAACGTTGTAAATAACATAAAAAATATTCAGTCTTGTCAAGATGCAAACAGCAAAAACTGAGCTGACCTCATGCAGACAGGTGTACTGAACATGATATGGAGCGACTGTCTCCTCTCCTTTGATCTCTACGTTGATGCGCATACGTATCGCTCCGGACACAGCTGATTTATCCGTACGTTTGTCTGTAAACAACATACAGCAACATCATCACCAAAATGAGCTGCTGGAATAAAGTGACCGATAAAAGTCACAGCTGCTGCACAGTGATTCAAACTGACCACAGCAGTGAGATCATTACAGTGTCATGTGATCAACTGACCCAGATTGTACCAGACGTCCATCTCTCCGCTCAGAGTGCGGACCTCGATGATAGTTTGACCGAGAAAGTCATCGGACTCTCGCTTGAACTTCTGCTTCACACGAGACTTAATGTCATCGTCTTCATCCCACACTCGTACCTTAATGCGGTCTGAGGAGTTGTGACATTCACTGTAAGAGACAGAACCGGAGAATGAGCCACGGCCACCAACTGTAGAGGTGACACTTACTGTCATGGCCAATACTCACAGATGTATGGACGAAAAATAACTACCATCTTAAAAGAAGTTAAAGTTATGAGGGATGACTGACAGAAAACTGACTGAGCTGGTGTTTTATTTTGAAAAGCTACAAACACACCTTTAGTTAAGAATACATCAGGGACTCACAAATTAAATGTTTCCTCCCAGACCGGGTTGAGGTTGCCATAGATGGTTTTGGTTCTCTTTTTCGTCTTTCCCACCTGGACGGTTACATACGGATCACTGGAACCAGTTTTATCCTTAGCTTGTAGACCCTGAGCGCACAACACTGAGAAGCAGAACAAACCTGTATTTAGACACGCAAACGACTTTCTGCTCTATTTCTAACATCTGTTTTATTCACATACAGACGACTGTTTGTTTCTTTTTATAGATCTGAACACCTGACACCAACAATTATCTGACGCTGACCATATTGGCCAGGCCCCATCAAACCTACTGAACTGATGTGAAACCGACCCCCCCGCCCCTCACCTGTGATGCTGATCTTGGCTGACCATTTAGAAGTCCCATCGAGCACGCTCTGTTTAATCTGCTTCATTTGGGTGACATGGGTGGACTTGGGAACAGCGAACACTTCCTGAATGAGTTCAAAGATCTCCGGCTTGTTCCTCTCACGGATCTTCATGCGATCCTTAAGAACCATGATGATGTTCTGCGTTCGATCCTCTGCACCATGTTTGGAGCTTTTCTCTGCTGCTCCTGTTTAGGAAAAAAGGCCAATATGGTACAAATGTCATATTTGTGTCTATATATACTGCATTTGCTTTAAAATTTAGTATTAGTGTTACCATGTTATTAGTAGTTTCCTGTTAAAGCAGTGTATATAAAGTAAATATTGTTTCCAAACACTTCTCTTACTCTGCAGACAGTCAGCATTGAGCAGATCTTGACACTTTTCGTGGCATTTGACTCCACATTCAGTACAGCGCATGCCTTGGCGAGCGATACCCCACAGCAGTCCTTCACACTCGTAGCAGTAAGTGGGTGTGGTGGCTGTCCACACCTCAAAGTTGTGTGGGGTGGTACAGGAGATGGGATATATGAGGGCTTGGAGGGTTTTCTTATAGACATGACTTTTCTAAAAGGGTGCAGAAAAGATCAGTTAAGACCAGCACACTAACGCTGCACATACAGAACTGATGGATTCTTCAATTTTATCCAATATGTTGACTGTTTAGTGAGAACTGACCAGTTCTTCATTATGCAGGGTGCTGGATGTCAGAGCTGAGGTGATGCCTGCCTTCCTGGAGTTTTGAACCAAAGACTGAGAGACAAGAGAAGAGAGGGTTATTTAGCATCTATGTTTCATATGTTTTAACTATATTTTAGATTTTCTTTCATTCACTGTTTAGGGTTTCCTTTAAACGCAGACTTTGAGGTCAAGGTTGATAAACTATTTCAATATTTACTTCTTTTAACTGATGTCTGTGTGGATGTTTGTGCTAAAAAACACGGGTGTTTTTTTATGGTCATAAAAGTCTTGGAATATAAAGATGGACACAGCAGTTTGCAACTATATGAAAACTGATTTTTTTAACTATTAGCTTCAGATTTTTAAAGAAACTGACTGATATTTTAAAAGATAAGGAAATAAATTAAGAAATAATTGAATAAAAAATATAGTCAAAAATGATTAAACTTAAACTATATATATACACACACGTATACATACGCAGTCTATTGGCAACCTAAGAGTTACTCACCATGGCCTGTGTCAGTGAAGCAGGATGGAAAAAGAGGGACAAACTTCGTATTAGAAGGGATCTGATGCAGGAACTAAATAACTTTTCTATGTTACTGGATCAACTGATCATCTGGTGTCAGAGGACGAGTATTAAGGACAAGGGCAACTTGAAGACGCTGTTCTTGCAACCAGACCAGATTATTTGAAGAAATAAGAAATAATTTCATGAGAGGATATATTTCTGATTCAGACAGAAGCCTGTGGTGACCAATTAATTTCCTGAGACTCTTTTACAAATCATGGGTGTGTGTTTGTGTGTGAGAGACAGTGAATGTGAGGGGAATATAACTCTTGTGCACCTGCCTGTGTCTAATTGTTACTGTGTACTGAATATTTATTACTGCTAGAGAAAGTCATTCAGAGTCATTACTTGTGGGTTAGAAATCTATGGAATTTACAAAATGGCAGATTGAAATGTGCCTGGTAATGAATATTTAGAGCCAGGTTTTTGTAAGTTCCCTTTTTAGAGACATTTGAATTTAAAAGAATTATTTGAACTAACACCATGAGGCTAGAGGCAGCCATTAAGCTTTTATTAGCATAAATAACTTTAAATGAAGCTAACAGGTTTGATATTTTCGTTCAAATATTTTTAAATATGCCTCCAATAAGACAGAACGTATGCCTTGCTTAATGTTTTTAAATTTACAAGGACCAACGAGTAAAAACAAGCATCAACACTAAAAACGGTTGGATGTTTTCCATCCTTCTGTTTAATTTACACTTTTTTGCCAGGGATTCATGTTTATCACAGTCAAATTTGTACTGAACGGGGAGGGAGAAACACGTGGGGTTGGTGTAATAATAAACTTATACATGAGAGCAGCCAGCAGACATAAGTGTTAGTCAGAATCTGCAGCCTTGCCAGTTGCCTCTCAGCCTCACATCTCACCCTATCAGACTTTAACCACTGGGAAATATATATTAGCAAAATAAATACGTTGCAGTAGGCTGAAATACAGACAGAAAGGAGAAGAAGATGTGAGAAAAACATAGGAAGAATAAAAGAGAAGTGAATATTTTGTTACATACACTGTTTCAGGCTGGGGAGATGTAAAACAGTGACTCGATTTGTGAAGAAACTCACCAAATCTCTGACCAGAGGCATGGCTTTCCGTTTCCTTAGGTCTGGCATGCTGTCAATGCTGTACAGAGCACCACCCATACTGGACATAAAACATACACATACAGTCAGTTTTACTTCCACCAGCAGCTGCTGTGACAATCTGCCCACAACAAATCAGTTACACAACAGACTTGCTTCGTGTTTGGGAAGCTATAGATTTTTAAGAAGCTCTAGTGATGGTTACTTACCCTGCTGATAAAAGCAGAGAGGCAATCCCAACACTTTCTCCCCGGGCCTGTGAAGAAACAAATGGATGAAATGGAAAAAGCCAGAAGAGGCAAAGACAGAAATTTGAAAAGTGGAAAGAACCAAAATGAGTGTAGACTATGTTTTTATTTTGGCCTTTTTATTGTCAATAAAACCAAGAAGAACTTCAATGTTTTTTTAAGGAAATGCCTAAACATTGTGTGAAGTTTCTGGATTATCTGAACTAAAACAGTTACAATGAATTGCAGAGTGTGCAGATATTTATCCATATAATGATTTTTCAAATTCTATCTGCCCATTAGAGGCATTTTCTGCTTGGCTATTAAATAGAAGACACACACAGCAGCCATACCAATGTCACACTGATGTACAGAACAAGCCCTGGCTGAAAATATATGCCTAGATTTGAAATTGATACTAAACAGACTTGCAGCAGCTTTCTATCACAATCCGACGAGAAATTCATGAGAGCACACTACTGACCACACCCACCTGAGTGTCTGCTCCAGCCACGGTAATCAGAACGGACTACATGCAAATCGCTACGAGGATGGCAAGCAACTGAAAAGAAAATAATGACATGGCAAAACCAATACAAGGGGTGAACAGAAACAATACTAAACACAAGACAGTAGAATCCACATCAGTGACAAAATAAAATGGGAAAAAACAACCAACAAAATCTGTGAGACAATAAACTGTGACTGCAGGACATGCAGGGCTTGATGTAAAAGATCAAATAATTGTGGATTAAAGCAGAACAACAACAGGAAAAACAGACTACATGACCCACACAGGTACTCACCTGGCAGGTATGCAAGCAAACAAACACAACATCGATATGCTGATACACACAAGTGCAGGTTATACCTCTTGCAGCTGCAGTCGTACTCTGCTGAAAAGTCGAAGCCAGTTGGCCTTTGCTCTAGCGTGGCCTGGCTCCATCATCTCCCTCTTTGGGAAGCTGAAATGTTCAGAAAGAAAATTGTTTTTTAAAACATCAAATAACATGAATTCAAGCCACTAAAATGTTAATTGAAAACGTTTGCATTCTAGCGTGATAAAGCAGTTTAATGAAAAATCGAGCATGTTGACATGTGATTGTACGTCAGTATACAGTGTGCAGAGCTGCTAGCATGGCTATATAAGACGCTAAATCCTGTCAAACTTGAAATACTGTTTTAATTTAAGCACCACTGGTTTGTGTTTCATTAGATAGAATCTAGTAAACCTAAGAAAATTAAAACTCATTTATTTCATCTGTTGTGAAGACAACTATAAATATAAACACCTTGGAACAGGAGGCTCTTCCGTTTTCTCCTCTGGAATGGGAGGTGGAGTTTCTGTGGCTGGAGGCTGATCGAGGGGTTTCGGTTCCTCCTGAAATGCTTCCGATTTGAGTTCTGGCTCCAAGGTTTTAGTGTCCAGAGCCGGGACCTGCGATGTGGGGGTGGATGTTGTTGTGACAGACAGCTGTGGCTGTGAGGGAGCAAAGGAAGGCTTGGTGGAGTCTGCAGCATCAGATGGCACCATGCTGTCCTGAGAGACTGGAGGTAGTTCAGGAGCTGTGGTTGGACTCTGGGGCCGATGCTGATGCAACGATGGCTGCTTTTCCAAGGGTGGTCTAGTGGAAGAAAGACCATCAGAAGGAGGTGGGATCAGGGTGGATGCAGAGCTTGTAGGAGGCTGAGGAGGCTCCTGATCTCTGCTTTTTTTGGCACCCAGTGGAAACATATCTTCATCTTCCTCATACGGCATCTCTGCTTCATCCTTGTAATTGTATTCCCCTTCCTCTGCATACATGCTTCCCTCTTCATCATACAGCGCTCCCTCTTCCCCTCCATCTTTGAGATAGCTCCCTTCATCACTGTAGATGCCTTGGTTGTCTTCACCATCCCAGCATGGGGAGTCTTCTTTGCCGTAGCTGACAGACGAGTGGCAGGAGTGGTAGGAGTCGTTTTCATCATAGAACTCTGAACCCTGAAAGCTCTCGCCATCTTCTGGAACAAACTCCTCACTCAGCTGGGAGCTGCCTCGGCTCAGCTCAGCTGATGAGGCATAACGGCTGTCCGTGGGACTAAAATGTGGGAGACAGAGATGCATGTTAGATAAACACACCCACAGGTTTAGAAATAACTGACAAGGGGATCCTCACACTTGTATAAGGTAACTGGTCATGACAATTAAGGAGATAGTGCCGGGGCCAGGGAAGGAGAAAAGACTCAAACTGAAACACTACATTAACTTAAAGCAAGGGTTTCTGGTTAGTTATCTACATAACTGTAAAGGATGTCTTCTTTAGTAACAGGAAAAGGTTTCTATAGATACCAGCTCACACACAAAATACAACAGAAAAATGAGGCAGATAAAAACACACTTGACTGTAAAATCAGAACACATTCCTCCAGAAAAAGAACTTCTAACTGGACCCATTTAGATAAAAAAACCAAACCTGAGGCTGAGTTGAATTTATTTCGCTGGCAGAACAAGGACAGTCACGCTTCGTAGATAAATAATTTATATCAATAATGAATGAGACTGTTATGCATCGAGACAGAGACCACGAGTCAGAGAGTTTTCAGACACACAGAGTAACAACTCCTTAAACACTCACACTCGGTTGTTTCATCTGTATTGATTCCTGCCGTGTTGCTGGTTTGATAATGCACAGGGCAGGAACAGTAATAGAGGGAAGTGGATTGTGGCTTTGAGTTGTGAGTCAGTGAGAATGCACCAGTTTGGATGAATGTACACAGAAACAATCAACAACCCTGTTGCTTTTTTCAAACCAACACCTATCTCACAATCTCAGCACAGATAATGACAAATACTACACAATACTTGTACATGTCTGACCTCTTTTTTTTCGTAAAATAAAAACAAAAATACAGTGAAACATGGATCGAACTGAAAGTAATCTTTCATTGTGTCTCTGCTAAGACATCATTATTGACCTGACATCCTTCTGCTGTCTCCCAAGTGTGAATCTAATGTGTATAATTACCAAGAAAAAACAGGGCCTTTCCTGAAGACTCAGGCAGGGCGAGGCTGTAATAACAAGCTGTCACGACAACAGAGGCGCACAAACTCATATAGGCGGTTCCACAAACTCCAACCGACAATTAGTTCTCTTTCTAAAGCAACACACACACACACACATCCTGCCAATCACTCACACCCTAAACACCAGTAGAACAATGTACAACACTTCAAAAAACAGAGATGAAAAAGATGCAATATTTTTGTTTGTTAGTGTCTGTGATTATTCACCAGGAGTAAAGTGAGGATAGATGCAGAGCCAGTAGTTTTCTATAGAAATATACAGAATATACATATACAGAGATAGGATAAAAGAGCATGCATGCAAGCACAGCGAGCGAGGAGGACGGGACAAGTCCACCACTGACGTCACAGCGAGACGGAGTCACAGGCTGGAGCAGGAGGAGTTGCAGAGGAGGCACAGAGACCCACCTATCGGACAGCGAGTGCCTACTGTCTAGAGAATACTGACGACTGGTGCGCTGGCTCGACCCAGAGCCTGAGTCGATATCGCTGCGCCCGTTGGTGGCAGACTCTAAACTATCATAGCGTCTGGTGAAGGGAGCAGGGAGGTGGGAAGGAGGGAAGGAGGGAAGAGGTGGAAGAGGAGCATCAGTAGAGCTCAGTGCAAATCTTTTCAAATAAAGCTCTAATCAGACTGAGCCTCTCTGACCTGCCTGGTTAAGGATCGGTTCACAATTCTGTTTTAATGCGTCCATACGGGAAGCTTTTGCTCAGTGTTATCACCCTTCCTTGTCACAGTGACCATCAGGAAACCAATTCTTTAGTGATCTAGAGTCTCTATTCCAAAGTTAATTTAAGTCAGCGGCCTAATTAGCAGTAGGTGTTTTTCTGGAGTTTTAAAGCAAAAATGTATCTACTTAGGACTGATTCTGTGACATCTCAAGAGGAAATTACTATCCAGAGTGATGAAGGAGATTTATTCAGTTATAAGATTTTGCATATGGTTAAGATTTGTTCACACAAACGCAAGATTTTCAAAAGCTTGTATAATTATTATTTTTATTTTACTAGAAATAAATTACAGCAAGATTTTTAGATTGTGAACCCATCCTTAAGTTAGCATCTCACTGGGCTGTGATGGTTGGGGACAAATTGAGACATAGGATTACAAGGGAGTTTCCAAAATGTCCTGAAACATTTGCAAGGGTTTTAAATGTCTTTGTGTGAGTTACACAGCCTTGCTGTTAAGTTGCTGGAATTTTAAGCTTTTTTAAGCTGGAAAACTCTGTGAGGCATCTGGAACCAATAAGAATCAGGTCGTAGTTTAGTTTTTGTGAGTCCGAAAGCACAAGAAATGTGAGACAACTCTAGGAGGGGCTGGCGACCTTGGAAACTAAGCTGTGACTGACTAGAGAAAAAAATAATCAGACATTCCAAGCATCAAAACTGTAGCTATAAGATCAGGATAAATTGTGAACAATTGGGACAAAAAAGACATTTTTTGACCAAACTGTGGCAAAACAATTTGCGCGTTTGCCCAGATATCACGTGATTATCGCATGTCTCTGACTAAAAACTAGTCGCCAACAATTGCAGCCCAGTGAGATAAAAACTTTAAAGCTTAAAAAACTAATTTAAAGATTTATATTTCCATATAAGTTTTACAAAAAGAAAACAGGATTAGTTTTATTGAGGAAAGCTTGTGTCTTAAGCCTCCATCGCTTCTAAAACATTTCTAAAAATGTTCCCAGAGACTGAAATTCATTTAGTTTCTGCACAAGGTTGTGAAGAAAAAAAAACACAAAGGGGTTTCCGATGTTCACATGTGCATACGAATATGCAAACACGCACACACTCACGCAGAAATATAACCACAAAGGCCCACTTCATACATGACCTGTATACAAGAACTCTGAGCCCCAGCATGCTTGTATACACTGAGGCCAGGGTTATTCTCTAGAGGAGGAGGAGAACACAACGGGACATGTTACTAGGCACAACACACAGAAACAAAACAAGTGTTCTCAGAACTCCAGTGGGGGTTACTTCATTAAGCAAAAACTTGTTACATGTGGGGAGTGAGGTGCTGGATTTTAAACATTATTAACCTCCAGAATAATAATCTGCCTTCTGGTTACAGCTATAGTTGAAAGGTAACTGGAGCCTGTTTGTTACCTCATGGTTCTGTGATCGTAGTCCAGCTCGTGGATGTCATCGTTGTAGGAGTGTCTGTAGTGCTGATGCCTCATGGGATACTGGTGCATGGAAGCATTGGGCTGGGAGGTGGTGTAATAGGGAGGTGGGATGCTGTTACTGGTCTCACTGCGGTAGTCGCTGTCCCTGTCATCAACAGCACTGTCTGGGTCTTCGTCTGTTCCCACAAACGCAGTGGGAGACATGACAAAATCAGAGACAGAGAGCGTGATCAGGAACATTTATCTAGCACAGTCACAAGCTAGCTGCCTCTTTTAAATAATAATAACAGGTACGATGTTCAATAGGCTGTTTGGGCTAAAAAAGTGGAAGAACTAGAGCAACAAGAGTTTGGAATCTCGTGGAAAACTGACGTCTGTGACATAAATATCCACATTGGAAGATGTGTGTTAATTTAAGATTTATGCAAACAAGCAGAAAAAAGATTTGAAAAAATGACTAAAGGTACATGAGAGAAACTCACTCTGCTGATCTCCCCACAGACTCCAATTACCTGCACAGGAAGAAAAAGTTTTAGCCACAAATGACATTTTATCCAGTTAAACAAACATGTGAAGACGCGCAACCCTGACAAATGATTATCTAAAATGTGAGCAGGGAGTTCATGAGGCAGGTAACTGAGTGTGTGTCTTTGTGTGGGCGAAGAAAAACACAAGGACATCGAAGAAGCTTGTGTGGAAGCGGACTTGTAGCGACAGCTGGCCTTGATGCTGCTCAGCAACTGCGAGCAGAAACTACATTCATGCTCTCATCTTTGCACAAACACAAGCACCGCAGCCCCATCCAAAGCCTCTCAGTAAGCAGACTAACACTGCAAACACTCATCCACCTGCTCACCATCAGCAGACAGAGAGACAGAGGAGCATGTGTCTCATACTATTTAAACTCAAATTCATCCCACTTCTATCACCTATAAGTCACTCTAGTGCTCCGGCAGGCGTGTTTGTGATTAATCACGATGACTTCCCTCACTTCCACTCCGCTTCAATTATTTGCTTCATTTCTACCTCCTGTCTAGTCTTCTCAATATGACAAGGAGACGGAGCAGAGTGAGAGGACAGAAGCAAAACAGGAGGCACAAAAAGAACACAGCAGGAGACGGAACAGGAGGAGGAGGAGGATGCAGAAGAGGCTGCTGACACTCACAGCACTGTGAGGAGGGAGCGTGGAGCGACCGCTCTTGTTCTTCCTGATAGGCATACTGAAGTTACAAAAAAACAACCAGCAGAAACAGACATGTTAGAAAAAACAGACAAGATAAATTCTTCAAAGAATATGAGATAATAAGATGAGATTGCAGGTGGTATATAGTTGGGAAACAAAGTGAAATACGCACATCTTGATCTCTCATTGCATTAAGTTGTTCAAGTTTTTTGGCCCAGTATCTGGCTTCTTCTTCTGGGATGTCTGAAGTACAAAAAAAGAGAAAATTATTCCACATATTTCTCAGCTTTAGAGTCTTTTTACTATTTTATAATTCCTTAGGATGTCATACAGATCTTCACTTTTATATTATATAGATTGAAATAAGTATATTAAGAGGATTACAGTTTTCTTTTTCCTCCCCATCTCTGGGTCTTAGTTCTCAGACACAGAAAAAATAAACAAATTATTGATTGGATCGGACTCATAAATGATTGATGACCATCCAACCCATGATTATATAAGATTTTGAAACATTTATTTAGGCCATTTCTTTATTTTTTATATCAGCTCACACCCATCTATTTACTCATTTATTCACTCACTCACTACTTCACATTACATTGATTATCATCTATATTTTATGTACAACAATATTAAATTTAATTAAGTTTTTTAAAGCAGATGGAACTTTTTCAGAAACACCAGATTCCAAAATCAATAATGAAATTTATCAAGTAGAAAAACTAAAGATAAGTAAACTCCAGAAGCTCCAGCCGTGGTGTTAAAGGTTGGATCAACATTAGAAAAGTCCAAAAAAGTTAATTTAATGAAAAGTAAAATATCTCAATTGTATCAGAAACATTTTAAATAAATATAAAACTGGTTCAGAGAGAAGGGATGGATAAAACTAGGATCAAAGGTCGAACCTAATGGCAGTTCAAAGCGTGTGTCGAGCAGCAGCCTGTGAAAAGTCGGATCTTTGGTTCCACAGATCTCATTTTCAGCCATGATCACATTGGAGTCCAGAGTCAGCCACTGACCTGGACCGTCCTGGGAAAGACAAGGGAGTGACAGATGAAATATGGCTATAAGAAAGAGTGTGACAGAGTGTTTATAGTCCGCCATTTAGTTCTAAACATCCCAAATTCACACTCCAGATTGTTTAGTGATATAATTTATTATAACTAATGGAAACCTACACATCTGACAGTGTATGAACAAACATTCCTACATTCGTATTAAAAAGTGACCTTTTCTATGTTCTGATGCATCAGCAGTTTATTTGTCTGGTTTTAACATGTTTCCTAATTGAATTATTAGATGTAATAATTAGATTATTACTAAAGCAAATAGAAGGTAGAGAAGGAGAGGGGGAAGTGTACCTCATTGGACTGCCGTATGTTGCGCAGGGGCATCCATAAGGTTCCCACCATGGTGTCCCAGATCAGGCCTTTGTTCCACACCTCCACCGTGAGGCCCAGATCCAGACGATTTATTTCACTGATCGACAGAAAGAGAGAAAACTTGGATGAAGAAAGAAAGAAATGAAGAAAAATGATCTAAAAGGAGTCTGTTGTAACTGAAGGACTTTCAGTATGAACTCAGAACATTTTTTATTCTAATCTGATGATGGACGTGTGCCATCTGTTCATGTTAATGAATCCTTCAGCAGTAAGAGTAGGTGATAGTCAACAAGGCTGTTGGGAAGACAAACCAAAGACAGGAGACTGTCTACGCTCACACATATCAGAGATGTGATGGACTGAATATGTGACTGCAGATCATCACTCTGCAGCTCTCACTGAGAAAGAGCCTCTTGCTTTAACCACAGGCCTAAATAAATCCAAACCCAATAATATATGTGTCTCTGATGTGAAAGTGCAGATTTCTGTTTCCTGAGGAGCTCCGGAACTAATCAGGCTGTGGAGTCGAGGAAAAGCAGGAGTCGTAGAGAGAGGAGAATATAAAAAGAATTGTGAGGAGGGAAACGTAAAGACAGCAGCTCTGCTCAAAAGGAAAACAATCTCAGCTGTTTTAACAGGTTTCCTGTTTCGTTGCGAGAGGAGAAATCCTCTCGACTGGGCGTGGAGTGGCGCTCACATCGGCGACGTCTGCGATGTTACGTCATTACTCCTCAGGAAGGAGGCTGAATGAAAGTAAGAAGCCAAAAATAACTTCTTTTGAGAAATGTAAATGTCACAGCTGACCCTCCTGGCTGGAGTTGCACAACATCTGAGTAAAACCAAATGCTTAAAGGGACACTGCTCATTATCTAAACAAAAACCTCAAACCATTTAATACTTACCACAGGCATAAAGACTCTCTACCTGTTTTAAATCTCATTTATAAGAAGCCTACACAGTAAACAAACATATTTAAATATTATTGTTTTTGAAAATTTGCTTTTATTTTTTTAAGTTAGAAGTGAAAAAAACGGAAGCAAAACAAACAAACAAGTAAGATGTTTTTTCATGATTCAGAGGGAATCAGAGCCCTCCAACACTTACAACATGAAGTCCTGCTCCCAGCAGGGTTGACTGCCTCGCACAGCGATAGTTGTGCTCTTAACATTTTGCACCTTCAGGGTCACGTATGTGTTAAATTTCTCTGCAAGAAGTAAAATAGAAACATTAGCAGCGTGAGTCATTTTCTGTTCACTTTGAATTGCTTGACTCATTAAATGTTCACAGCTCACCTTGGGGTCCATCAAGCTTGCCTTTCTTTACTGCAAACAAATACAAAAAAAATTAAACAATTAGTTCATTTAGGCTGAGAGTTTTCAAAAAGATCACAAGAGTTCAAGTTGCAAATACAGTTTCATGAAATGTCTGTTACAGGTTGATGTCATGTGACTCTACCACGCTCGATACTTCACATGCTTGGCAGTATGTTTGGTGGATGATTGACGGCAGTTTGGCATTTTCGGGAGCAAGTGGGAGGTCTGTGATTCTCAGCCTGAGTATCCTCTCTGCTCTTTGGGTAGAATGCCAGGATCTTAATATGAAAGGCTGCACCCGTTCAGCAGATGTCACAGTCTCTAAATCGCTTTATTTTTTTGGATGCCAGACGGACAGTTTGTGCAGGTCAAAGTAAAAGGTTACACGCGGGACCAGAGTGGACGTGGTGCTTGATGTATGTGTGTATTCAATCATAGTCCTCAAAAATGAAAGACTGAGCAAAGATACAATTTGTTTGAGATAACACACAGATTTTCGAGGTGCCACTGCCAGTCCCTCATCATGGCGTCCTCTGGAAACACCAGAATGACTTTTAAAAGACTGACGTCAAAAGCTTTTTTATTATTCATTCAATCTTCCACCCTGCTGATGTCTGTTCAGCAGTGAGGTATTGATATTCAGAGAGCTGGTGTTAAATCACTGCTGATTGCATCTTTTCATTCATGATACAAACATGAAGAATCAGTCCAATTTAAAAGTACATCAACAAATACTTTTTATTCAGTAAAGCAAAATTAATGGTTAAAAAGTAAGAGTAAAAGCAGAAATGATCATCTTTGAGGATAAACTGGTTTCCTAAAATAGCATTACCACTGAGAAGAAGCCTATCTCTTAAATGATGGTTTGGCAGGTGCACGATTCGGTGTGTGCTTGCTAGCCAACGTCAAAGTAAGATCCTCCTGATATTTCAGCTGCTGACATCGCAGCCATGCCAGAGTAAGAAAAGTTCAATTCCTTGGAAGGAATAAACACACAGTTGATAAACAGGCGCTGAAGGCACTAATTGACAGATGCACTTTAACTGCTCGCTTGCCAACGCTCACTCCCTCACATACAGTGTCCTTTCCTCACCCAGTCTTCTCCTCTCACTCAATCATTCCCCTCCTACAAGCTCCACCGCCATGTGGCGAGTATGCACGTGTGCTCCCTTTCTATCTCTTTCACTTGTGCTCCATTAATCTCTCTGTGGAGCCGCCGGATGCAGGCAGAGTGAGCCGCATCCCCAACACTAAAAATAACCACTCCCGTGTGAGGGGAGGCGAGACGGGGGCTTGCAAAGAGAAAAATTAAAAAGGAGGAGGGGGGGGTGTATGAGAAGGTAGGAGGAGTACTTACTATCAGGAATAAGACTAAAACCAACATTGCTGCATTTTCCACCCAGAGGAAAAGGTTAAAAAAAAGAAAAGAGTTGAACGTTGCAGCAATTACAGGAGCTCATTTTCTCTTTCTTCACTGAGGAAACATGTACGAGTGCAGGCGCTCGTGTTCTGCTGCAGAGCAGCTGAAGGGCCATTTTTTATTTGTTGAGCTTTTCCATTAAGAAGCTTTTAAAGAGTCCACACTTCTGAGCAATAATATTGACACCAGCAACAATAAGATAAACTGTAGCTGCCGACAGAGGAGAAATATATTTTAAATGCACATGTGCAGAAACAATACAGATTCACTGGAGGCTGGTCACTGAATTCAGACAGGATCTGATTTGTTATTAACCAGTTATATGAAAAATACAGATGCTGATAGATTCAATTCATTATTTAAGTTGAAATACAGTCATTAATTGAAACAGTGAGAGACAACCTTTAAATATTATTATTTCCAATAAAGCGCAAACACTTACTGCTTTTAAAAACTTAAAACTCCAAAAAAACTAAGCCATTTGTGCCCCAGCACATTTTAAAAAGTTAAATTAGCCAAGATGCAAAATGAGTTAATTAATTAATAAGGTTTTATTTTGCTTAGTAATGTAAATAAAAGTGATTTTTTTTCTGCAGATAACTGGTGATTTTATTACAGATGCCTTGAGCAGATGCTGAGAAGGAGAATCTCGTGTTTTTCAAAGAGTCATGCTGTAATGTGCATGTTGGCATCCTTCAGCATGGTGTCACAGTTAGGAAGGCAGGCAGGTTTAAACATGCCAACTCAGCCTCTGTGACACAGACCATCACTTCATACATGCAACAACACGAGACGTATAAGTGGAAAATAAACAGCTCTGAGCAGGTTCCACAACACGACCGCTGCAGCTCAGCCACCATGACAAACAAGCACAAGATACTAAAATAGATAAAGTAAAGCCTGAAGAAAAAATAAATAGATAAGAAAAAGCCAAAAGAACCTGCAAAAACTGAAGACAGACGTCAGAATACAACTTGAGGTAGTGGAAATAAATCTAGTGAGGATTTATCTACGAAAAGATTTATTTATTCCATGTTTTCTTTAATAAGAAGTGTCATGTTCATTAAGTGTTTCCAACTCAAATCGACTCAAACGATCTAAAAAAAAAAAAAGGTGTAGTTTCAGCTTTAACAGACAGAATCAGAGGGACAACCCAAAAGGGGTTAAAAAAACACACATTCAGACAGGTGTTTCTAGTTATGAAATTGTTTCAACTTTCTTCCAGTTCGTCAACAAATGCAACTTTAAAACTTCCAAGTCCTAAAATCAACTCAACTGAACAAAAACTGAAACTGTCTTGTCTCTCTGTACGAACCCTGAAGGTGACGGTTTGTTTTGGTCAATCCAAAGCAGAAACTTTCTTCTTCTTGGACAAAACAAACAACTTTTTTTTTTTGCTTTGGATTCATTTCGAAAGGAGATTGCTTTACTATTTTTTCTTTAGAGTTCACCAGTATAATCCAGCAACTCGTGTGTAAAACACAGTATAGCAACCTCAAGTTACGTCACGGCCATACAGAGACATAGAGGTGTACGCCTAGGGCGCCACCAGTGGGAGGGAGGCAGCGCTGCATCCAACTCCAGAAGCAACTCTAATTCTTGAGACCAGTGTTGTTCACTGTTCTCCTGCAAACCGTTTAGACCCTAACAGACCTCCTGACCTTCATCTCATCACCTGAAAACATCCGACTGTAACGTCACCTGCAGTTACTCCAGAGAGGTTCTTCCACTTTTGCCACAAATAAAAAAGTTTGATAAATCAATGAATTATTTTAAACACCTTTATCTTTTTTCTTTAACTTGTTTGTGGGTTGATCAACAAATTTGACATTTTTGTGATATTAATTAAATATTTTACTTTTACAAAAAGGACAATAGATGGTTACAGTTTTAGCTCCACAACAATTGGATCTCCAGGGGGTTTCTGGAGGTCTTCAGGACCCTAAACACAAATTTTCTACCTGAACAGTGCTACAATCGATGGCATCTCAAAATCTTTCATGGCTTGTTACGGAATCACATATAGGTTTAATTCTAGTAAGTTATTCTGGATCGATTTGCTTGTTTTTCTGGAGACTGATATTATAGTAAAAGATTTAATAGCAACAAGTGAAACACCAGCAGAGACAGATGCAAGAAGTGTGACAGTTTACAGATCAGAAGTTGATCTGATGCCAAATCATGACCAAGAAAACATCATCACAAACTGTAACAGGAACAGTGTAATGTAACATTATTATACTAAATTATGAGGGTTTGAAATAAATCTTACTGTAAAAAAATCCCTCAAGGTTTGAGAAATGAATATTTTCACGGCAAAAAATACTAAAAATTAAATTAAATACAAATTTTCAAGCAAAATGTTAACTATTCCCACAACATTTCACTAAGAGACAAACTGAGGCGCCTTGATTTAACAAATTTAACAGAAACTGTCAGGAATAAAAACCAAGTCTGCTGCAAATACCAGCCTCATAGAATTTCCACATTTCTCTAAAACATTCTTTAAAATACAAATCATAAAGGAAATTTTTAAAAAGTTATGAGAGAAATTAGCTTCGTTTTAGACTATTTGCAACATTTTTGTACATATTGTAAGATATATGATGTAACTTTTCTCTCCATCATGGTGAAAACCGTGAATACTGGAGATGTTTGAAACGCTCACAGCAGCTCCCTGGTTGAGGAAATGAGCAGAAAAACAAGGACTATCAGCTGTTCACTTACCTCCAACACAAAGCAAGGACATTTCTTACGCGCTTCCTTCGTGCAGGGTCCAGTTTCTTCACCAGTTTCTTAATTAACTGAGCTAATCTGTGGACTGCAGAGTCCGCGGCTCAGTCACCGGGAGAGAGAAACCAACCGTCGCTCGTTAGATACACCGGGGCCCGAGAGAGCTCGTGACACCCGCCAAAATCAACCGTTTTAACGCTCGGAGAGTTAACGTAAGCGTCTCCGCTCTTTTCATCCGTTTCAGCGACGAGTGTGACCGGATATGAGACTCTTTCTCCTCCTCTCTCAGCCCTGGAGTCCCCTACAAACAGCCATCTTGTTCAGCTTCAGCACCACCAGCTGCGTGGATAGCGGTGACGACAGAGCGCGTGGTAGTGGTAAGTATGGCAGGCTGTTCTAACATTTAATCAAACGTTACTTTGTTCGCTACTTGCGTTTCTCTTATAGTCAAAATGGAAAAACATATATGAAAATATGATTCCTTGACTGATCTGGAGTCAGATTTACCATTATAAGAACTTAAAACAGTTTCTTATTCATTAATCAACTGACAATATCAATCCTGGTAATGTTTTATATCAACATCTCTCTCACTCAGATACACATATATTTGGCCAAGAAAGAACTTTGATGAAGCTCATTTGCTCTACAGCTGTTGTGCATTCTAAACAATTCAAACTCGTTGTAAACAAATAAAAGTAGGTATTGGCTCGTGTACAACATCATTTCAATTTCATTAACATTTGTAGTTGTTTTGAAAACTTTAAATTCTGGAGGCCAAAATGTGACTTTTAAATACCAAATTGTTTAATCAGAAAAAGATTTGTGGTCTTACCTTTGTTTGTACATGAAGTTCACATGCCTCTCTTTCTCCATGAAAAGATGTGACTTGGTTGTAAAATTCCACCTTATTTTCTTCTTATTTTAAAACCTGCTGTAGAACATGTGACCTTCTGACTTTAACACATTTGGTGCTGAGCATCAGTTTCCTCTCTGTAGGACGGCAGCAACAAGGACCCGCTGGCTCATGTCCACCCCCTACAGGTGCAACAGAGTAGTGTCTGCCTCACCTCATGACTTATCTCGGCAGTTTGTCCATCTGTAAGAATAATTATCTTAAACGCATTAAAGATGTTACACGGATTGTAAAAAGTCGTGGTGTAGAACATTCTGTAAACTTTATGTTGGCGACATCCATCCCTTTTCTGAACCTGATTCTTTCTGTTTAGGGTCGCAGGGGGCTGATGCCCATCTCCAGCGGTCACTAGGTGAGAGGCGGGGGACACCCTGGACAGGTCACCAGTCCATCACAGGGCCACACATAGACAAACAACTACACACACGCACTCACACCTTGGGACAATTTAGAGTTACCAATGAACCTCTTGCATTTTTTTGGACTGTGGGAGGAAACCGCTGTCCCAGAAGAAAACCCATGCATGGATGGGGAGAACATGCAAACTCCACGCAGAAAGGTCCCAACCTGGATTCAAACACAGGACCTTCTTGCTGCAAGGCAAAGGCACTACCAACTGTGCAGCCATTTATGTAATCACTAGTTTTTAAATTTTTCATGATGACAAGTGAGGCTCTCTCCGCCTCCTCTGACCGCACGTCTCCACCAACAACTGACAGCTGTAATTACGTTATTTAAAACTATGCTTAAGATATCTTCATTGATGTATTTTTTTTAAGCTTTTAAGCTACAAAAATCGCTAAAAGTAATTATTCCAATCTAAAATAAATACTGGAAATATCTGAACATAATCACTTGTAATTCAATTACCTACAAAAAAGTGATTACAAATCATTATTTTAATTTTTTGTTTTATTTCCAAATGTCATTACACTGACTTAACAGTTATTATATTTCTGTTAAAATTTAAGGAATTAACAAAATAACTAGTTAAAACTACAGTCATTACTACTTTAAATCTGAAAAGCTAGTCAATTTTGGAAATGTAGTTTAGAGCCTATTATGTGAAAAATCAGCTTGCCATACAGTTCACACTCTTTTCATGAACACTTTAGTTTTCAACGTAAAAAAATATATACACTAAAAAATAACATCACCTTGTCAACACTGGGGTATCAAACAGCTAACAAGTTATTTTCGCAACTATATAAACCTGCTCTTTTATATTAAAACTCAGGATATATAACCACATTAACCCTTGATAGTTTAAAATACAGGGTGGCTGAATATGATGTCTTTTATTCCAAAACATTTTGACTGAATTTGACCAAATCAAATTGGAGCATACGTGTTACTGGCATGCTTCTGTATAGCTCTTTAGATGCTAACTTCATTTTCCTTTGGGATTACTTCACAGATTTCATTTTCTAGGCATAAAGAATTGATACTCTGACACTAAAATTGGTAAAAACCTGGGCTGGTACATTTGGAAAATTTGTATTGATATATATATATATATATCTGCAGCTCTCCCTAGTGTTTGCTTACATCATTGCAATATTTTAAACATCACTATAAATCCTACTTGGGTAATAATTCCATTACTGCTGTATGTAGCACCTAAAGCTATAAAAACAGTGATGTGACAGGATTCGGCCTTAATTTTGTGTCTCATAAGGACATAAAATAGGTTAAACATCCATTATATGTTGGAAACAGGGTGGGCAATGTGTTTTAATGAACATCTGTAAAAATACAAATATAAAGCACAAATATATAATGCTCTGACAACACGAGCCACAACCTGGCAATGTCACATGTAAAGTTGAGTATTTATGTCCCGCATTATTAACTGCTGTGTTGGACCTGACATGGACCGAGACACAGCTAATTAGAGTAAATCTAAATGTGCTTTAATTCCTATGAGATTCCTGAACGTGTTAAAAATTACCCATGCTGCTACACAGATTTACATTTACAATAAAATATGTGCATTAGAACACATACTCTGCAGAATACAATCCACACATAGTTCCGAAGCTTTTATACTCTTTGCTCTAATGATCTGTATGTAACCACACCCACATCCTGCATTGAATGGCACTGAGTTGGGCTGATGCAACCAAGTCTGGTAAGTGTCTCTATGACGCATCTGGGCATTGGAATCAGGAATGGAGTCTTCTCATAACTTCTCACTGAGAGTCATGTAAAAAAAGAAAAAGACAACATTCCTCATCGTTTGATGTTTTCTGCTGCAGAACAGTGGAGTTTTTGACGTAATAGTTACCTGTCGAGATGAGAGAGGACCTTGTGTAGTTGGCTTAGCAGTGCGCGGTGTTTGTGGGGGTCTCCTTCAAGCACCCCACTGAGACGACTCAAGTACGAGTCGAGGTTTCCAAGAGATGCGGTTTCACCCGTTCCTGTTCCAGAAAGTGAAAGGATTAATTCCACCTACTGACAGATTAAAATGATTGAAACGTACATGAGATGTATTTCACATCGTTATCTGCTTGACTCGGACTGAAAGTAGATAACCTGGCAGTGGGACTGCTGACAGACTGTTGACCAGCATGTGCTTAATGGCCTGCAGGTGTTGGTGAAGAGCCTGTGTTCGCTTCTCATCCTGCCCCAGCTCGGCCTCCAGACGCTCTTTAGCGTTGTTCATGTCATTGATATGACGCTGCAGCGCTGCATTCTGCTCCTCGAACTCGATGTTCGCCTTCCGAAGCCGTCGTAACTCAGACTCTCGAGCTTAAAACGCAATGACGGAACCCAAACAGAGTTTTACAAGAAAATAAGACTGTGGTTTAAAATCAGCAGAACAACTGTTTCCTGTTCAGTTTGTGTTACCTTTGTTTTGATCAAGGAACTCCTCCGTGAAAATCGGGATATCAAATCTGTTTGAGAGCTCAGAAGCCTAAAACAAACACGACCAGCATAAATAACAACTTAGCTTTCAGAAACGGATGTGAAGAAAAAGTTGCTGTTGAAGATGCCTTTGTTTTGAAGTGGCTCCTACCTTTGCTAAAGATGATCCTGAACTAGAACCGACGATGACCGATGAAGTATCTTCTGAAACAGGGAAAGTAAAATGCAATGATTTAAGTTGGCTATGATTTTAAGTGAAATTACTGATAATAACAAACACGATATGAGCAGCTTTCTAACACAAGGTCAGTCGTCACCTTTTTTTATCTTCTTGTCATGTATCTTGGCACTTGTGATCTGATAGGCTTCAGTCTGCTGATATTCCTTCAGTTCTTGAGCATACTGCATCTTCTCCCTTTCTGCCTCATCAAGATAGCGCTGTGGGTTGTATATATGAATAGCGTTTTAATTAAAGTAATTCAATACAATCTCTAGTTAAACAAGTGGAAGTAAAAATAAAAACAAAAGATGTTCCTTGATCCAACATGGTTCCTAATGAAAGCATCATTTAAAATAAATATATTGTACATTGATGGGGAAAAACAACAATTACCTGTTTGTCATTTGGGGCTAACCGTGTCCACTCCGCTCCGAGCCGCTTGGTAATTTCTGGAAAAGGTAAATCTGGGTATCGGGCCCTCATGATCTCCCTCCGCTCATTCAGGAAGCGGACGTATCCTGTTACTGGTGCCTTGGGTCCATTTGGCAGAACCTTCTTTCTTTTCTTTCCCTTTGGCCAGCCTCGCTTTTTAGGCTGCAGAGATGGAATAAATCCTAACTAACTATTAACAGATTTAATGAACAGATAAGATTTGCTTTTGATTAAACTGATCACAAATAAAGCTTTTGTTTTTGCTTCCAGATGAACCTCAATGACTAAAAACATGACTGATTGTTGCAGCCCTATTACACATATATTCATATACTGACTATAATAAAACATATTAAGGTTTTTGCTCCAATAATTACAGTTTTTCTCATGCACTAATTTATCCTCAAATTAACCTATAAAACACAACCGTACCTGTTCCAGGTCAGATTTCTATTTAATGTCTTTATTATCCTTGCTTTTTCATTTTATTTCCATGAATTCACTCAAATAATAATTGATTGTTGCTCGCGAAAACATAAGCAGTATTGCAGTGAAACATTTATTTGGATTTGATGTGCTGTGACATTGTAACTAACTTGGAAAAATGCTTGATCAAATCCTAAATGACCAAATCTTGTTCCCCATCTTCCCCCAAATATGCCAGCTAAAAGAAAATAACTTTCCAGATGTATTTTATGAGTCTGAAGCAGCTGTACGAACCTCCTCTGGTGGCTGTTCGGCTGTATGTGAAGCTTTGAGGTGCTGTGATGCATCACTCTGCTCCTGTTTGATTCCTCCCATGATTCCCTTTCACGTTATTCCCTGTATTAAGTTTGACAAGGAGTTCGCAGTGTTCTGTGAAAAAAGGTGCCCGAGGGGGAACCAACAAAGATATTAATCATTGTATAATTCAGGTTTAATTGAAACAGGGTCATCGCTTTTGATGCTAACCTGCTTGCTAGCTAACGTTATCTGGTCGGAGTCGCGCGCACACACAGAAAACGGGCAAAAACACACAAAAAGAATACCTAACGAAGCTTAAAATTTCGATGAAAAAAATAAATACATACATACGTGAAATACTATTTATTTACACTGAAACGAGAACAAATTTTCTTCCCAAAAATTAACCTACTTTTTATATAAACGTTTATTTCTCACCAGATAATAATGAATCCCTCGGCCAAACAGGAAGAGAAGTATATCTGCTTTGTGATTGGTCGAGATGGAGACTCATGATTGGTTGGTTTGTTGAAATATCCACCCCACCTAATCCACTAAAACCAGTATGATCACCAGCAGGTTATTATGTGCAGTGTTTTATAAAGTTTCGTGAACCGTCCAGGAAGTCTCACCTGACAGCTGAGGCAGAGTCTGACGCATAACACTGAAAACGTATGTTACAAAAGAAAAATAACAGTTTTTCCTCAAATTTAAGACTCAAAATACGTTTTGGCATATTAGAGCAAAACAGACATTTTGTCATATAAAAACCGTTTATATTCAGTTATAGAATTTTACATGTTCCTGCACTACTAGATAAGTTTGTTTTAAATATTTTTAAAGGTTATTGAATTACCAACATGTTACTGTAATACATAAACCTAAATGTCTCTTTTATAACAAGTAAAATAGTCACAGGAATGAGGTCTAGTTCAGAGCCCATCGCTCTGACATGGTTTCTTATATAAATAACTGAAACTGAATAATAAAACATACATCAAAGCAAAAATAAAATGTTGACATTTTCACTCCAACTTGCATACATGAATTCAAATTCTGCTTCCTCTAACCTTCAGTGACGGTAATTTAATTTTCAGACCATGTTTAAAGCAGCTTCACCAACCGTGTACATATTACTTTGTTACACACAAAATATGCCCTCAAGCTACATGTCATGAGGAAAAGAGACCCTTATTTTTTAGGTTAAGTTTACTGACACCAGATCTTGAAGAGAATGTAGGAACGTTTTGGGATTTGTTAAAATTTTTAAGCATTTGATACTGAATGGACACAGTTGAGTTAAAACTAGCGAAATAACAGTCCTGAAAGTTCTCCTGAAAATGTCATCTAAAAAATCTAAATTTGTTAAAACAAGCTTTATTTCTAACAAGAGGGAAAAAACAAATAAGTGCAACAAACAAAACCCATTAATCCCCATGAAAGAAAAGACACAGTTTACATTTTTATTTTCTTTTATTTATCGTTTACAATTTTTGTAGTCATTTCATTATTATTGTCGATCCTTTTGGCAAACATTTTGATTACTGTTCTGTACAGTCCGGTCCCACGAGATATCGAAATGTGGTGATAGGTAGGAATGACATTAAAGCCTAGTGGGGTCGAAGCCTTTACAATTTGTCCAGGTAGTTGTCCAATGCAGGGATACCTTCTTTCAGACCCTTACGTTTGCGTGTCTCCATGACAACTACACCAGGCTTGCTTGCAGGATCCATTGGGTTTCCAGGGAGGATCTGCCAATGGTCGAACACACACTGTGGGAAGGCCTGGCCACCAGTGTTGGAACGAAGGTCAGCTGTAAAACCTGGAAAAAGAACAAAGTCACCAGTTTATTAAATTCCAACCTATATTGGGAGCACATGGTCACTAACAGCAGCAATGACAGGAGACTGTTTTAAAGCCTCATTTTTGAACAAAAAACATTTAAATATAAAACTAAAGGGATGTTAACATACGGCTGCAGAGTTTTATAACATGCCACACACACATACAACTTGTGATCAGACATTTTTAATGTTTCTTCACAAGCAGCACAGAGGACAAAAACCCAAAAAGCCTCAAACTTTCCTGGATTTGTCAAAAGACAAACTTAAAATGTTATGACACCAGAGAAGTCAAAATGATTTAATACGAGATAAATGGATGCACAACTGGAGAACGTCCTGAATGAAAAATCATTGTAATAATAAAACAAAGTCTTACCGAATGACTCCATGACAGGCAGGTAAGCCTTGATGACATACATAGGTGTTCCCATGACCCTGGACTCCTCAAACACATGACCACGCCTCCTGGTCAACACACCGTAGATTCCACCCATTGCTGTTTCAGGGCACTGGGAGCAAACATAACAGTAAATTAGCAGTGGAATTAAAATTTCTCAGAATCTAACTACTGGAATTAAGAATTTATAAATGAGGGGAAAAAAGACACAAATACAGGCTATTTTTTTTGTATTACACTCACCTGGATCTCTACCAGGTAGACTGGCTCCATCATCCTTGGTTCTGCTGTCAACTCACAAGCATACAGAACTCTGCGGGCTGTGGGAATAATCTGACCACCACCACGGTGAATAGCATCTGTGTGCAGGGTCACGTCATGAATGTCAAAGCGAATGGCACGCATGTTCTCTTCACAGAGGACTCCCTAGAGAGAGAGAGAGAGAGAGAGAGAGAGAGAGAGAGAGAGAGAGAGAGAGAGAAAAAAAAAAAAAAAAGAGGATAAATTAGAAATAAGATGTAGTTGTACTTGGTCTAAAGAGCCAAATACTGAATATCTGGACACTCACCTCCTTGGCTGCCCACTGGAATCCAGCCACCACGCTATCCTTGATTTCATTAAGGTACTGAACTCCCTTGGTAACATCAACCAGCAAGTTGGGGCCATTTCCATCAGGTCCGAAACACCAGATCTTCCTGGCCTCACCGACATCCCACTCATACTTGTCAGCAAGGTAACGGGCACGAGCCTTGAGCTCCTGGCGGGCGGTGACTTCACCCTTTTCAATGTCTTCTGCCAGGCCCTCTTCGAAGGGACGGGCCTTCATGAACAAACGGTTGTGCTTGTTGGGTGACTTTGACAGACACATCACGTTTGATTCTTCGCTGACTGTTTCTCTGTAGGACACCACTGGATCAGATTTCTAGGGGAAAAAGTTTTAATTTAATTAACATTCCAATTAGCATTTCTAAAACAATTACAATGAATATAAATGACTTTGAAGCATAAACTGATTTGACTGCATTTAAAATGATTAACCTTGATTGGAATGCAAGCGTGATCCTCTTCCAAGTCCTTCAAGCAGATCTCCAGATGCAGTTCTCCAGCTCCAGCAACAATATGCTCTCCAGACTCCTCAATGATACACTGCACCATAGGATCGGACTTGGACAGACGCTTCAGTCCCTCCACCAGCTTGGGCAGGTCTGCAGGGTTCTTGGCCTCCACAGCAACTCTCACCACAGGGCTGACACTGAACTTCATCACTCTCATGTTGTGTGCCTGCTCAAAGGTTGTGATTGTTCCGGTCTTGACAAGGTACTGGTCCACTCCAACCAGACCCACGATGTTACCACAAGGCACATCTTCAATGGGCTCAACGTAACGACCCATCATCAAGATAGTTCTAATGATACAAATCAACAATTCAGTCACGAAAAGACACACATTTCTTTAGTGAAAGCAGCAGATGGCACTAACCTCTGAATAGGTTTCAAGTAAAGATCGTCCTTTTTGCCAGGGACAAAGTTTGGTCCCATGATGCGTACTTTAAGGCCAGTGGACACAGACCCAGAGAACACACGACCAAATGCATAGAAGCGACCCTTGTCACTGGTGGGAACCATCTTTGAGATGTACATCATGAGAGGAGCCTTAGGGTCACAGTTCTTGATACCTGTAAGACAAAAATCGATTACATTAGAGAAAAAACTAAATTCAGATGAAAGTAATGTAAGACAGCAGTCAACACCACTCACATTTGACTAGTTAATCTTTAACAAACATGAGTAGGAAAAAAAAAGTTTGATGTCATACCCATGGCAGCCTCGTCATCTCCAGGCCCTTCATAGAGCAGCTCACAGCGGTACTTCTGGGCCGTGACGGGGGAAGGGAGGTGAATGGTGATCATCTGAAGAAGGGCTTCTCCAGCAGGCAGCCAGCGACGCATCACAGCCTTGAGGAGAGGCTTGCCTTCCTTATCCTTGTCCTCAGTATCCAGTTTGATTTCCATCTTCTGGATCAGCTTGGCAGCCTCCTCCTTCCTGAAGTTCATGATGGCATCAAACACCTACGAGACAGTCAGCTGATGATTTATAAATTTCCCAGACAAAGAAACGGAATATACAACTCTGCACCTGCTCAGGCTGAAGCTTATCATCACTGTTAATCAGGTCAAAGTGAAGAATAATTGAAATCATCACTTGCAGGTATAGAGAACAACATCTTAAAAAGTCTAAGCTGTACGTATCGGGTTACATAACTTTCTTTTACAGTTTTTAAATACACAGATCCTTCAATAGTTGCGACAAGCCGTATGATTACCTTGAAGATAGGGTCCAGAACAAGGGCACAGAAGGTGCGAGAGAACCTTTTGCCATCAGCACTAACAGCAGTCTTCACAAACTTTCCATTTTCAGTATCATAGTACCTATAACAGACATTGCAGGTATTGAGCTATACAACCAAGACAGCTAAAGCAACAACAGGATCATGCAAATTCCACAGTATTACCACACTAAGGTATTTTAAATGGTAAAGCAGTTTTAGACGCACCGATTACCCCACAGTTTCTTCATCATGTCTTCCACCTTTTTGCAGTGCTCAACTGGTGTCATCTGGGTGTTGCCTTTGGCTGCAAACTTGGCTGTGTACATCTCAGCAAACTGCTTCAGAGTAAAAGCCCAACCGTGGAGTCCAGAACCAAAACCAACGGTACCGATGACTGGATCAACCTAGAAAACCACAAATGTATATGTTAACTGGTAAAATTAACAAATGAACTTCTGACACCTGTTAATGTGATTTCCCTAAACTGGAATCCTGTATTATATAATCTGAGTTATGCAGTAAAAAAAACACAAACAAATAAGATGTTAAAATAAAAAAAATTCTTGGTCATATTAAACCTTTAGTAATTTTGCAATTTGAAACCCTGAACCGATCAATCTTAAAAAGAAGCGCAACTGAACAAAGTTGGATATTTTCCATTCTTGCGCCTGTGCCAACAGACAGCTGTGAACAAAAGTAAATATTTTGCTTCGAGCCACATACCATGATGTTACCCATTGGTCCATTTTCATCCTCTCCGTAAGTAGAGATGATCACGTTGACTGATTCAACAATACGCTGGAAAGTCTGGTAAAGATCCTCAGGCTCCAACTGTAACTCCAACAAGGCACGGTCCATCTTGTTCATCATCAGGACTGGCTTGATGCGCTCACCGATGGCCTGGCGCAGCACAGTTTCAGTCTGCACACAGACACCTGGAACAGACAGAACAGCAATTAGTTGTTTAAAATCTTTCAAATGAGGTGTTCAGAGGTGAACACCATCACTCTAGTACTAGCACATACAGTATATTTATGTTTACATATTCTAAAAGAAGTTCATGCAGCAACATCTAACCAAGTCATTTGCTGATAAACTAAAACTGACTGTTTAGCTCCAGCTGCTTAAATACAAATATGTCTCACTCAGTTTTAATGATAGGTTTAGTATTACACCAAGGATGCAAAATAAGGACGCCTCTTATTCTCATTTGTGTGAGATAAATTTACAATACTGAAAAGTAAAAAGTACCAATCAGGAAATGGGAAAAACTTTAAGTTGACACAATTCTTCTATAGCAGTCTCTCAGTTCCAGTCCTCAGATCCTGCTGTCCTGAATATTTGACACATTCATGTGCTTGAAGATTTTTTGTTAACAAGCTTATAGTTCAACAGAAGCCTGTTAATCAGCCATCAATTCAGGTGTGTTGAGACAGGGAAACATCTAAAAGCATGAAGGTTAGTGAGTCCTGAGGAACACTGTTCTGAAACATTTGGTCTTATCACCATTTTTAAAGTTAATCAGTAAAGAAAAATATTTCATTTGTATTTGTTTTTAATAAAATAAATATGAATTACTGATGGCTCATTTCCAAACCTCCTTAGAAATGTGTAAAAATATTCAGGTCAAAGTTATATAAACTCATGTGGAGAACAAAAGAGGGGCCCACGAGGACTTCTGCCTTACCAGAAACGCAGTCGACCACAACAAGGGCTCCATCAGTGACACGGAGAGCAGCAGTGACCTCAGAAGAGAAGTCCACGTGGCCTGGAGAGTCGATCAGGTTAATCAGGAAACCTGAACCATCTTTGCTCTGCTTGATGAAAGCCAAGTCGTTCTCACCCAGTTCATAGAACAGGGAGATGGCGCTGTAAGTCACAATTTTGTACATGTCATGAACAAGGAAGGGGGACACAGAAGATCGGTTGAAGAAAATATACATTTCCTCAGAAGTCTCCTATTCTAGAATCCACTTTAACTTACTGAGTCTCAGGTTAAAATGCAGGTGAAAATCCAGCAAGATACTTACGTAGACTTGATTGTAATGCAACGCTCCTGTTCGTCTTTACGTGTGTCAGTAAAGCGTGTCTCTCCAGCACGAGCTGAGGCGATAATGCCAGCCTTTGACACCAGTGAGTCTGTCAGAGTTGACTTTCCATGGTCCACGTGCGCAATCACAGACATGTTACGGATGTTTGCCTTCTTGTCCATGATGGCACGGATCTGGTCTACGGTGAAATTCACCTAAAACATTAAGAGTAGAAATGTAATCATTGTATACATTAAATGTAATCTAACATATTGCTCATTTTAATGAACATTCATTACCAGGACAGAAAGAACCTGCACACAACTTTTTGACCCATCTCAAATCTAAATCTGGACCTAAAGAAACTTTGCAAACAGTCTGTTATACAATTCTTTCTTTACAAAAAAGTTTCAGATCAATAAAATAATAAAAAATAAAACGGCAGTTTGCGAGTTGGAGTTTAAGGACTATAATTGTTGCTGACCCAAGATAAACCGCAATGTACTGCAAGTGCAGTCTGGGCGTTGCGTTTCCGCCATGAGCAAGGATGACGTTATTGTTGTCCAAGTGTAGAGCAAAAGCTACTAACATATCGGGTTATTCTGCCTTGGCGGATCATACCAACACATTCCCACCCTACGTGACAACATACTCGACACAACTTGGCTAAAACACGCTTTCAAAACCGTTGACAACCGGCAAAACATGTCGGCATCATCAGGCCACGTGTACAGACTTTAAAACGGTGCTAAATGCTAACAGTGCCACATCGAAATACCGGCAAGTTCATATTTAATCATCAAACATCTTTTTAAGTACACGGAGATCATCCTTATTATATTGCCAACTAATAAATCTTCAAATGGAGGTACTCTGGTCGCAGTTCTCTCTCATATATCAAAATACGAGACAATTTTGTTCAACAGCGAAGGTTAGCACAAGACGACATCGCTGTTTTTGCTACCCAATTTACCACCAGCACCAAACGTACGACACTGAAAATAAGCATATCTGGAAAAGTGTTTTAAATAATCGTAATAAATCAACGTCAATTTGAAGAAGGTTTGACAACAGTTCCGAGTCCCTCGTGACAGTCCTTAAGGCCTATTCAGGCTAACAGATTACAAAATGGTTGCCATTTTGATCGGCGCTATCCTCCATAAGAAAGTGGCTCAGTATTCTTAAAATATTCACACGATTATAATAATATTAATGTTAATTATATTTTCTGACGTTAAACAATCATCAGTATATCAGCGATATTTTTACAGACTCACCATTTTGACAGATGGTCTTGGATTCTCTTGATGGAGAAAAGAGACAACAAATTTTACACTGCCCACCTCACGAGGGCATAGGCAGGGAAGAGAACGCTGACGTCAGAAAATCAGATTTTATACAGCGTGCGTCAACTTGTGCGTACTGACGTACGGATGTTACATTTTGACCACTAGGCAGTGAATTTTAACTTCTTAAACTATTGAAACATCATTTTTCATCAAGCAGAGATTATTTAGATCCGCAAATTCTTCTCTCCTAGTCACTTTATTTGGAATGTGATTTGTTTGAGCACAAAACAATGTGTATCTAAACAGAACGTACAGCCTAAAAAATAGCTTGATATAAAATGGTTTTCTGTGATATAAAATAAAATCTATATAGATGTTTTAATATACAAAAAGCATAACAGTGATGCAAAGACCGACTGGACTTCAATTTGTAAACATGTGAGAAAAACATGCACAGACGCTTTCATTCTCTGTCTCACACACACACCATTTCCCAAACACATACACCCACAACCCACAAGATTATTTTTTATACGTACATCTGTTTTGTTTGATTTTCATCATGCTAGTTTTTCTTATTACCTCACTTTCAGGTGTTGTGTAAGTTTTGTGTGTGTGTATATGTTACCAGTCACAAGTTTTAGAACACCCCAGTGTTTACATTTTTTATTGAAAATGATGCAAGTTAATGTGTCATTGCTCTTTGAAATGAAGCATAGTACAAATAAGCAATTGGAGTTGAAAAAAAAAATGGAATCAATTTATAGACCAAAATATATTCTGACCTAATCAAAGTCACCTCCTTTGGCAGATATAACAGCTGAACACACTTTGAGATTTTTCCTATGATAGAAATCAAATATTCTTCAGAAAGTTATTTCCATATCTGTTGCAGAAGTTCCCGTAAGTATATGGCACATTTATGTGGCTTTGCTGTCACTCTTGTGTCCAGTTCATCTCAAACTAGCTCAATGGGGTATAAGTCTGGAGACTGTGCTGGTCACTCCATGTTTTCTAGCCTACCATCTTGTTTTTTTTTTCCTCTCAGGTAGTTCTGACAGTTTGGTCTTGTATTTTAGGTCATTATCTTGCTGTGTGATGAACTCCTGACCTGCTAGGCTAACACCAGAGGGTACTGCATGGTTCTGCATATAATGTAGTAGTTCTTTAGTTCAGGTTTCCTCCCACCACAAACAAGTCGCTGACCCTGAATCAAGTGAAACAGTCCCAGACCATCACACTTCCTCCTCCCTGTTTGACAGTTGATGCCTTACACTGAGGAATAATCCTTTCACCTAGTTGAGGGTGTACAAAGATCCTACAAGTTCAGATTCTGATTGATTGATTTCAGATTTTTTTGATGGTGATGTTCAAACAAGCTAACTCGAAAACTTCTGGAAGGATTTTGATGACATTTTCAGGATAGGTCAAAAATGGTACAAAGACCAATCGATTAGATTTTAGTGGTCTGGATCATTGTCTTGGATTTTGATGACATTCATTCCTGAATCCAATAAAAACATAAACTCCTTGGTGGGAGTAACAACTACTAATTAGTGGGGGGATTCTGTGTAGATCACATGAGGGGAACTAAGCTGCCTAGCGGAGGTCTTTTCTCCCTTGCTTTTTTTAACCTCTGGCTGTTCACCACTCACCTTTGTACCATTCCAAGTTGGTGTTCATTGTGTTTTCCTTTATTTGTGCTCTGTCTTTTTATTCTTTGTACTATTTCTTTGAATTTCAACCTCCTTTTTTCTTTTCTTCCCATCTTTTTCTTTCTGTCTCTCTCGTCTCTCTTCGTGTCTGTTACTGAGCTAAACATGAATGACATCTGACTTTCTGCCCCTCCTCAAGCCCTTTAGTCTTATTGGTAAACAAAATAACGACCAAACTAAAAGGAATCCATATTAGGATTTATTTTATATTATTTATATTTATTAGCAATAAATATCAAATAATCCAGAAATAACCATCAGTAATGTTTAGCAGCACTAATAATGATGACTATTTGCTTTATTTAGCATGACATTTTCTCCAGCAGGTGGCGTCTGAGTTTCAACTTGTTATGTGCAACAGTCATTTTCCACACACACCTCATAATATTGTTCCCTCAAAGTGATGATGTCGAACTAGGAGCTGATTCTGTCTGTATTTAAAAACTGGTGTCTTTCCTGGTATTATGCACAACACAACTATTTATTTTTACCTGTTTTTCTATCTCAATTCATTCTCTATGACACACACACGCATGTTTGTTTTGTTATCCTT
The DNA here is from genome assembly GCA_006937955.1 of Pachypanchax playfairii. NCBI lineage: Eukaryota > Metazoa > Chordata > Actinopteri > Cyprinodontiformes > Aplocheilidae > Pachypanchax > Pachypanchax playfairii. The sequence continues at coordinate 4,843,492 of SSNP01000004.1, read as the reverse complement.
ATGGGGACCGTCCATTGACTTCCATTAATTTTAGTAACTAGATTTATACCTAACCCAAACCCTTTTCCTAACCTTAACCATTACTGATCTATAACTAACCCTAAGACTAACTAAAACTCTATTCACACCATACCTATACACCTAACCCCTAACTCTAAAAAGGGGAGTCCCCCTCATGGGGACCAGGCTTCAGTCCCCACAAAAACCCTCGGACCCCAGAAAGATAGTAAAAGTCAGGAAACTGGTCCTCAGGAGGTTAGAAAAACAAGCCCACACACACACACACAGGCACAGAAATACATGCAACTCAGAGAGGTTGCAGCCTGCAGGCTCTGAAGCTGCAGGTGGTTCATCTCACTGTGCAGCAGAACTGAAAGGGTTCAGGAGGTCTTTTGTCTCTCACTGACCCCCCCATCTCAGTCAGCATGTTGTTTTTGGACCTGCTTCTCCAGCTTGCCTGGACTGCAGATATTTTAAAGTGTTTGTGGCACCCTTGGGTCTCAATAAAACATTAAGAACCATTATAACTTTCTTTAATGAAACATGGTGCAGATTTGTGTTGTTTGACACTTATAAGACAAACTAATGTTTTTATGAGCTTCAGGAGAATCTCATTTTTTGAAACTGGAGGTGTTCACATTTTACGCGGACATTGAAAAGTATTTGTGAGCCTGTATTTTTGTTGATAAAAGGGTGAGGTATCCGCTGGTTGTCAACGCTGCTTCATTAACGTATTTCCCCAAATCAGACCCCAAGAATGATGAAATTACTCATGCCAAAATAAAAGACTTCACAAGAACAAACAAAGATGTTCTGATTCAGTGGGTTGGATTTTGATCTGTGGAAGGAATTGATTTGCTCAGCCAGGCCGGAGTCAAACCCACTCAGCGGAGACATGAGTTAAACATCTCATATCATTTCTATAAACAACACAACCTGTAGTTGAATACTGCCCAGAAAAAAAAGGTAGCAGAAAGAACATTGTGGAAATCAGCATTTTTGAATGTCATGATTCCAACATTGATATGAAATTGTAAAATAACAAAAAATTGCCTGTCAGATACATGACTTCCACACATGGATTTTTTTCTAAAATTTGATTTTGAGGTCAACAACATTTTTGTTCAACTGTCTAATTTTCAGTTTAGTGTTGTCGATAACTCTAATACACATTTCTAGTTTATCACATTATTTTTGTGATCGTTTCTAGGAGATACATCAGTCTGGCGGTGAGGAATGGCAGAGGTGCAGCTTTTAAGCAGTGTTGAAGTGGAGATGGGTTGCAGGTGTGACTCCTCCCCCAGCCAGAGCAGACATCATGGCTCCGCCCAGAGCTCACCTGAGAGGAAGAAAACAAAACAAAAAGGATAAAGCAGCTTGCTGAGCGGGAGAGTTGTACCTCTAAATTCAGTTTTATGTTAATTTTATATATATTCTGCTTTTTATCAACTTAGTATGATATAATTTCACATTGTAGTGCTCATCTGTTTTTAAAAGTACTGTGGATGATCACTTATTTCCAGATGTCCACAGTTTTTCAAAATAAATGTTTAACTCGGGGTCTTTGAGAAGAGACGTGTCAAAGCGCCATGTAACGGCATGACTCCATAAACCTGAATTACTCCAATTAAAATGCATGTTCTCTGATTGTTTGATGTTGTACACATCAGCAGTAGACAAGACCAAATCATTCACGATCTGTTTCAAAAACATTCACAATGTATTTCAAGAGCACTGAATGTGAATATAATACATAAAGAAATACAGATATTTCAGTTCCCTTGAAACTCTCTAAGGCATCATTATTGGCAAACACAGAATCCATTAATAATGAATGAGGTGAGGCATCCACATTTCCCTCCTTTTTAGTCCTCCTCTGGGTCAACATAAACATTGTTGTCATCACTTGAATTATTCACTCTGCAAGAGCAAGTAACTAAAACATGAAATAGAAAACAAGGTGGGGTTATATGATGGTGCAGTTGATAGCACTGTTGCTTTGCAGCAAGCGAGAGCTCAAAACCCAACCAGGACCATTCTGCATGAAATTTGAATGTTCTTCTCATTACATGTTTCCTCCAACAGACCAAAAACACGTATGAAAGGTAATTCATGACTCTAGCCATGTGTGAATGGTTGTCTGTCTCAGTGTGGTCTATTGATGGACAGGTGACCTGTCCAGGGTTTGACTCCGCCTCTCACCCAGTGACTTTAGGAGATAGACACGAGCCCCCTAGTGACCCTGAACAGGAATAAGCAGGTTTAGAAAACAATGTTTTTTTGGAATAAGAATAAATGTCATGTTTATTACACTGACTCATGAAGATCATTTTGAGGTGACATTTTAAAAACACTAGGACTTCATCTTATTTAGAATAATCCAAACATGCTAAAACAACCTTTTTCAGCATGTTGCAGACATGACAACTGTCTCGTTCTTCTCTTTCTGAGTTCTTGGACATGTTTAATTTTTCATCCTTAAAGCTTCTTCAGTTCTGATCCTGGGTTGGGAGTTCCAGGTTCAGTCCCAAGGGCCACTGACACCCTCCATCCCTCCTGACCTGTTAATGAGAGATGATGCAGTCACATTTTTTACAGTTTGGATGAATGTGAAGCTGCCTGGTCTATGGAATGTTTTCCAGATTTTTGTGGCTGACTTGATGGACATTAGTGCATCCAAAGGTTTGACGGTCTTTTGGATGAGTGAATGTTCTTTCTTCTTCTTCTTTTTTTTATATTTTTGTCTTATCTTGGCTCATTTAATTGATTACATTATTCAAAGTCTGTCATGTTTTGTTCTGTTTCCGTCAGGCTTCGGCAGCAGCTCGTTCATTTTCATTATTCGAATTTGCTGGACTCAGATTGGCTAACAAACTAGCCTATCAGAGTAAAGAATACTGTTTCCTGCCCCGCTGCGCATGGCAACATCAGACGTACTCTCATCCTGTTTGTTACGTCTTATGCTACAGCTTTTTAGCCAGCAGCATGCTAGGTGTGGTTTCAAAAGGAGTTGTGAAAAAACAGATACAGGCCGTTCGGACTCGGGTTTTATCGCCACCTGCGTAGTTTGAGAGATTAAAACTGAAAGAGAAGTTGTTGACCTGTTTTCACACCCACTATGAAGGTAAGAACACCTGTGGAGCTAAAATATTCAACAGAAACCTCAGAAAAACCGTTTTTAATGGAAGGGCCTTTTTAATAAACTTTTTTAAGACTGCGTGTCATTCATCCCTCTCAATTTGAGTTTCACCTCCACAGAAACATTACAAGGTTCTGTTTTTTTCTCAGGGTGATGACCCTGTTATGCTCTCCAGGATCCAACATGACCTGTTAACACAGCTGGACTGAAACAAATATTGAAACCCTCCTTCAGTGGGAAGGCAATCAGGACTATCATGCTTCAGACTGGTGGATGATTTATTGTGTGAAATTAGGAAATTAGAGAGGCGAAACTCTAAAATGGGGGACGTGCAAAAACATCTTTTAAGAAAACCTTTAGTGAGTTAAAAGAGTTGCTTTGATGATTCATTTGTCCTTCAGGTCCTGCCCCCCCCTCCATACCATGTAATCTACATTATTGTCCCACACAAGCAACACCATCCAACTGATCTCAGTTGAAATTGCTGCTCATCCAATGTCAGTCAGGACGCGCGGCAGACCCTGCCGAAGCTGTGAAAAGATAAGCAGGTTTCGATGTCACATAAATACATTTCAATTGATTAACAGCATGAATGTATTTTGTCTTTTGGAGATTAAATCCTCAGTTTTCGTTTGAATCAATGCAAACCTGCAGGTTTCAGTGAAACAAACGACACACGGCACATGTGAGCTGATTTTAAAGTGAGTGTTGACACGGGATCAAAAGACAGCGTGCAGCTCTGCTGTCAGTGAGACAATTGTTTCAAACAGTGAAGTAAACCAGTTCATTGCTTTGACCTGTTCTTCTACAGCAAGGACATGTTGCATTTTATCACATGTAGAGGTTTTCAATGTCACATCTGCGGCATAGTCACCAAAAGTGTCAAAATGTAGTTTTTCATGTTTGTTTCTTTATTTTTATGTTTTTGTGCTACTTGTTTTGAATGATGATGTAAAATTCTGACTTCTCAGTTCTGACCAATGTGACACAATAACCTGACCGCAGGCCCTAAAGTCTTAAATATTTTAATATGATCATATGAAATTTGAATATATTTATAGAAATGAGGGCAGTGATGAAAATAGCGTGACTTCCTTCTTTGTTTTCTGAGCTAACAGAAATTTTCAAAATAAAACTGAAAACAACGAGAATCCAAAGGACTGTGACGAGCATGTTAACCGTCAACTATTTAACAAGCACATGTGTATAAAACTTTTAATATAGTCAACTATTCAGCTTTAAGTTCAGTGCATGTGTGTGTTTGCTGTGAAACCTTCATCAATGAGGTTATTTAGTAAATGTGGAAACTGTGGAGAAAACAGAGGAAACAGGAGAAGCCTCCACCTCTGTCCCCATACAGTACTGTATGTTGGACATGTTCAGGTTTCTAGGGACCACCTTCTCCCAGGACTTGAAATGGACAGTCAACATAGACACAGTAACAAGGAAGGTCCAGCAGAAGTTGAACTTCCTGCAGCGGCTTGAGAAGTTTATCCTGCCACAGGAGCTGCTGGTGAACCTTAGAGCTGATATTGAGTCTCTGCTGGTCCATCACAGTTTGGTTTGGTTCTGCAACCAAAATAGACAGAAACAGACTGCAGAGAACTATTAAGTCCATAGAGAGAATTATTGATCCTAATCTGCCCTCCATTCAGGACATGAACTCCTTCATTCAGGACATGGACTCCTTCATTCAGGACATGGACTCCTTCATTCAGGACATGGACTCCTTCATTCAGGAACTGGACTCCTTCATTCAGGAACTGGACTCCTTCATTCAGGACATGGACTCCTTCATTCAGGACATGAACTCCTTCATTCAGGACATGGACTCCTTCATTCAGGAACTGGACTCCTTCATTCAGGACATGGACTCCTTCATTCAGGACATGGACTCCTTCATTCAGGACACGGACTCCTTCATTCAGGACATGGACTCCTCCTTCATTCAGGACATGAACTCCTTCATTCAGGACATGGACTCCTTCATTCAGGACATGGACTCCTTCATTCAGGACATGGACTCCTTCATTCAGGACATGGACTCCTTCATTCAGGACATGGACTCCTCCTTCATTCAGGACATGAACTCCTTCATTCAGGACATGGACTCCTTCATTCAGGACATGGACTCCTTCATTCAGGACATGGACTCCTATCGATCACTCTACCACAAGACACAAGAACAGTTTCTTCCCCCGAGGCATCACCATGTTGAACAAACATGTTTAACATCTTGACAAAGAAAAGCTCATTCTCTTATGGAAATATTTGTTTATCTTTATATTCAAGCTTCAACACCAATCAGCCATTTATACTGGACAATGCTGCTTAATGTATATCTGTGTCTCTGTGTTCTGTAATGTTTATTTATCTTTACACAGGTTTGTTTAAGAGCGAACATGAACCAGATTCCTGGTGTGTAACATACTTTGCCAAATAAACCTGATTCTGATTCTAAATGTCAGTCTGGAAATCATAATGATAAGATCCTTCCTAAAAAATTGGTAAGCTTAAATGACAGATTCCAGCAGTGGTCTCCGTCTCTACCCCCCCGACCCCTTCTTTCAATAGCAACAGTTTGTGTCTTTCTGATCAAATCTGACCTTTGTTAGGAGAAATAACTTCTGATCTCTGATGTTAGAGCAGCAGACTCTTTGCACAACTTCGAACACTCTTGAAAAATAAAAATAAAATCATGACATCCTTCATTCTCCTCCAGGATTCCCTTATACCTGCAACTACAACAAGTGAAAGCAGCGTTTACATCTGTAAAAACACGAAAAAGAAGAAAATCTTCTCAACTCGTTTTTTTCTATAAGATTTTGCTTTGCTTCCTTAAATATTTGTGTGAAAGCAAAGTCTGTGTTGGGTGTGTGTCCAGTTCCGTCTGCCTTGATGATTTTTTGCAGGTGGTTTGATCCTGAAAGCCACAGGATCAAGGATCAAAGTGGCTTTTTATTAGGGCTGCCAACCCCTCGACAGAAGGCTCTGCTACCAAGCAGTCAGGCAGGCAAAGCTCTCAGTCTTTTACCAGCAGGACAATGTACAACAGTGACTATTTAGGTGTGAACACAGCTCTAAAATACAGAACAGGGAGGAACAGTCTTCCTTCTCAAAATAAACGTTTTTCTCCTTAAATTTCTTTGCTTTGGGCAAACAAAAAATACATAATCTGAACTGCAAACAATATATTTTAAAATCATTTTAGAATCTACCCTAAAAGCCTCAATTAGAAAACACATTTTCTAAGCTATTTGAATGACTGCATGACATCTTTTTCTTATGATTATTATGAATAAATGAGGCAACTGAAGTATCATGTTACACAATAAGATAATGAGTCTACAGACGAGGTCGTGTGAAGAACCAGAACAAATAAGATGGCTGAAGCTAGAGCACACACACAGCAGGGGGTCTTTGGAATGGAGTTGGAATGTCTGCACTTTGCTTTTTGTTTAGCTTTCAGGCAGGAGGGGAAGAGTAAAGGAGCAGAGTTTACAAGTGATGCTGTAAACCTGCTTGATGCTGTGGAGGAGAGTCTCTGTAGCCTGAACACTGAACTGTTTGCTGTAGATTTTTGGTCACATTATCTGTACTAGGAATTTATCTGTGTTATTTGATAACTGCATGATTATATACAAACATCCCAAAGCAGAAATGGGAATCTCTTCTCTCTCTGCTTTTCACTCACTTCAAGCATTTCATTTTATTAAAAGGTTTATTTGTACCGAAACAACACATTTCTAAGAACTAATAAAATGATCCGATATCGTCTCAGTGTTTTGTGTTTATTCAATTAATCACTTAACAGGTTTTTCTAAACATGCACAGCTGTGTTTTTGCCAAATCTCCCCTGATCCATTTGATAAATCTGAAAAGGTTCACAGACGATGCAGCTCTTATTAAAAGGCTGCAGCAAAATGTTATATTATCACGACTCATTTAGGTGTTGATATTGATGAGCTTTACTTTTTAACACGCTAAACATTGAAGGGAAGCCTATTATCACCACTGTAACGCATACATATGAGGGTTAGCTTAGCTTTAGCTTCACTCTTGTCTTTACCAGCTCGGCGTGCTGCTTTACTTTTCCTCTGATGTTAGCTCCATGTCCATCAACGGTGATGATGCATTAGAAAACAATGATAAATTAACATTATAAATCAATAAAAGTCTCATACATAATCTGGCAGCTGAGGCACCATAACAATATTAGAAAATTATGAGAGTGGCTTGTTTTAGCTTTGGTTTAAATCTAACATCCCTGTGACAAGCAATATAACTGTTAAACCTTCATTAAAAATAAGACTATAAACAAAGAACTAATTAGATGGATTTGCTTATCTCAAGGCTTAAAACACAAATGAAAAGTACATAAGTGTTTATTTTTCTCTTGTGAGCCTTCAAAGGAAATTAAACATCATCAATTTATTGATTTTGAATTTTTAAGCTGATTTTAATGAGTTAAAGTGTTGAATTCGAAGCTGGTTTTGCAGCTTGCCAGCAGGGTTTCCTCACATTTTAGCATAACAAAGTGGTAACCAGCAGGGGTGCAGCAAGATCACTTTGATATGTGTTACAGTTTCACAAGCATTACATATCACACCGTGAAAGTGGGCAGATGTGTTCGCTGATGTTTTTGTCGACAACTATCACACGTCATCGTTTTTTGAGTTAATTTTTTTTCTGATTAATATCAAGATTTTTTTTACATGTGTATGCAATGATAAAAAAACAAACTTTTGTGTATTAGCAAAACAGTGTTCTCGTGTGAATGGCACCCAAAAAAAATAACACAGAGGGAGATGATTTCTAAAGGAATACAGTTACAGAAGAACAGGAGAAAACAGGAAGTTAGGATAAAGAGACAAGAAGGATCAGCAAAATGAGACATAAAGAAAGAAAATAAAAGGTCTTAATGGTAGTAAAAGTAATGATAATAGGCAATAGTTTTACTAATAATAGTATAAATACCTGGATGTTCACCTGGACAACAGACTGAACTGGAGACACAACTATGATGCTGTTTTTAGGAAAGGACAGAACAGACTGGACTTCCTCAGGAGGCTTAGATCCTTCAACGTTTGCAGCAAGATGTTGAAGATCTTTTATAAATCTGTTGTGGAGAGTGTGATCACATCTGCAGTCACCTGTTGGGGGCGGAGCATCAGAGCAGGTGAGGTAAAGAGTCTGAATAAACTGATAAAGAAGGCTGTTTCTATTCTGGGGACTGATCTGGATCCTCGTGGGTTTATTGTCCAAAGGAGGATGAAGAACATTTTGAAAAACCTTCATCATCCTCTTCATAACACAGTAACTTAACAACAAGAGTGTCTTCAGTCAGAAGCTTCATCAGATTCACTGCAACACAGATGCTACAGGTGATCTTTCCCGTCCACAGCTAGAACCTTCTGAAGATGAAGAGTTACCAGATCTAATTTCCCCCTGTGGATTAATAAATCATAAACTGAACTGAAAGGATGTCAGAGAACTCTCAGGGGAGAACAGGTGGATGCATTCCCATGTGGAAACTCCTAAATATACACAGAGGGAGATGATGTTGAAATAAATGCAGCAGGGCAAATTTGAACAAACTTATTATATGTACAGGTTAACTGCCATAAAAGCAAATAATGATACCTTTTCAGTCTTAGTAGGTAGGTTTGCGAATACAGATTCACTGAATGTAAAAAGGTAATGACATTTGAAATGTTCATATTTTCGAACATTTCTCAGTTTCTGCAGAACACTGTGAGCTCTTTCAGACAGACAGAGACAGAAGCACTGAAATGCTGCACTGCAGTAAATGTACATCGCATATTGTCTTTTGAATGTCATTTCACTATCAATGATCTTTCCACACACAAATAATTTTTTCTTTTGTTGCCAAGCAGCACCGCTGCCTCGTCACGGAATATGAGTGTGTGGAACATCTCAGACAGATGATGCAGGAGGATCTTTTAGTTTATTTTAGAAGAAAATCTTTTCTTTAAATTATTAGATAAACTTACTGGTGCCAAATTTTAAAACATGTGTTTAGTATTATTTTCAATTGGAATATAGACTCATACATTGTTAAGAGGTTTCCATCCTATAGATTGATGATCAGTTTGGGGTGTCATGAGTTTACAAGTTTTGGAGATCAAACTTCAGGCTCTTTGTTTTGTGCTTTCCTTTTGTTTCTTCCAGTTTTGGCACTATGTGGTGTCTCATTTGTGGATTTACTCCTGATTATTGTAGAAAATACATTCTAATAATCTATTTGGACTTCTCTTGGCTCTCAATTATCATTGCCAATATACACAGCTGTGCACACCATGTAGCCCGACAGCAATCAATGCATGAAAATAGATCAAATGAAAAGAGGCTTTTAAGGCTGACTGAAATGTCTTGACCCATTTACATCACCCAGACATATTAGCACATGGATTTCACCGCTGCTTAAAAGGTAGAGCAATTTATTGACGCTTTGTGTTGGTTGAACATGATTTGGTTTAAAGTCAGCTTGAGCATGAAGAGACCTGACAGCATTATATCTAGACCAAACCTGGTAAACAACAAAGGAAAAAATAAAGTTAAAAATCTTTATTAGAAATCAGAATATTTTAAACTCTTTAATTCTTTTAAATTCAAAGGTATTAATGTTTTATTTTTATTTTTTTCTGCAGGACAAAGTTAAAAGACAAAACAACAGAAAATCAAGCCCACATACACAAACTCCCCCAACGGGACAAACAACATGTGCATTTGCAAAGCGACACAGAGCATGTGTAGGACTGAATTTATTTTGTTTACATACGTGCAAGTTTGGTTCTTTTTTTAGAGAATAATTTGATTACACAAGAGTTTAGTGTAAGCACATCCAAAACATCTAACGTGTGGTATTTTCATTCTTATATAAATAAATAAATAAATAAATAAATAAATTAAAATAAATTAAAATAAATTAAAATAAATTAAAATAAA
>SSNP01000004.1:4786894-4833370 GCA_006937955.1 Pachypanchax playfairii | reverse complement strand
AAATAAATTAAAATAAATTAAAATAAATTAAAATAAATTAAAATAAAATAAAATAAAATAAAATAAAATAAAATAAAATAAATAAATAAATAAATAAATAAATAAATAAATAAATAAATAAATAAATAAATAATTTGTTTTCATAGTTCATTCTTGACTTCCTCTGGAGTGTTGGGAAGTGTCCTGCTGCAGTAGACAGATAAAAACTGAATAAAAACAATTCTACTTTCACCTTCTTTTTACATCTTTCTGACAACTGGATAAAATGGTCACATTGTTTACACACGTGACAGAACTGCCTTCACAGATGGACACGATACTGACATGTTTGGATCCATGTTACGCCCTCATGACCTTATCTGGCTTTATGATTATTGACTCTATCAAACATTATCAATTAGTACTTTCTGATTTCAGTTTTACATGCAATTATTTTGACTTCAAAAATACCCTCTACACTAAAACCTGGACCAGTATGAACAATAATAAATTTCGAAAATCCTGCAAAGTGGGCGCTTCTTTGCCGGAGGGTGGTTTTAATATAGTGCTGGTTTCACTGTGAACTGAAAGCTGCTGACACTCTGACTTTAAGCCAATTTTTGTTGACGGTAAAAGGGGCTTTGATGCCATTCAGGGCTGTACCAAATAGTATCAAATGTGTCATAACCATCACATTTCAGTGACCTGATTTTTTGAACGGTCGTCGCACTTGCAGTCACTCTGCTAATATTGATGCAGCAGAGCCTAATATTCTCCATTGTGTTCTTCTTATAAGCCCCAGTGGGTCAAGTTAATTAATATCATGAAACTGTTTATGACATGTTCAGTATTTTTGTTGGGCAGGAAGCAAATCCAAGGATGAAGTCTTCCAACAAATATTGCAGGGTTATTATGTTTGCAAAACCAAATACAAATTAAAACCACTGAGCTGAAAAACACATGAAATGCAAATATAAATCAAAACTGTTAAATCCACTCCAGTTACACTTACTTACACTTTACCATTTTCATTTACACTTAAATTTGCTACTTACTGTAGATATTTTTGGGTTTCCTTCTGAGCTGTTTCAGGCAAAGCAGAAACTTGAATCTTTCAGAATAAAAGCTGGGAGGATTTTTTTCACCACGCTAAAGGAGGATGACTGGTTGTATGGTTAAACAGAGTTTGTGGGTTTAAGTTTACATATTTTGTCCTGATTAGCAAACAAAGTTCACGAAAAATTTGTCAGACTAGTCCAAACCTTTGCCTGACATTTACATGCAATTAAAAGATGTAAAGAATAAAGAGCATCAAGATTTAAGGGTATCATTTTTTAACACACAGGAAGTACAATCAAACATCTCAGTTTCAGCATCTAAAATGTTGCTTTTGAACTACTGAAGGATACAAAAATAAGATTTGTTTGCTTAAGCATTGCAGTCTGTTTATTTGTATTTTACAAAGCATTGCAAACATTTTTTGTCGACAAAAATCTGATGATAGAAAAAAAAAGAATTCTAAACCATCTCTCTGATTGAATTGATCAGTTGATTTACTAACAAGACAACAAGATTAAATAAATTATGTTTAAATATCTCTGCTTAGTTCACAAACACATAAAGACCATAAATCACCAAATAAATCCTCAAAGGCCATTATCCTTAGAGGACTGGATTTGGTGACCGCAGCCACAGACTGTGATTAAATCTGGAGATGGCTGATGTAAAATCAGTGAATCAAGTCAGTTTAACATAGTGACTATAAAACAAACTAAAGACAGACGAGGCAAAAATTCTGTATAATTTAACGTAACGAACAAATAATTTAATGGCTGCACCTGTTGCATCCTGTTGGCACTACTTGGTAGTGTACTTCTTCACTCAGTGCTCCGTGTGGTCTGACTGAAGCATCTCAGAAACAGATTTTTTTTGTCTTGTTTATCTCAGTTTTACCATTGAGTTAAACAGCATGGGGGGGGGTCCCACCTCCAGCTGCTTTCCTCTCCGTCTCAGGATTAGAATCTGTGTCCACGTCGTTTAGAGAAAACTACCTCATTTTTCAGTTTCACAGTCCAAGGTTTCTATGTTCTAGATAATCAAGAACAACACGAACGAGCAGTTTAAATTGATTTGAATTTGAACTATATTTCATCAGGAACAAAGACTCTTTTGATTTTAAATATTTTTTAGAAGCGTGCACAGCCCAAGGACAGCAGCAGCCGAAAACAGAACAAACACATTGACACTGGTTAAATTAAAATGAATATCACACGGAACCAACAACAATCTATTCAGCTTATTTATGCTATAAAATATAAATGCATTAGATTATCTCAGTATTTGGTCATTGGAGCAAAATGAATAGAGACAGCTGCGATGAAGCATGTTCTCATACACTGGCATTTTAAGTTAAAATATATGAGCTCCTCAAGGCCAGAGAAACATTTATAAATGAGAACATTATTGAAAGGAACCATGTAAAAGTCCAAAAGCTGAAATCCAGAAGCAGCTATTAAGGTTTTTCAGTCAAAGTCTAGAGGCAGAAGAGAGATTGAAACGAACAACAACTGAAACCACTGTAGTAAAGGCTAGAGCATAAAGAGGAGGAAACCCATCATCTGGCAACTTGAGTGCAAGACGTCAGGTTGAATTAAAGAGATTTTGTCACAAAATACTTTAGTTCTTCCCATTTTTATGCAATCTTTTTGTTTAACCTACTGAATTAAAGCTAAAACTCTGCACTTCAACTGAGTTGTTTCATTCACAATTCATTGTGATAACCAGAAATGAGAAAAAAATTATCTCTGTCCAGACATTTACAAACCTGACTGTGTGTCAGCCATGTGACGAGCAGTATAATAAACCACTTCTCCTGAAATCTATCCTGAAATGTAATATGGAATTTGAACCTGAAACAAGAGGAGCGCCACCTAGTTTCTGGTTTCTGTAAATGTTCTAGGTCTCACCCGCTTCATGCAAAAAAATAGGAGATTCATGCAACTGTTATCTTGTCTATATATGGCCAAATATTTCCTCTGATATGTTGTTATTGATTAGGTTCTACTGTTGCCTTGCAGCAAGAAAGTGAATGCGTGCATTTTCTCTGAGGACTCAGGACCAAAAATATGCATGAGGTTAATTGGCAGCTCCGAGTGTGTGTGAATGATTGTCCGTCTTTATGTGGCCCTGTGACGGACTTTTAAATAAAGACAGCAGACAGATAAACATCATCCATTTCTTTATATGTTAGAAACCACCTTCTGCACTGGAAACTAAACCTGCTCTCGCTGAGTGAACTTTGTGTATTCAGCTGAGTGTTGAGTATCAGATCGATACCTCTGTGTGTGATTATGAGCTGATACAAAACAAAAAGCTGAGATCAGAATCAAAGCTGCACACAGTGACCCAGAGACCGTGAAACATTATCTCTACTTTGAGTACATCTTTTAACTCCCAAACAGTCACCACTGTGTAAAACCTGTAATTAAAATCTGATGTTTTACTGTGGTCTACTTTCATAATAAAAACACAGCCACAAGAACTCATTCAGTCCATTTCCATTTCATGGAGATGCATCGTGTACCTGCCCCTGTTGTTATGATTACACTCTGACCATTTTACCTTCCTCATTTGAATGGATCAGTTTTTGCATTTCCCATTTAGATTTTTTCCATGGACTGTTTTCTATCAATATGCTGAAAGCAAAGTGATCAAAAAAGGAAATGATCTACAAAAAACGAGAGTGAGACCAAATTAAATGTTTGAAAATCAAATCTGTGGAATGAAATTGGTTCTTGGAAAACAGCCCTGAAGGAAAATGTAATATTAAAAATAAAAAAATAAAAAGGTTTCTTAAACATGGATCCGAAATGAATACATGACAATTTTTCATATTTATATAGAACACTGCATTAGGCTATAATCTATATATACACACATATACACACTTAATAACTGATTTGACGATGAAGTGCATCATTTCTGGGACAATTAATGTAAGTTTTTTTCCTTTTGACACAATGGACGTAAAGTTGTCCAGCAGTTTCTCTACCATTAAGTCTACATAACTTGCAGGTACATTTAAGTTTTGGAGGCAGAAAGGATTAAAGGGAAAAACCAGTTTACCTGCTGTAGAGGGTTAAAATCATTCAAAAATATAGAACAAGTTGCGAACATGTTTCATGAAATTTTCTGTGCGAATGTTAATTTTTCTTTCCTCCTGTATTATTGTCTGTCTGCTGCAAAGACAAACTCATCAGGCAAACACATTTTTGTATTTTTCAAAAGAGGATGAATATGTTGAGGACAACCAAGACACAAACGATCTATCCAAATCTTTAACACAGCCGTACAGGGAGCCAAGCATAAGAGCAACAACCGTTTTTGACAAGCGAAAAAAAGCAATTCAAGAGAAGACTTAGCAGCGACTGTGGATTTCTATGAATTGCAAATGACTGTCAATACTGGGCTGGAAATTCAATTTGCTACTGCCAAGCACTCAAAGAAATGAAATCATCAGACATCCGCTTGACATGGTTTCTTTAAGCCACTGTTTCTCTACAAATAACGAAACGTGTTAACACCTGGCTAAGTGAGGATAATCATAAATTAGAGTGATAGCTGTATTCCTCCATTGCTTAAAAAAAATCTATTTCTCACAACAACCCTTGCGGACGAAACTGTCATGTGGCGTGCCAGTCTAAAATGGACTCTCTTAAAATTGTGCAGTAATCTTGTTGATGAATGTGAAAGTCTTCTAATCCCTGGACTCCCCTAGAGTCATTGATTAAGTGTCCCCACTAACAGGATATTGGTCGAACCCTGCAGCAAGGAGGCTTAAACAAACACTTGCTCAGTGAGTTTGTCAGGGAGTTCTACAGGAGGAAGCTGATGCAACAGGATGTGTTGTACACGAAGAAAATAGACAACAGAGTTCTCACTTTGACAAGAATTGCACAATTTGACCTAAGTTAAAGGATATTTGAGGATCAGAGCAGAATGATACAGTCAAGTTTTACATCTAATGATTAGCTTTTATATGGAAGTTGCAAGAGAATGTTAGTATTTTCCACTCTTTGTTTTGAGGAAAACTAGGATTAATGTTCTCCATGATCCCAAATATACATGAAGTTATCGTCCGACTGTGTTTCAGTATTGACTGTAATGTCACTTCCTTTTTTAATAAAACACAATCAATGAAGCAATATGTTTCTAACCAATACAATGTTACTTAATATTTCCCATTTACATGTTACTGTATGGTCACCACTTTGGCTTGTTTTGAAATGTGGTCTGAGGAATTGCAAAATCATTAGAGTGTGAGTATATCACTTATCGATTGTGGCCTGTTCAACTTTGGAATATTAGAGAAATACAAGTTAGAGGTGTGTCTCGTGGGCTCTTAGTTTGAGCTTCAGATGGAGAATGTGAAATAAGAGTTCAGACTCACAACACGTCCATCTGCTTCTCACCTCCAAAAAAGCAGCAGAAGTTGGCAAGTAGCTTCTATTTCAGCAATGCAAACATAGGTCTGCTGGTGCTGGAAGAGTGTTCAAGTTGCTCAGCTGATCAATGTGCATTTATTTACAGACCGATCCCAATTGCACATCACTCGAAAGTCCCTATGGAGCCAGGAGAAAATCTCCTCTGAAGCAGAAGCAAAGAAAGATCCAGTAAATGTAGTAATCAGGACTGAAAACTGCCTCCGGACTGCCAGTTTGTCGAAAAAAGGACAAACTACCTCAAAAGGACTGTGGATAAGCAGAAAACAGCTAGTGTGGATGCACAGAGTCAGGGGGAAGGGTCGATGCTTCAAAAAGTGGGATTTTTTTGTTTTTTTCTTTGACAGGTCTTTAATTATTAAGAAATCAAAAATACATGCAGTTGTTTTATAGCTTCTTTCAAATAAATTTGTGTGCTGCTTTATTTTCATCAATCCTCCCTGAGAGGGAAACTAATCTTCATTCATCATTTGCATGCAAAGCAGAAGAGATTAAAAAACAGAGAAGGAACTGAACATTTTTTTAGACATTTTGGTCAGTTAAGTTGATTTTTTTTCTTTGTTTAACTGGAAATGTTCAAGCATTTCCTGCAAATTCCTGAGCTGCACTGATACGTTTATGTTTACACTTCATTTTTTTAAAGGTTATCTGTCAGTCAGAGACATTTAACATAGATGAGAACTTCTGCTGAATAATCTCTCAGCTCTGTACCAAGCCAGAGACCTCGGTAAGGCACATTCAGTCCTGAAGGATCTGAACTGCCTTTGGTCTGTGAGATCCTGCTGCTCCCATCAGGGTGCAGCTAAATGCAGAACAAACAGATGTAAGTTTTTTCTGGTTCCTGCTGTCATTGTTCTGCTAAATAAATAGATATATATTTTCTCTTTTTTGTTTGTTTTTTCTTTTTTTGGAGATCAAATTGTGCTGCTGATGTGTTGCTGCATGATAAATTGCCCCGTGGGGGTAATAAAGATTTCTTGTACCTTGAACCTTGAGTCACAGTTGTAAAAAAATTAGATATGTAAACAATATTATGAAAACATATAACCTAAAAGTTTGTCTAATGGCAGCTAATAACTGATTAATAATTGATTTTAATTAAAGGATTTGTTAATCATGGAGGTACTAGTCCTGGTAACACAAATTTTGGTTACCATAGAGACAGAGAGTGCGATTTATTACAAAATCTTTCCTTGAACAGCTCATTTGATTGAAATATAAACAAAGTGAGCAACAATATGCATTTGTACAACCGTATAACCAACAGCTGATGTTAAATTTTTTTCATCATCTTTTTTCTGTGCTAAATATGTTAAAACATCTTTTTATGATGCATTCTTACCTGGAGTTTTTCCTTTAACAGCTGATTGGTCTTTGATGTCTCATTGCTGCAATAATACTCCCCCAAAATGATTTGTTTCAGGTTTGATGTAGTAATAATTTAAACAAGTTTCAAAACAAGTCTGAAAGAGAGCACCTACAGTAGCGCATCAGTCAAGATCTTTATTAGAGTGCTATTTAATATAGAAGTGATGCAACAGCAACATCCAGCCTTTTTGCACCAAATTACAAAAAAGATATATTTCACAAAAAAATAATTTCTGTTTTTATAATCAACATGTTTGTGTCTTATTTCCAGTAAGTAAAAGAAAAAGTAAATCAAAAAATCTAATTAGATTTTATATCAAGCTAATTTCAAATGCTTAATTAATTCACAAATAAACACTAATAAATAAAAAACTTTAATTTTTACTTTTAAAAAGAGCTTGAATATCTAAAAACAGGCCAAAATCAGCAAACACTAAAATCTAAACCAACAAACGTGCCACATTATTCTACTTTATTGACTGATGAATAAATGAAAGATTTACATCTTGCCCCTCAATTATAATAAGATTGATCATCGTTGACAGCTGGGTGCCATCTTTACTGTGACAGTGTGATATTTTCCAAGAAGAGACAATGAGGGCGGCTGTCATCGCTAATTCTTGACAATTGTTTGGCACATAAAATCTCTTCATATCAATCAGTCTGCATTTCTCAAGGCTTTCTGGAACTGTGCTAAGATTTTCTTCTGCAATGGAATATACAAATATAATATTTCCATAGTTGGACGGTCATGGGATCACAAATGCAATGAAATAAAATTAAACAAAGTGCTGCAAAACTTGGATGTAAAGTAGGGCACGACACAGACACACAACTGAGGCAGAGATGGTGACGAGGACCTGGCAAGGAGAGACAGAAAATTTGGACCTATTGAGAAACCTCAAGGCTATCAAGAGGCAGGTGTGAAGAGTCGTGAACAGAACCAGGTGTGCAGAGGAAGCAGAACACAGAACCAAGAAGCAGATAAAAGGTAACAAAACATGACATAAGGAACCAGAAAAAACAAAAGACGAGGGTAACACACAGCAGTATGTGGATTTAAATTTCCTCATGATGTAAAGATGAAACAGCCTCAGCATTAAACAAAAAGAAACAAATACAAGAGGAAACAACTCTTTCTTTGTATCACCCTTAAATATTAAACATGTTTTTTTTATTGAGACTTTTTAACTCTTGTTTGAACAGTTGTGTTTCTCTCTATTAGTGAACAGAGTGTGATTCTTGTCTTATCTAGTTGGCAGAAAGGAAAGGTAAAGATCTTTGTGTTTTCATTGTCGCGTCTATTTTTACCTGCTTACTGATAATGACACATTTGACAAATAATCCTGATTTTGCATGCAGACAGAGTTTCACAGCTGCAGCAGCAGCAACAGCTATCACAGTGTCTTTTGCTATCAAACCCCTGCCACATAAAGATAACAAAAAAGATGGATAGATGAATTGATAGATAACATGTAGAAAGCTCAAATTTCAGATGAAGAGAAAAGCCTGACCTAAATTGCGGGTACCTTATCCGTAACCTTAGAAATCCTAATTTTTTGCAACCATTTAAAATCATTTTAAGAAACTCAGTGCCAGTGCAACCTCAACAATCTGACTTTTAAGGATCAGTGTTCCATGGCTGTTTTAAATCTGGGAAAGAAAGGCCTTGTGAACAAATCAGCAAATTGTCTTTGCACCTTAAACGGGTGGAAACAGACTCTTCGGAAACCTGTCAGTGGATGTCTGTTGCTGGGTATTTCTGTGAGCGAGCACTGAGCTGGTAAATAGGTCATCGTTGGAAAAAAAATATACTGGAGACAAATAAAAAAAGAACTTAAAATAACCTGCAAGTGTTCAGCGTTTCAGCTTTCTCTAAACATATATGAGAGAGCTCCCCTGGCAGCACAAAGAGATGATTCTGTATGAGCGTTTGTGCACATATGCACACATAAATGTTTCAGTAAGGAATTCAAATCTCAAACCAGCATAACTTATCAAGTACGGCACATTTTATTTAATATGAATGACACAACTCGTTACCATATACCAGAGGCACAGTTCAGAGGTAGACTGCACATATTTGGTGGATCCATTAGGAGTTTATTTTTTTCATCATTTCGCAGTATGTTAAATTATGAATTTATGATATAAAATATGGTCAAGCACTCAAACCAAAATGACATAAAAAAGTTACATGTCGACATAGAGATGGACAAGGTATCACTGTCTGCTGTGTTCTTTAACTAATTAGAAAAATGAATATTAAATCATGTGTTAGGAAAATATTTTGAGGTGTTTTTGATGAAGCCTAAAACTTAAACAATGATGCAATTCACAAGTCTGATTTCGGTACCAGATCAAGGTTTCGTATCCAGGACAGGAAGGACAGATGTTGATAGATGGAAAAGATATGATCGCTGTGGACCTTGAAGTATCAAATATTAGTAAAGATGATATTAGGAAGACACTGAAGAGGATGAAGAGTAGAAAGGCAGTTGGTCCTGATGATATACCTGTGCAGGTGTCTGGGAGAGGCGGTACTAGAGTTTTTGACTCTGTTGTTTAATAAGATCTTAGAGAGTGAGAAGATTCCTGAGGAATAGAGGTGAAATATGAATGTGCTGATCTTTAAGAACATGGAAGATGTGCAGAGTTGTGGAAACTACAGAGGAATAAAATTAATGTGTCATACAAGGAGACTTTGGGAAAGAGTCATAGAAACTAGTCTGAGGACAGAAGTGAGTTTTTCTGAGCAGCGTTGTGGCTTCATGTTAGTAACAGTATGACTGTGACAGTCTTCAACTGTTTAGAAAGATTTATAATCAGGACCTCGTAAATACATGTGCACAATATTATTTTATCAAAGCTGGTAAAAAGAAGTGTTGACACAAGCTTGCTAACACTATTAAAAAAAAACTGTATTTGTGAAGCATTATCGCATTCATCATTAACAGAGTCTTATCTGCTGATACAAACTGGATGACAGGATGTCAGGAATTTGTGTTTCATGGCTGACAACCTTAACTTCAGGCATAAAACATTGACATGCTCTTCTTTCCCAGCCTTGTCTGGTGTGGGTGATAACAGTGATCCCAGACACGTGTGAGTTTGGAGATCTGTTCCTTTGTTTAGTCAGTTGACCTGGACTTCAGTTCATGACAGAAAAGAGCAGATAAAGCTCAAACCACTGGCTGGTATTTTAGTTCATCCATTGTTTCTTCAGACTCTGCGAGATCATCATTAGCATGGAAAGGTCAGAGAGACTGCAGCAGTCAACGTGGCTCGGTTCATCAACACAGCTGTTGCAGGTGACCTGAGACTTTTAGAAAAATAAAGACATGCTATTTGAATTTAGCCTTTAAATAAACCCGATTGGTATAAAGTTAAAAAGCTTCAGCAACATCAGCATGTTAAAGAGGCCATTTCATACACATTTCAGTGCTTTGTGGTTATTTCTTAAGTATTAACCAGTAATATGAAACATTTTATATCTAAAAAACGTCAGGAAACACTGATTAACAGACCTTTCAATCTGTCTGTGTTGAAATTCGGGTTAGGGTTAGGGTTTCGAAATTCGAAAAATTATTCAAATTTGCTGGACTCTGATCGGCTAACAAACTAGCCTATGAGAGCATGGCAACGTAGGACGTCGTGTCTTTCTGTTTGCTACGTTATGCTACAGCTTTTAGCCAGCAGCATGCTAGGCGTGGTTTGAACTGCGGGAGCTGCCGAAAACTAACAAACAAAGGAGTTGTGACGAAACAGATACAGGCCGTTCGAACTCGGGAGAACTTGGGTTTTATCACCACCTGCGTGGTTTGAGAGATTAAAACCTGTTGACCTGTTTTCACACCCACTATGAAGGTAAGAACACCTGTGGAGCTAAAATACTCAACAGAAACCTCAGAAAAAAACGTTTTTATTGGAAGGGCCTCTTTAACAGTTTTCGCAAACATTCAACATACTTCAATTGTACTAAATTGTTAGAGTTATTTACATATTTCAAAGATCAAATCACTGTTCAGTCATGGAATCAACAAAACAATCAACAAAAAATAAACAAAAGGACAATACCTTCACTCTTTGCTTGGGATGATGCTGTAAATCTGATAACAACACCTCAAGAGGTATTTTCTGTTTATTGCAACTAGCGACTGGCCGTTCATGAAACAGATGATGTAACGTTATACCTGTTGAATCATCTGTCACATGGAGACATCGCTGCAATTTGTCTTCTAGAATATTAATGTTATATTACAGCCTTTAACTTTTAGATGAACATGTTAGTGGTATGCACACTTAGAAACATTTTATTATGGACAGATCAGTACCAGCACAGAAATCCAAAAACAACAACAACAAAAAAAACCAAAACGCTCTGGTTCAGATGAGACAGGCCGTTCCTTTCAGTCACACCTCTTCAGGTTACAGTGTTTTCACGGGTGTTGAAGTCCTGAAGACAGTTCAGTTCTCAGACAGCAGGTTTGTCTGAATCACGCCCAGCCTGGCTCTTCAACCAGAACCAGTTTGACATTTGAGGCCCTACCAGAGGTTAACAGGTCCTGGGGGAGTTGGTAATAAAGTGCAGGTGATCTCAGTCAGGAAATCAGACGAGAGGCAAGAAAGAGGATTTCTGCCGGAATAGATTGCAAGATATGAATGAATTTAGACAGATTAAAGGGTTCTTAAATTCTGAAAAAAAGAAAATAAATAAAATGATGCAAAAAACCTTGAGCTGGAATGTCGCAGCTTTCTTTTTTCATATAAACGGGCCGCTGGTTTGTATAGTGTATTCATACAGCATTTTAATCAGTGTGTTAACAAGAAAATAAGAAATCCCTTGAAAGCACAGCTGAGACTGTTGGATTTTTTTTTATAACAGTCTTTTCTGATGAAAGAGTCACATGTGTCCCAAAGTCAATCAGGACAAGGACATAAGAAGAAAACTCAAGATAGAAGCATGAATTTCAGCAGTTTGGTGAGGTTTTAGTTGGATTTACTTTTTTAGTTGTGCAGTTGGTAGCACTGGGTTCTTTCTACAAAAAGTTTCTACATTTTCACCGTGTATTTGCGGGTTTCCTCCACAGACTGGAAATATGCATGAGGTTAATTGGCAACTCTAAATTGTCTCAAGGTGTATGTGAATGGTTGTCTGTCTCTATGTGGCCCTGTGATGGACTGGCGACCTGTCCAGGGTTGGACCCCGGCTCTCACCCAATGTCTGCAGGATATAAACACCTGCTCCCCTTGACCTTGAACAGGAACAAGCAGGTAAAAGAAAATGACTGACTGAAACATTCAACCAGACGGGTGAGAAACCAAATAAGCATTGTTAGAAAACTCAGAAGAAAGAAATTAAGCGCACAGTCCAGAATGTATCAACAGATGAGGAAGAGGATGCACTCCAAGACTCGAGGATAAACCATCAGGGTGCAGCAGGTGAAGCAACAAGGCTGTGCCAGGCTGAGCTGTTGGCTTGCAGGGATCTGATGAATAAGAATGAGCTGCAGAATTTGGCTCAACAACTGACCAACTTGAAAGAAAATGTTGCTCCAGAAATCACCCTGTGGAGTGACGAGGTCCCTCACAACAAGCAGATCTGAGTAAAGCTCTTCCTCGTGTTAATGTGACTGAGTGGATGGGTGGAAAAACCGAAAGACACAAAACCTCAAACAGCAGAAAAAAAGGCAGAAAGTGGAAGAATTATGAGACTTAAATGAAAACATGACTGAGCAGCAGTTCAGGATGTCACACACAGTTCAGCTTCATGTTAAACCTAAGACTTCCTGACATACCAGGGGAGTTTTCCGAATCTATTTTCGGGATACTAACTGAACAACATTGCAGCTCAGCCTCTTTTGTTAATCTGCAGGGATTTCAGGTTCAAAGATAAGTTTTTTGACACTGGCTTGTTCCCCCCTGAGGGATAATAAAAAGAAAGCAGGACTGCTGAGTTTTATCTCAGTGGGATTCCAGCATTTGGGCATCATGCAGGGCAGGAAGCTGCCAAGACACTTGAATGACTCAAACAAGCCGAGCAACAGCCAAGTCAAGGGAGAATTTTTGTTTCTTAGATGTAACAGTGAGGAGGAATAAAAATGATCCTTTAATGTATTAAAGCAGATCACTCTGATAAGATAAATGCAGCCGTATATTTGAAAACCATTCTGTCTGCTTCTTTCTGTGTGAGGAGAAGAAAAACTCTTCCTGGGTCACACCTTGGCATATTCTGCAATTTTTACAAATGAAATAGAATTTAGAAGTACTAGATGAGTAATTTTGACCTTTAAAACTCAAGGATTTCTTGAGAAAAATGTGATTGATGAAAGGAAAAATAGCCCGAATGTATTTTGAAGAATTCTTGATGCTTTTTTGATGTAATTTTGCCAACAGATTCGGTCTTCTAGTTCTCAAATCTGCAGACAGTGAACAAAACAAGAACTCAATGTTTCCTACAATTTGTCACTGTCATGTCATAAAAAAACCCTCTACCTTAAAGACAAAGAAAAAAAAATCCAACATTGAAATGTCCAATAAAATAATAAATAATAAAATCTTATGTTTTTCTGGCTTGAAACCTGCATGTATTGATATATTTAATTGGTTAAGTGTTGGTGAAATTAACTAATTGTCACACATGGGCCACTACTGTTACATTATTGAAATCCCAATGGAAAGGGTCAAATCAAGGCTCTTTTTGTTACCTGAGGGTGTTTTTTGAACGTGCTCCATCACTTAAGCTCCTAAAGAACAGAATCCTATCCAGAGGTTGAAAAAGTCAACAGTGTTTTTGCTCTGTGCTTGGGTACCACTAATGAGAACCAATTAAATATTCCAGCGACGCAAGTGTTGTTAGGCTATCATTAGTCCTCTGAGAAAGGTCATCACCAAGGGTGTCATGCAACCTTCTACTACTACTTCCTGTCCTATGGGGAATTTAAATGAGTATTGATTGAGCAGCCTGATGTGAATGGGAGTTACAGTACGTGCATGCTGATTAGTCCCTTAGCTTTCAGTTAAAAATCTATTAACTTTTGGTGCAGCGACACGCTTCGGTACATTTTTCTCGAGGAGGGAAAGCAGAACAATACGGATGCTGTGGAACTGTGATGCGAGCACATTCTCCGAAAACTCAAAGATAATCACCAAGTTCTTTAACAGAAAAATCCCACTTAATTTTTGTGGAGGCTGGTTCTTTTTGTCCTTTACTAACAGAACATCTCATCATTTGTTGTTAATGTTTGAAAAAACATTTCATTCCCTTTAAGTTAGTTTGATCAATTCAATGTGTCCAATTTTATTTGTCCTTCTGTTGGCGCCACGAGGCAGATGAGTTTGAATTTCAATAAGAAGTCTGTGTTTATGCAAAGTAAGACCTTGTGTTCCATTTCTTGGAACAGCAGAAACTCAAACTCCTTTCAGACGAATAAGGACAAATTAAGAAAAATTTATTCACGCCATTTCTTGTTAAAAATCCCCTTTTCTTTTAACCCTAGAACACTAACATTAGAATTTGTTGGTTTAACATGTCTTCCATTCTTCATCCAGAAAAGAAAAGTGAAGAAAGGTGAAAGTAATTTTACAGTTTCTTCACCTTTTTTTCACCATCACTGATGTCTGAGATGTTTTACTTGATATACTATCCAAGATAAAAGAAAGTTTTCATCAATTTATGTAAAATAACACACAATGAAAATCTCAAAATCACCTGACGTTAGTGTTTAAAAATTCAATTTTCATTTATTATTAATGTATTATTACATATAATCAATTCCTGAATCCTTATATAACAGTTATTTTGGATGATTTTATTACATGTTAAATTTGGATTTTTATTAAAGGTATAAAACATTTTGGAATCTCTGTTCTTGCTTCTCTAGTTGTGAGAGTTCTCTGGTTCAAACAAAAGGAAACAGCTTTACAGGATAAAATATACAGTTGGATGAACTGTTTTAAAGTTTTATCTTACTGCCCTCTAACCATGCATCATATGTGCCTGCAAAGCTCATTACAGCTCATTAAAAGCTGGACAGTGTCCCACGTGAGCTGCAAAGGATAAAATACTTCCTGAAGAGGAATTTTATGATCTATTAAACTGAATCACAAGGTGCAGCTTAAGACGAGACAGGTGTGGCAGTAAAACTACCTGGACGTTTTGTCACAACACATCTTTGTTCAACATTATTAGGATTATGGGTTATTTGGCTGCAGGCAAGTAAACCCTGAAAATCGCTGTGACCCAAAGCTGTTTTCTGTGGTTTTCCTGAGCGGGTCTGGAAATATGCTGCAGGAACTAACACCGTCATGCATATGAGCATAATTAAAAATAGGTTCTCCATGTATTGACAAGATAAATCTGTGGTTTGTCATGGAGAATCCATGGAGACCAAATTATTTTTAAATGAGTTAAAAACAGAACATATAACAATTTGAACAATTCATAAAATCTGTATAAACTAGTTAATTCAACAGGACAAAGATATTAAATGTGGATAACAAATAATCAGATCTCCTTAATCTGGATCAGTTGTCCCTTGACTTGATTAATGACCATCATGTTAATTTGTCCTGCAGAGCACAAACTCAAGGAGGATGATTTATTAGCAGTAATGAGTTAACTCTTCCTTGATGTTCAGATGTTCCCATTTCTTGACCTGTGGGTCAAGGAGGAGTGATAGTATCTTCTAATCAGGATTATAGATCACTCAGATTCAGTTAATCCTTCAACTACCTGTTTCTCTGTCTTTTCTTAGAATTTATGCCACAAAACCATTTCATGTTTTATGCAACTCTAAGTTTCTATCCACATTCTCTGCTAATAAAGCACTGCACAAACTGTAAAAGTCATTTTTGCAAGTGTCTTTAATATTCATATAGTTTTCCAACATGATCAGTTCTTTTATCACTGTGTTAGGTTTAGATGGTTTTTGTCACACCCTCTCTTTGATCATCTCTCAAACAGATTACGTATTCAACATTTCCCTATGTTTTATAAATCAACAAATCCTTTAAAATAACCTTTGTGTTACACTAAATGACCTTCTGATGTTCAGTTGATGTTTTATATATGTTTTACTGAGAAAATGCTGAAATAAAACAAAAGATTTAGATATATTTGTATTTTTCTCACTGAGATGTGTCAGTAATAAATGCAGCCAGCCTCTTGAGTTTTAATCTTACACAAGTTAGTTATCTTGTTGATGGTGATTTAGTCTGTTGGCTTTTAGAAGAAGAAGACAAGCAGTCAGAGGAGATTGGTTCTTTGTTCTAATGTCCAAATGCATAAGTTAAAGCAGATTTCCAGACAGTTGGAAGGAAGGTGGAGGTTTTTGAATTTAGAGTAATTTCACATGGCCTTTAAAGAAAGACCCATGACATACAACAAAAGGTCATTGTAAAGGCAGAACTGCTTAATATTCATTTTTAATGCAGGAGAACAAAAACAATCAACCCAGTTTGAGCCATGATTCAATTCTCAGAAGTAAAAACTTTTTATTTACTGGGTTCAGCAGGTGGAAACCTAAAGATTCGGCTCAAAACTTTGATGACGATTATAGTTAAAGCTCTCTTTGGTCGTCTAAAATCATCCCTTTAGCTAATATTAGCCAGCACTACATGGAGATTTCATGATTCACAGAGCGTATTTCCAACTCCTGCTTTATTTAAAGACAGTTATGTCTCTCACTAAGTCCATTTTCTTTTTCCCTTCCATAACTTTCAATTTGCATCAGTGTTTGTCGAGGCAGACGATCGTCTCTAGAGTCTTGGTTTTGCTCTTTACAGTTACCTGCTGCTTGTGCATCAGGGCAGCAAAATAATCTGAAGTGAAGATTCAAAGCCAAGACAAAAAAAAATCTAAAAAAACACAAACAATTAAATGAATCGGTAATGAGAGTATAATAATAAGATGTGATTTTAAAACAGTGGACAAATAAGAACTACTGTATGTTAAAATACCATTAAAGTATTACATTTGCCCACCGTGAAGGACTTTTCCAGCTCATCTTCTGAAAACGATTCAAAACTTAATCTTGATTGTGTCACTAACACCTAACTTAGTATTAAGGTAAAAGTTTTCTGCATTTTTTTAGAATTAAGGTGATTAAAGTGATGTCCTTGTTTCATCTCATCCATCCGGGGGAACAGAAGCTGCCCTCTCAGTCTGCTAAACACGCACATCTGGGAGTGCTTTTGTTCAGAGATTAGTTTAGCATCACAGTGTCGGCGCTGTTACCGAGTGAAGAGGTGCTGCGCAAACACAGAATGAGAAAATTAAATCTCATTAATAAAAGATAAGAGAAGCAACCGTCTGGCTTTTGTCTGCTGCCCTCCTGCTTGTGTTAGCTTGTTTTACAACAACACCAGCATCAACATCAGCATCACCGGTGACTTTTCTTTATCTCAGTATATGTGCAATGAATTCTGACTTCAACTGGTTCAATTATTCTAAATATTTAGTCCAGTTTGACAGCTTTTATTACAGCTCACATTTTATCTGCACTGAATCACATTGTTTTTTTTTCATTGAAACAAACTCTTTCTTTTACAAAGTGAATCAAAAGAGACAGAATAATTAGAGAAAAGGAAAGTTTTCAGTGTTTTTTAATTCTTAGCTCCCACAGCAAACATATAAGCATCTGTGTAATTTAACATAAAAAGCAAACACTTTAATTCGCACCAGTTTAAAAAACTCTCTCTTTTTTTAAAGAATGAATGGCCCGAATTGAAAATGATGCAAATTTGATGCAAAAATCTAAATTATTCATGTCCAATCTGACACATCTGCTGCTATGAGAAAAATGCATGAGTGTGTGTGAGACTCTGTATCATCTCTAAGAGCTAATGGGAGCAAAATAGTGAGCAGCTGTTTTTCCGTGTGTGTGCGCAACACCGCAAACATTCTCAGCCCACATCTAAACAGTGTAAAAGCATTTATTTTAGCAGTGATACGTTCATTTCACTGAAGCTTTTGATGTGGTCTCGCCTTCAAAAGAACTGCAAATTGATGTCAATTTTCACTGTTACGTTGCTTTTTTATTATTTCATGATTCAGATATCGGCCATTTTTTTCAAGACGTTGTAATAAACAGTGGCTATGTTGTTTTTAGATCTAGAAAAATAAATGCCAAACAATTTTTCCGGTCACCCCCTCAAAAATAAATAAATAAATGAATAAATAAATAAAACCCACCACAAATATTAGCTATTTCTTTACAAATAATCGGCTCTTCTTATTGTATCTCAGGTAAAACACAAACCTCTGTACATCACAGACATGTTCTCTTTTCCATTTTTTTCCCATTATAACACTGAAGATCAAAAAAACACAAACACAGAAAGTGACCGGCTCGCTGTGAAGCTTCACTTCTTTTCTTTTCAGATGACGCGCTTTATTACCGGAGAGCAGAGCTGCCAGTCGGACGCAGAGTGAAGCAGCGGACTACCAGAACAATAAAAGGATGTACAGCAAAGTGAGTTTTGAAGATTACAGTGAAATTGGTGCACATCCACACAGTGCTGTCCACTGTGATTATGTTGTTTTCAGCAGCTGGAGAGGAGTGGGATTTTCTGCTTTGGAAGGGTTGAGAAAAATATTGTCTCACAACAAACAAGAGCAATATAGGGGACATACTTTGAGAGTTATTATTATTTTTTTTTTTGCTTTTTCAATTTCTTCATCACAGTAGGATGGTCAGCCCTGTCAGACATCCATTTGAACCAGAACCAGAACAGGTGGAGCTTCTGCCACTTTGGTCTTGTGACGCAGCAGATGAGTCAAGCTCCTGAAGGACGGCGTGGCGTGGAGGAGAAGTTCCTTCAGGCCTGCTCGAAACTCCCTACGGACCAGGCAGTAGAGCACTGGGTTGAGGCAGCTGTTGGTGTGCGCCAGGCACACTGTCAGGGGGAAAGCGTAGGCCTGTGCATTGTAGAAAGCCTTGCTGAAGGGAACAAGGTCAAACTTTATGAGAACCCCCCACAGCGTCAGAGCCTGATTAGGAAGCCAGCACAGAAAGAAGGACAGAACCACGATGGCGATGGATTTGGTCACTTTGGAGCGTCGATTCTGTCGACCTTGCTTCACTTCTGGGCCTGCTGCCCCTGCGATGCGCCGGCTGAGGATTACTCGCAGCAGAAGTAGGTAGCAGACAGTGATTATGATTAGAGGAATAAGAAAACCCAGCAGGACTTTTTGGAGCTGATACAAACCCAAAAGGAGCTGTGGATCCCAGCTGCCTGAGTCTGGGAAGCGCACCAGGCAAAGCTCCTCATCTGACACCACAGCGCTGGTGGAGTAGATGGCATGAGGCAAAGTAGCCAACAGAGAGATGGCCCAGATGCCAAGGCTGGTCCACTTGGCCCTGGTGGCGGCTGCTCTCCGGCTGTGCATCTTCAGTGCAGATGAGATGGAGTAATACCGAGCCACGCTCATGGCTGTGAGGAAGAACACACTAGCATACATGTTCATGGTGGTGACGGAGCTGATGATTTTACACATCACTCGGCCAAACGGCCAACGGAAGTCCAAGGCTGTGTCCACGGCCCAGAACGGTAAAGTCAGAACAAACTGCAGATCTGTGATAGACAGCCCCATGACGAAGCAGTTGATGGATGACTGCTTCTGCCTGTGACGTGAGTGCAACAGATACAGAGCCAGTGAGTTTCCCACCAGCCCCAGTGCACAGACTATAGAGTACACACAAGCTATCATCACACGTACCACCACGTTGGAGCTGTCTCCTTGAAACTCCATGGTAGATTCCCTGGTGAGCAGCTGCAGCCAGCAGTGCAGCGACAGGTTGCTGGTGGAACCTCCACTGCCATTTCCAGTGTTGTCCTCCTGTAGTATTTGCTGCTCGCATGTCTCTGGAGCCAATGTTTGGACTCCAGTCTCATTCAGTGGCATGTCTGAACTCTGCTTCTCACATGCCACCTTCAAAGTCAGAAAGCTGCTGCGTATCACAAAAGACACACAAAAAAAGTTTGTCCTAATGGCATTTTCAGCCCTCCTGTGGTTTGAGTGTCAGTCAGTGTCCAGCAGCGCCATGGATGCCACGCAGATTGTTCCGTGATGATCCTCCTCTCATTTCAACTCGATCTCAGCTCTCAACGCGCCGCGGACTCTTATAGCTCCGACGTGAACGCGCGCAGAGAGCCGTGGACGCTCTTCATCCCTTCCAGCCTGATGATGAGAAAAAAAGCAAACCCATCCTCCAATTACAGCCACATCAAAGTCTCCGATAGAGGTGAAGCTGATGTATTTTCACAGGAAACGGACGCAATTTGATAGTGTTCATGCTCTGACTTGCCGACCCCTCTTTTTTTTCCTCTCTCTCCAGTTTTTGGCGACATGAAAATAGCGCGTGAAATGTGCCAAAGTGCAGAGAATGATCCGAATTCTGACCTGCGATGAGGACATTCTCAAAACATCTGAGTAACACACACACAATGTGATTAAAATGGTGACAAATTACCTAATTAAAACATAAAATCACAGCAGAGTCTAGATGAAAGTTGTAACCGCTTAGAATGGATAAACATGTGTGTAATTCTTTCACACGAATATCACGAGCACCAAATGCAATTTCCTGATTCATTTGAGCGCACATTCTAATTAATCACTATGCACCGTTTAGTTAATTGTAACATTTTTGTCAATTTGTGATACTAAACAGGGTTAAAAATGGAAGAGTAGCGATACAGAGAATGTGAATAAGACGCAGTAAATCCTCCAGACGCTAAAAGACGCTCAATGTTAAACCCAGCAGCAGATACCGTGTGTGATCCATGAAGAAAGAAAAGAAAGAAAAAAAAAAACAACAACTGTCAATTACTAGAAATTCCAAATAAATACAAACAAGTAATCAAATAGATTATTGCATGAGTCATTTGTACATAAACAACAGTTTGAGGTGCTAATGAGGAGTCAGGCTCTAATTTTGCGCTTTGGCTGCTGCGTCTATAAACTTTTCTCCTGGTGACAAACTAACCAAATGAGAATACATTAATTAGAATCAACACAAAAGATTCATTAAAAAGTATCAACAGGTTTCCTCACGTGTCCACAATAAATATGTGGCAAACTCCACAGAGTCTGAACAGGATTTCCAGCTCAAACCTTCGTTTCCTATATGATACCTCTGTGGTTTTGTGTTCATCCAAAATTCTAACAACGTCCCTGAATGTTTTGCAAAAGCCATACTAATTAAAATGAACGTCTGTCCTTGCTGACTACCAGCTGGCATCACATAGGAAAGTGTTTTTGGCCTCCATAATAACTTCCAATCATGAACTCCTGGTTCATTTCAGGCATTTTATAAAATATTATCCTAACCCCCCCAAAACCTCTGCAACAGCACGTGTTAATGGTGTCGTACCCTATTTCTCTCTGTCTGGTCTGTTAAATTAATCCACAGCTGAAAAATCCTGAAGAAATTGAGAGGACAGAAGAAGCTGGAAAGAAATTAATCTGCCCACTTTTTAATCCATTGCATCCCACTTCCTGTCATCTTAACGATGCTTAAACCACCAGATTCACAGGCAGCACTGACAGTGTGTCGGCATTAATGTTTAACGCATTCAAATCTTGGATGAGGAATAAGTCTGCTCATTCTGTCTGCAAAATAATAATAAAAAAAAGACATTTCACATGTTGCATACCAAACTGCTTCACATCTAGAAAGCTATTTTTTATGTGTGAAGCACAACGGACTGTCAGTCCAGATGAAGTCAGCAATCACTTCGTTGGGTGCAAACTAATCTGACCTGCATTGCAAATATGGAAGTTTGAGGGTTTTTTTTTTCAGCTTTTCCTGATTAAATTCCTGGATTTTTTTTTTCACAGAAGCAAAAAGGTTCAGTAGGAATGTATATGCAGCAACGACAAAAATCAAGATGAAAGAATAATAAACCTCTGCACACTGAAACAACAATGGAAGGATTTAGCCAATCAGAATGGACCATCTATTCTCACTCAGGTGCTGTCTCAGGACTCGGTAACATCCATATTCAACAGGTTATTTTACAATGTACAACGAGTTCTGATAGTTTCAGCATAAACCTCCCAATGTCTGAAAATGAAGCCATGAATCTTTGTGTGCTTGTTACTTAGCAGTGGTGGGACTCATTGGCAACCTGTTTAATTAGGTTAATTCCTTTTTTTACAGTTATATATTGACTAAAATCAAAGAGTATTGCCAGTTGCTGCATTACGACACAACAATCGATGCACTAAAAACAACTACTAAAGCTTTAGTTTAAAAAGAAGGCCAAACTGGAAACAGAGAAACTTTGGGATCTGACAAGGAAATTAAGAACTGTATATTTTATATACTGGGAAGGTGATTACTGACTGAAAACAGGTGGGAAGATTAACAGTTGGGGGAACAGGTGTGTTAACTGCCAATTTAAAACTTAGTTTCTTTTGTTGCTTTTTATCCTCCACAAGAAAGTGAACAGTACAAAGTGATTGTGCATTAATTTAGTTATTTGAGTGAACGCTAATGCAGTAAATAAGGAAACAATCAGGAAACTGGCTTGAATGCTACTTATTTTGTATATTTTAATGTACCCCAGGGAATGATTATTATTCTAGTGTGTATTTTAGATTGTTGCCCCTGTCTGCATGCCCCAGGTCAGCTGTAGCTATAATATGTAGTTTATGCACCAAACTTGTGAGTCTATGTGACCAGATGAATGAAGGTCTTAGTTAATCATCTGACTTAAAAGTGCTACAAGTACAAGACCATTTAGCATTTTTCATGAGGTAGAAAGGGCCCAAATGCAGGCAGGACTCGAAAGCACTAAGATATTTACTTTAAACAGCCAAAAACAACCTGCGGACCAGACAGCAATACTCCAAGATAGATACACAGGAGGCACGAGGAGCATGAGTCCATGCAACCAGGTTAACAGAAGATCTGACGTGCTAACTGTGAAAGCCAGGTGTATTTGTGCTAAAGGTGATTACTGAGTGGAGGCAGCTGGAGAAGATGGGCAAGGGACAATGAACAGGATTATGAAAAGGAGTGAAAATTACCTGGAAAGTAAACTGAGGAGACGAAGATATCTAAACACAAGGAATCACAAGAAAACCCACTTTGTGTTGTTTCATATGAAACTACTAGCTGCTAGATTTCCACCTTTTACTGTTTTTTCTGTCATCAACACTTCTGATTTTTGGCTGCTGTTCAGCCACATGACATTGCTTGTCCTTGTATTTCCATTTAAAATGCTGACTGTCGTATAAGAATATAACAATTCAATTTCTTTCATCTGATTACTGCAGGGGTGTCAAACTCCAGGCCTCGAGGGCCACTATCCTGCATGTTTTAGATGTTTCCCTGTTTCTATACACTTGATTCAAATCATCTGCATTTCAGCAAATCCTGCAGAAGCTTGTTAATGATCCATTCATCTGAATCAGGTGTGTAGAAACAGAGAAACATGTAGGATAGTGGCCCTCGAGGCCTGGAATTTGACACCTGTGGATTACTGTAAAAATAAAACAAAAGCAGATGGTTTGAAAAAAAAAAAATCACGAGGAACTAACTGAAACTAAATACAAGGAGAAACCAGATGAACATAATTAAAAGAGTAATTTAAACTCAAAGCAGAATCAATGTGGGGACCCCCCCCCCCACACACACACAAACTATAGAACACGACATACCCCTCCAAAATAAGATCACATGAAATAGGAAGACTGTTTAAAAAAAGACAACAGTGGTGTCAAAACCCAGAATTTTGACACAAAGTTCTAAGCTAATATTTGATGAAAGTTGTACTTTAAGTTTGGCTGTTTAACATAAAAAAACACACTCTAACATCAATGGATGTTTAAAGTTACTCACATTTTAGGCATTTCACTCAAAACATTCTTTCTGTATGAACAAAGCCCATAAAGGTGTGAGGTCCAATTCTGGTCCTCAACGTTTCCACCGCATGTCACTCAATGAATAAATGATCTATTTAGTATGTCCTCAAGTTTTCTAAAAAATCTGTATAATCTATTGAGTTAAATCAGGTGTGTTAAAGCAGAAAAGCCTCCAAAGCAGGACAGAATGTTTGCAAGATGGGACACCAGAAAAAAACAAAAAAACTCCAACTTTATTTACTCTTCAAATTCATCAGCTAATTTTGAGAAGATAAAGAGTTTTTCTTATAAGAACTTCATACATTTTATTTATCAGTTTTACAGCATGTCTCTCTTGAATGAAACAGTAGACTAAATAAACAATATTTGTAAAGAAGACACATCCAGAATTTCATGGATTTTTAAGGTTCAGGTTCAGTGTCAAGTGGAGCAGCCAGTTCTGCTGTGACCCAATGACTGGTTAAAGAAACCTCTTTTTATTTACACTGTGTGTGTTTGTGTGTTTAATTCTTTGTCGACACGTCCACTTTTATCTGGTTGCACTCGAGTTGAATGAACTGAGGGGTGGTTTGTTTTGTTTGTGGTGATTTGTTCAACTTCAAGAAGCTTCACATCACAAATTATCTGACAAAGTGGAATAAAGGTCAGCTTGACTTTTAAATAAATCATCACCTGATTGATGGATCGGAATAAGGCCTCAGCATTGTGAACAAAAAAAAAAAAAACTGTAGATTCATAATTCATAACCACTTTGGGATTTTTCCTCGACTGTCGGGCAGCTTACGAAGGTGACTGGATCTAAAGCTTATTTAAAATGCTTCCTACTCACTGCGAGTTGTCTGCTCTGCCAACGTGTGATGGTACTCATCCTGGAAGCAGTTCTGACATGCTGATCAGAGGCAGCAGTAATTGTAGTGACATTTAGACATTGCTAGAGCATCTGTGCCTTCACAGTTCATTTCGATTTCACCATCAGGCCTAATGTGAACTTTTAAAACAACAGTTTTTAACAGGCTTCAGTCTACATCTCATACTGTCAAGGATAACTCTGTTTTTAATGTAAAAAGTAAAGAGCTGCTCCAGCAGGTTTTGTAGAACCATGATTCTGATGTTACCAGCTCTATTTCAAGCATGGAGTTTTTAAAAAGAGTTGGAAATCACTTGAAGTGATCTCACTGAACGTTTGGTTATTTTAAAAAGAGCATCAACAGAACAAGACAAATTATCCCACAAATCTTTTGTTTGCAGATTTCAGAGACCTCATCTCTTGGGAACCTGCTTTGAGTCAAAGTACACTGCTGCAGACATCTACGTATTGCTCACATAAAGTTTGCCAAAGACTTTTTTCCAGCTATTTTAATTCCTCGCCTTTCATTAAGAACGAGCTGATCTGTCTTGGAACTGACGTTTCTTATGATCTTATCATACAGTTGTTATTTAAACGAGTTATTATCATTTGAATACTTTAATAAAATCTTTGCAAATTTACGCTAAATCATTATGCTGAAAAATCAGGCTGATTGATGAGAAACGAGGTCCGACTCATTTCCGGATTTTCTATACTGATGCTGCATATTAAAAGTGTGCACAGACAATGTTAACTCATGCATAAATTCATTTTGACTCCATAGATAGTGACTGAAAGAATGAATTTCTCCTAAGTATTTGCTGAAACAGTTATTTTCAAACAATGTGTAATTTATTCTGGTAAATATTTTGTATTATAATCCACATACTTTATATCAGATATGAGAAAAGTGTCTTTATTTAGCTTTTTAATGGTGCTTCTCTTTCTTTCCTGCATCCCAGCAAATATTTTGGAAGCAGTGCTTGATGTTAAAAGGGATTAAATGAAGTTGTTGGTGTCTATGAACACAGTACAGTTTGCACAATGCATAAGAAAGTATTCATTGTATCACATTCGCAGCTTATAGAAAAACTAATTCTGAAGGTAATAGATTTTGTTTCACAAAGAATTTTATTTATTTATGTTTTTAGGTGAAATTGCATGAATTTAATTCAAATGTCTAGTTTCGGTTTCCTTCTCTTTCTTCCTGACAGTGAACGATTGAACGTGTCTTCTAGGTGTTCGCTGTTGGGATCAAGGTCAAATAAAATGGATGAAACTCATTCACTTTTCCAAGGTGTGTATTATTGATCGCGGCCCGAGTGCTCGTGCTTGAGTAGATGGTTGGCTGTTTTAACTCCCTCCTTCTTTTTCTAAAACAGGAGGAGCAATTGTGTTAATACAAAGTAGCTTCTCAGAAATATTCTGCTGGACAAGATAACACACCTTCTGGTTCAATGTTACACCTTGAAAAGAAAAACCCTATTTGTAGATTAAAAAAGGAAGAAGATGATGAGGGGGGTTTTCTTTGATTGACACACTGTGACCCCAACATTCCCTCATGGCTCACCAATCTCAGTGGAAGCTGATGTGTAGGTTCCTCTTAGCTCCACGGGGAACTTGTTAATCAAAGTGATGGGTTAAGGTGCTGATTGAAAAAGCTGATGGCAGAGTGACTTTCACCCTGATTAAAAGACAAAGTTAGACGGAGTCAAAAAGTGAAGAGGGACAGAGGTAAAAATGACCAGTCAGCCAATCCTGATACAAGTTATATTATTTGTTTACATGTAATATTGTTATGACTATGGTTTAAAATAATACATGGATTACATTAGTATTAGAGGCGATCGATAGGAGTTAATTGATAATCAATTTTCAGGAGTAAAGGAAAAGAAGTGTTGAGCCTCACAAACTCCTTGACAGCACAGCAAGAAGAAAAATGAGCCAGATGTGTAATATCTTAAAATATCCCATTTCTGTGCTGCATTATCTCTTAAACCAGTTAAAGAATACTCACATTAAAAAACTGATAAAAAAAAAATAACAGCTGGAACTAACTCTCCCTCTGTTGATATACGCTCGAAACGCGGTGATAGAAAATAAGAGCATGACTGTGTGTCGACGTGTTTGTCAAAAATGTCACATTCAACATCCAACGGAGAAGCTAGATGTGTGAACAAGACATGATTCTACTTGGTTTTAACCCTTTAAGGCCAGATTTTGTTTCAAATATAATGATAACATCTTTGCTTACAACCTGTAGTATTTTGATCGTCCACCAGAGGGCAGAAGATATGCGCAGTATACGAAGGAGGTTGGTACAAATCCTGTTAAAGAGGCAGAACACTTGTATATGACTCGCACTTACACAGTTCATTATGGGAATGAAGACAGGCATTTCTTTGCATTTCTCTACACTGAAAGTGTACATGCATGCATGATTAAACAGATATTTGATTAAATCCTTGTTTAAAGGAAGAGATGTGTGTTAAATTAGCATAGATAGAAAGTCTCAGCCAACTCATACACTGATATATATTAAAGCAGAACTAAGTAAGTTTTTTCACCTCAATAAATGTTTTCTAGAGTCCCTGTGGGGGTAAACAAGGACTTGGCGGGATGATTCGTGGGTCCCTCCCCTCCCTCCGGGGTCTGTGTCCTGAAAGCAGCACTTGCAACTTTCAGTGGATCGGACCCGACTAATCTCGCGAGAACAAACCTGCTTTACGGCACTCACACTCACGTACATAAATACAAGCATGAAGCCCTTGCCGTTGTTAGCAACGCCACCCTTAGGAGCGCAAAGATGGCAGAACCAAAAAGAACGAAAAAACTTTTGACCGATGAGCAGAAAAAAAGGAAACGTGATTGGGACCGAGAGAGAGCTCAGTCGCGGGTGAACATCGGCAGAGCATCTGCGGCGGCGGCGGGGGAACGTTACGACAGTGAGCTTTCACAGGGGACCAGTAGGGGGAGAGCGAGAGCAAAACTTACTTAGTTCTGCTTTAACATAAAAACTAGAAAAGCACTCGGAGAGCGCAGACCTCCACCAAGCATCTCAGTTCCACACTCAGAGCATTTATTGTGGTGCTACACCCACATGTACCCCTGATCAGGGCAGGCCCTGAGCTGCATGGTGCCCTAGGTGAAAAAGGATTTTGGTGCCCCCTACTGCCCAGAACAGAAACAACGTAACTCAATAACTGGATTACATTGCGAAAATTTTTTATTCATACTAAAATGAACAGTAGAGATGATAGATAGATATTTAATTATTACTTATTTTGCTCTTTATGTGAGATGAATGGTGTGTTCAACAGATTGTCCAAAAAAAAAAAAAAATGTGGCGCCCCCTGCTGGAGGGGGCACCCTAGGCAATTGCCTAGTCTGCCTATGCCCAGATCATGCCCAAGGCTTAATCAGTTGTTCCGTGACCCATTCTGCAAAACCATCCTCAACTTTTCATGATATGTTGCTAATAGACGGACAAATAAACCAACCTCAACAAAAACACGAGCTCCTTGGCGGAGGTGATAAAAAGGTTTTACGCAGTTTTGTTTTTATTTTCTCCATTGCCAGGAAAACAAACAAACAAACAAACAAACAAAAAAAAAATCACATTTGCTATTTTCACAGATAAATGCTGGTGATTTTCCAGTAAATGTGCTGAGAATTAGATCCAGAGTTTCTCTGCAGTTGTTGCTCACACATTCACGTCACAGCAGGAGATTCTCTGCTGGAGATTCATTGTGATAACAGGAAACATTCACGAGCGGCTCCTGGGTAAAACGTACAGAGGCAGGACATGATGTAAAAAGTTTGCTGTGCAAAGCAAAGTGTTTTGTCATGATTAATATTAAAATCATCAAATATTTGAGCAAATATTAGTAGGTAAAAAAACATGTGTTTTCTGATTAGGAGTCTGATGAAGTGCCCCAATTTGGAACTATTTCTAAAGAATGAAACCAAAACTCAAAGGGTTGAAAATAAAGGGAAACCAACTGTGAAATACAAAACTAGGTTGGAAAACAAGGTCAAGAAGTGGCAAAATAACATAATTGTCTGGAATTAATTATAGAAAATTGGGTTGTTTTGAAATCTGAAGGAACTGAGGACAAGTAAACAGCAGGTGAGCAACAATTACTCAAACAAAAGCCAGATTCGACAAGACCAGGAGTCATCGAAGATGCTTCTGACACGATATCAGCGCTTACACTTTTAAAAATCATTACAATCATCAAGGGATGATATCGTTCACCAGATTTATCTTGTTTGTAAAACACATTTATCAGATACGTGTGTGGTCAGCAGAAACAAGCCCGATGATGTGTGAATGCCTTGGAAACAAGCTTCCTCCAATGAGTAAATATGTCAACACATCAGTCACCGAGTTCGAAGTCTGACTTCTGAGATAACCGGTCGTCTGTCCCACCTCTGACCCAATTTTCTGTCGCCGTCTCCCACTCATCCTACTGAGGTTGCCCTTTGAGAAATAGCCTCTTGAAATTGGGTCTTTTCAGGCAGAACTATCAAAAGAGATGTTGAACATTAAATTTAAAGTGGCTTTTAACAAAAATCCCAATAAAACCATTTAACAGGGTAATTTAAATGAAATGATCTTGTTTGACACTTTTCATTTGGGGTCATTTCATCCAACACTGAGTCTAAATATCAGGAATTAAATCTAAACAATATATGTAGTAAAAAAGACCTACAACTAAAAGAAACTAAAATCAATATCTTCAGTCAAAGCTGTAAACAACAACCCAGCTCCGTTTTAGACAGACTAAAACTCTAATCTACATTGAAATGTTATCAAAGACAATCTGAAAAGCATGAACAGGTCTCATTTGTTGAGATTAATTTTCTAATAATAATAATAATAAAAAAAATCTTTTGTAAGAAAAAAGGTAGAAACCTAAAAGGGGAATATTTGATAAAAAGGAAAACAGGAATGATCAGAATGTTGTTTCCCTGTCTGTGTAAACACCAGTTCCTGACAGTATATTGTACAGATTTCTTCTTTTCTGTTACATGTCATCAGCATGTGGCCGTAGCCTGGCGGAGCGATGGGGATTCAAAGTCACGGTGGCTATGTGACCAGTAATTGGGTCTACATGGAAATTGCTGATTCCCTCCTCCTGACTGCCGTTCAGAGACACGGACTCCAAGCCGCTCTGTTCTTGTTTTACTGCCAGCTTCCCCATCAGGGTGGAGATTTCATCCAGTTCTTGTTCTCCAGGGATATGCTGGTGCAGAGGCTCCGATTCATCCTCAGTGTAGAATGGTGAGTCAATGACATGCAGCACGCGGGATGCCTGCAGGTTCTGCAGGGACCGGGACTGGACTGGGGGAGAAGAAGACACGGTAAATAAGGCTAAGGCTCTTTGGGAATTTGATGAAGCTGGGATTATTGTTGCACCTTTCTAAAATTAGACTCCAGTAGTCTGTGTGTGTTTACTCAGATGCTTTGTTAGCATCTGTATCTTAACCTACAAGACATCAAAGACTTTAACACTTCCTCTCTCCAACACATTCTATCCCCAAGTCTTATCCAAGGAAAGACAAATAAACGAATAAAGGTTGATCATCTCGAGTTCTGTTTTTTAAAAAACTTCTTTCCAACGTTAGACATCAGGGACATTTCTATTACAACAACACACAGATCCCTAAACTCATCATTTTTATTTACTTCTTGTTGCTCATACGTTGCCCATTTTTAGAGCAAATCATCAAGATAAATAGCAGAACAGAAAAATGAACCTCATCTTAATGCCATGAGCATGCAACTACAACAAAGACAGATAAGTCGGGTTTTAATAGATTCTCATTGCATGATTATTAGATAAGTTAAATCTCATGTTAGCCTGAATTTAAAACCTTACTTGATAAGACATAAAATATGTTTTAAAAACACTCCAATCTTCAACATATTTTCTTTTCTATCTTTTTATTTATCCACTTGAAGTGTAGAATTCCCTTTTAAATATTTTGTTGTCATTTTTTATAGTTAAATGAGTTTCCATTATTTTAAACTCTATTTTTAAAGTTATTTATTTACCTTTGTCTCCTGCATACCTTTTGTCTATCTTTTTTATATCATTTTGCAAACAGCAGTTGTAAATGGGCTTTAGAAATAGATCAAATCAGATTTGATTAAATAATTTACATTCAAAATGAACACAGTAAACATGGTAACTGACAGCTGTTTGTAAGTTACTTTTGAGAAATTCAGCTTTCTCATTCATTCATTCATTCATTCATTCATTCATTCATTCATTCATTCATTCATTCATTCATTCATTCATTCATTGTGGACAGCTGATTCTAAGACAAATGAAACAGGCTTCGTGGGTAAAACCCCTCCCTGCTCTGGCTGAGCCTGCAGTTCTGACAGATCTCACTGCTGTGACCGAGATGCACGGGATTACTTGGCTGGTGGTCCCTCTGAGCTACGCGGTGATGAAGGTTACTCACTTCTGACAGGACTGAAGTCTCCTTGGCTGACCTCAGTGTTGGAGAATGGCTTGATGCTTGGGAACAGGATTAGGGAGAAGGACAACAAGAGCACCTGGAAAATAAAATGAAAGCAACAAAGTCTCAGATAAAAGAGATGAATGTTTTCTCTTCTGGTTGGAAACACGCATCTTAACAATGTTTTCTTAGAATAATCTGGGATTAACACTCAAATTAGCCTTTCAGAATGTAAACCAGCGTTTTGCTTTTTGGTTTTCTCGACTTTCTAAAAGAAAATGAAAACAGCATGTTTGATCGGTTAGTTTCAGCCATACCAGAACACATGTCCCGGTCTGAGCTGGCTTGTTGGATGAATTCATGACCATCGCTTGCAACCTGCGCAGCTGCTCCATTAGTGACCTGCAGAGAGCAAAGAAAGAGAGTGAGTAGGGGGAAGGAAGGCGAGGGAAGAAAAATGAAAAGCAAAATAGCACAGACAGATTTAGAGTTGGAG
The DNA here is from genome assembly GCA_006937955.1 of Pachypanchax playfairii. NCBI lineage: Eukaryota > Metazoa > Chordata > Actinopteri > Cyprinodontiformes > Aplocheilidae > Pachypanchax > Pachypanchax playfairii. The sequence goes on along the minus strand of SSNP01000004.1, from coordinate 4,801,829 downwards.
AAATGTCACAACAAATTACCCTGATGTTACAGAGGGAGGACTGGCTGGAAAGGAAACATTTTAAAACTCACTCACATGTTGCATTTTTCCAGCTGGGACACTTTTCTCTGCAGCTCTTGGTTGTGAGCGCTGCACGTAGCCATCCTGCAGAGGAAAATTAACAGAGGAGGGTCAAATCCCTTATACAGAAAATTATTATTTAATCACAATTTTCAATGAACATTAAAATCAAACATATTTGCTATGCACTCGGCATCTCTCCTGAAGAAAAAAATAAATTGGAGCATAAAGGTGATTTTGCATTTTTTAGATGATTTCCCCCCTTAACCATCTGGCTGGAATTAATTTCACATTTGCTCAGATGTTAATATGTAAATCTAATTTTTATAATGTTCTTTTAATAGCAGCAGACTCAGAAGCATTTATAACAGTTTTTAAACACAAACATGAATTATTTTGCTCAATGATTACTCAAAACAGGCACAACAGATAGAACCATATGAGGCAAAAGATGCTGCTACACACTATCAACTTCATGTGGAAAATTATTTGCAACGTTTCAGTGGTTCCACCTTCATCAGGAAAACCAAATCACCAAAATGCTGCAAATACATTTACTCCTACAAACTGAGAATGTGGGAGAAACATTAAATATGAACATTTCATATAGAAATTGTGAAATTCTGCAAATGAAATGAAATATAAAAAGTATTTTTCATGTGTCACGTTATTTGTTTTGAGATTTAGACAGTGTGTTTGAGTGAACGAGTTACATGTGAAACCTCATACCGCGTCTCCAACCCATCGATGTACTCCTTCTTCTTCTTCCTGCTTTCCTGGGCAGACTGCTTGTTACGAATCTTTCTGCGTATTTTCTTCAGGATCCTCTCCTCGTGCTGATTGACAGAGGAGTAAACATTTACAGCCTCAGCTTCTAAAACAGACGCTGATTACTGTTTTGAGAATTGAGCCACTGAGAGCAATTTACCTTTGTAAGAGGTAGCTGGCTGGGCAGGGTGACCCCCTCCTTTGCAAGAAGCTTCTTCTCATCCTCATTGAGAATCAGTTCCTGGATGGACTTCTGGGATGGCTGTTGGGGCTGTTGGTGAGATATGAATACTAAAAAAACACAAATCACAACTGCTACTTTATTAAACTTTCTCTGCCCAACGTCTGCACTTCTCCTTTTTTTTGCTTTTGCTAGAGGCTCACAGGAAGTAGTTTAATGAGTGCAGAGTATCAGGCCACATTCACCACCCTCATTTCATGGCCACTTCAAAGCAATTATGGCGTGAGAACCTACGCTGGATTCCGCCACTCTCTCCTTCATCTTATTAAAATAGGAGATGAGATCAACGCATTGAGGAGCTGCAGATCATTCCTCTGAAAAAAAAAGGCATTTCAACAAGATTCTGCTCGTACTGATCTCAACTTGATGACAGCAATATTTTCTTTGGGAATCATAATTATTAGAGTTGGAAGGTGGAACCTTTTCTCTGCGAAATCTGGTTCATTAGTTTTACGTAACTGCTTCCAACTTTAATGAGGTCAAACTTAAAAAAATCATAAGGAAGGGAATACATTATGGTGAAGTTCAAGAAAAGGCTCAGCATCAACAGAATACTAATCTAGATCTTCTGTGTATTGGTGCGCTCAGAAAATGAATTTACATTTGCTGCATATTCAGCAGAACTTTTCTAAAATTAGAAAAAAATGGAAATTTCATTTGCATTCCAAAGACCTTTCTATGGGATGATGTGCTGTTTCCTCCAAACGTACACAACAAAACTTTAGCAACATTGTGTCTTGCATTTGAATCGAGCAGACAAACGCTCATGAGACACAGCTGCTTCTCTCTGACCTTCCCACCTGAACCCATTGCCGCTGACTCTGCCAAACTCGACCGGGACCACACACTCACCGGCTCCGGCGTGCCAGACAGCAGAAGATCCTTGACGGTCAGAGGGAAGCCAGGCCTGTGCACATCTGAGGGATATGGTGCAATCCTTGTCTTGGCCGCTGGGAAGCCGAGCTCCCAGTAATCTGCACACACAAACACCAGGAGAACACACACACACTGAGCTTACAACAAATCACGCATGAGTTACTGCTGGAGTTCTGTGTCAAACAACAAATCAAATTTAAGAATTAAAGCCTGGAAATTGCATTAATTACTCCAACTTGTTCTCATCCATTATAAGATATTAAGTTATTCTAAAAGTCTCTATTCTTAAAGTTATGAAAACAACATTTGGTTGCAGCCTTTGATTCTATTATGTGTCTTACTAGGGTCTGTGGAGACATTAGCCTCCAGGGCTGCTTTGGTTTGTGGTCCTATACCAAAGCTGGAAGCATCTGGAGGGCTCTCAGGGCGTTGAGGACTGTCCATCTGGTCTGATGGAGTGCCCTCACTGATCCCGCTGTCGCTTGGAGACGGAGACCACAGCGGCGAAGCGGACACAGAATCACCTCCGCTCAGAAGGGCGTTGATGAAGTCATCGCCTGCTTGCTCAGCTGGCTGCGGCATCTGTCGGGTGAAAAATCCTACGTGCTGTTTTTAGTCTGTCATTGTCAGATGATGTAATGATGATGATGGTAAAAATGAAGACGGAAAGCAGATAGGTGGAGAAGAATTAAAGTTCATTAGAGAAGTAACAGCCTCACAAACATTTGGCTCCTGAAATGGCCAGCTGTGATGGTTGTTATGGTCTCCCACATCCTCGTGACGAAGAATCCCATCGTTTTTGTCAAACAGCCAGTCAAGCAGCTCCGTGCAGTCACAACCCTGAAATACATTTGACCAAAACACATAGTATTTTGCCTTTATCAGATACTTTACCATAGAAGATTCTGTCAGTACATTCGACTTCTAATACTGAATATCTTTCTAAAATAAACATTTCCATCCAGTTTTGTTATAAAAACCTAGATCAAACTTTTATTATCAAGTTTTGAACTTTGAACTTTCCAGTTTCCTCTTCAACAACAGCCAGAATACGAAAATAATATTTACCTGATCTGAGTAGAACTCCATAGTTTCCCTGTTAGGGTGAAAGCCCCCAAACAACTGAGATCCAGACAGAATATTCAGCTTTTGTTCTTTCCTTCTTGTGAAATATCTTTGTAAAGATCCACTACTGTGTTTCTCAGCTCCTCCGCACAAAGGGTTCAAAGTTTAAACTCCAACACAACACACCCAGCTGACTTGCCTACTCTACTGTCATTGGACAAATGAAGAGATACCAATATCTAATTGGCAACAAGGACTAGACAACCCCTTCACCTCCCAAGATGGTCCATCTGGAGCCTGAAGACATGAAGTCTCCAGTAAAAAAAAAAAAAGGTGATACATAAGAAAGAGCAAAGTCTGGTGCTTCCTTTTTCTTTTCCTTTTCTTTTTTTTGATAGCGTATTGACATGCGGATAGTTCTGACCTTTGGAATATATTCATAATAAAATAAACATGTTCTACTGAAAGCCAGTCAACATCAAACTCAATAATGTTTCAAAAAGTTTCCTACACTGTTCCCATACTGATTTAAAAATTTAGTCCAAAGCACTTAGATGTATTTATAAAGTAATTATAAAGTTCAGTGCAGTTTGTTATAAACTGGAACTCTGTGCTTTTAAGTGTTTATGAGCTTTATCTTATCATGTGAATCAAAGACAGTTTTCTTGCTTGAGAAGGAGACACAAAGTAACGGCTTGTTATCTGGATTCTGCAGGCACACAAGCTTCTAAATTATTTGAAGCTTTTCTTTTTTTCCTCCTTCATTTTTTTTCTCAGTATTTTTACATTTTACCAGTGACATAATAAAACAGAAATACTCCCTCTTATTGCTATTATCATTAAAATTTACCATAACAACAGAAAAAAAACAACCAAAATATAATTGAAATGATTAAACAACTGATAATTGATTGTATAACCTGATTCATAATGAGATGAAATTGCTGCTGGTAGTTACATTCAGTCACATTCACTTTTCAATTATTTATTCCTCAAAGTCCAAAATGATGATGATGACGAAGGATGATCTAAATAAAAATAAGCTTGTCTCTTATTTTTCCAGTTTGTTTTAAAATAAATGAATAAAGGTTAATATTAAAATATATTTTAAACAACAGATCAGTTACAGTAAAATACTTTTAGTATGTGTATCAAACTCCAGATCTAGTTGTAAATAATACAAATTGTATAATCAATATTTCTGCTCTTTGGCCATTTTCAAGATCTATTTTGGAATAAGGTTCTAAATAAAGTATACAAAGCTCTTTTGATTTACATATGGAACTAGAATGTGATCCACTTTTTAGAAGTTTTAGACAAAACCAAACAGTAAAATACACAAAACACAATGAAAAGTATGTTAGATTTCCGTATCAAGCAAATTAAATCTCAATAAACAGACATATACGCAACGATATTTGAAAGATTTTTGAGAATTAAACTTTTATACACACATATGAGTTTTTGGAGATTTACATGTATCTTTTTTATCATTTCAAGAGTCTGAGCCAACAACAAAACTAATAAATTCAGGCTCCTCTTGCTAGATTTGATTTGAGGATTCAATCATCTGCAATTTACAATAAACACATTCTCAGAACTCTCAAGCTTGTATCACCTTTAAATACAAAACTTTAACGGTTCACTACAACAACCACATATGGTCTTGGATTAAATTCAAATTTTAACCTCACTTTTTAATTTTCTGAGTCACCATTACATGTAATTATCATTACATCAGTTACTGAGGTCATATTGCTCTTGGCGATGATTATAGTTTATTTGACGTGGCGCCACGGATCTGCTATTGTGAGTAATTTATAATGATGCATCACATAAATAACTTTATGCAGCCAAAGAAAATATATTGTCCAACTGTTAATGCTGCTAACAAACTCAGTAAACCTGAGGAGGGGGAAGCTGTGATAAACAGAAGACTTTATGAAGCAGAGGCTTGTCATCTGATGCCGCACAGCGTTACAGTCTCTTGTCATGGCTAGTCCACGGAGTGTTCATAAGAGACATTATGTAATCGTTATTGCTTTATTATCTGATTGATGATAGCTCCAAAGGGCAAAAACAAGACGAACTCAAAACTTTTCCAAATTACTTTCAGAAGCTTTGTTGAAAAAGTTTCACACAAACAAAGAGAATAAAAATCAAAACGATTATTTTCTTCTTTGTTTACATGTCACAAAGTGTCTGGTTCCTTCTTTTTGTTTCTTTGTCTCCATGCTAACAACTCCACGGAATTTATATTCTCATCTTGTGATTAACATAATTGTTTTTAATCAACAAGATTCCTTGAAATCAGAATAAAAATTGGGGGAAAAAAAATGCGTTCGATAGAAGAAACGCTTCAAGCAGTAAAACAAAATAATTGATAATTTGGTCGTAACTTCAGAAAAACACTATTAAAAAACCAGAGCCAATGAACAGGACGTGTTCACAAACAGTAGTTTTTTTGGTTGAGTGCGGTGCCTCACAGTATTTCTATTAATCCAAACAGAAATTAAAGCAATCGAGGATGTTTTTACAATATGGTGGTGGGGGTGGTGGAGATTTGAACATTCAACCTTAAAATGAATGGATTGTTTCCTCTTTCAGCTGAATCGTGGAGGTTGTTTGTATTGTGTGAGACCTATTAACCCAGAAAAACAGCATGTTGTAGATGGTTGAAACCTGTTTTTAAATATGTGGCCAGAAATTCAATTGACATGATTCACTGCGTTTCTGTAATAACGGGGAACCGAGAATGAGTTGAACAAAAACTGAAACTCTTTAAATAATAAAGTGGTTCAAGTCATTTTTTCCTCCTGAATTAATTTAAATGTTTAGATTAACACTGTTTAACATGTGAAATCAAATAAACAAAACAGTATAAAAAAATCCCTGAACTAAGCTTCTTTAAATAAATCTGACTTTATACGTTAGCTTGAACATTTCTGTATTCAGTTGTTTAAATGTTCATTTATTATTGATATAAATGTACCAAACAAATACAAAGGGATTCTTAATAGCTGCAACTAGCTGGAGATAAACTTGTGTGGAATCGCATGAATTTGACTACTTTTGTTTTATGTTGAAACTAAACAAATGGCAAACATTCATGCAACATATTAGCAAATGTCCAAATGATCTTTTTGCAATTCACTCACAAAACATGTTAATCATGTCTTCATTTGTTTAGCATATGCTCATTCAAGTTACATTTAGGCTGTTTTTATCACCCAGAGTGATGAGAGCAAAAGGCTCATGGAGTTTTATCAGGAAATAATCCTAAAGCCTCACAGATGTGGTTTAATAGATATTGTCCTATTCTGACTTCTTCAAAATAAAAGACTATAAAATGTTGTATATTTTAAGAGATTTAATAGCTGTTTTATAATAAATAAAGCACTCAAATACACTTGGTTGAAGGAGTTCTTAGTCAGCAATTCACACTCACATTTAATAATAATTGATGCTTTATTGATCCATCTTAGGGAAATAATTGCTCTGCATTTGACCCATCCCTGAGGAGCAGAGGGCTGCCATCTGTAGGGTGCTTGGAGGGCATTTTCAAGGTTTAGGGTTCAGTATAATGCCCAAGGACACTTCAACATATAGCCTGCTGGGATTGAACTGCTGACCTCCCGATCAGACGACAACCTCCTCCCCCTTTAGGCTACCGTCACCAATTAAGTAATTATTGCAGTTGCAGTTCACATTTCCAAATGTCAAAGAGAGACTGTTTAAAATATACAAAACAAGTGAATGTGTCATGTTTAAATGACCACAATATGAAGGGAAGTTGATGTAAAATCCGATTATTGGACAAGGGTATATTTTCTTATATTCTTACGGTGCAACAAGGACACTTGATTAAACATCATCTTCATCAAGCTTTGTGTCTCTTGATCTTCTTAAATGTGTCTAATGTTTAGAATTTTGATTATGATCAGATTCTAACAGAGTTTGCTGGATGTCAATCTGTCTTTGGTTAAGTGTAGAGCACAGCCATGTACCTGTATTCATCGGAACCTCCAGGGAGAAAGACTTCAGACTATACGGTCAGAAGTGTGACAGAACTGTGTAATATTAATTTGAAGAAGCAGCTAAGCATTTGACTTTCTGTTGCCAGAACAGGTACTTCTTCTTTTTTCATTTAATTGAATCTACTGTATGTCAAGGCATTTCAATTTCAAAATTGAGATTAAGTTTTTTTTTTTTTTTTTCAAATTGAGTCTCTGACATCCGTGTAACAAGCCTGCAGAGGAACTAAAACCAAAACCTGCATAATGAATGAATTTTACTGGCTCCACTGGTGACAACTTTTTATCATATTTTACAAAGCAATACCCTAACCCAACAATATTTGAATGTCCTAACCTCTTATGTTTCATACTGTAAAATCTCTTTTTATTTTTAAAAATCTTTTTTTGGGGAGTGAAAAAAAATGATGATAATTAGCTTGTGAAAACGACATAGTACGTAGATTTATTGATGCTGAAGACCGAATGCCAGACAGAGCTGCAAAATGCCACTCTGACAAAACCCTCACAGTGAGAGACCCTAACTCTAACCCTCCCAACTGACAAAGATCAATCAAAACAAATAAACAATAATAAATATGTGTTGATGTGAAACAATAACTTGGCTGAAAGATGTGTTGATGTTAACATCTGATGCATGTTTTAATTCATGTACGTATCTATCAGGAGGTTAGTTAGTTAACTCTAAAACTTGTATATGGATTTTGCAATTTTCAGGAAAGGTATGGTAAATGGTAAATGTCTTGTATTTGTATAATGCTTTTCTAGTCATTCAGACCACTCAAAGCGCTTTAACACTACAAGGTTTACATTCACCCATTCACACAACCCAATATGTAAACCGGGGGGAGAGGGTAGGGGCTCACACTCACACAGAGTGTGATACGCAGTGTGATACGCAGATCGGGGGGCAACATGGGGTTCAGTGTCTTGCCCAAGGACACTTCGACATGTGGCAGTGGAAGCCGGGATCGATCCAACAAGTTGGAGGACGACCGCTCTGACCACTGAGCCACAGCCGCCCATGTGAGTATGTGAGTAGATTTTGGGGTGATTCAGATCATTTTCTGGATCCAGAGATTTTTTTAAGGATTCTTCATCGTTGTGAGATAAAGCTGTTTTTAACATACTGTATCTGCATGTACCTTCACAATGGTTCAGGTGCATGTTTAAAAAAAATACAAGGTGAGTTCTCAATAGGTTGTACATGATACCAAGAACTGATCTGGATCAAGAACTAATCTGCATCAAGGACTGATCTAGATTGTTACGGAATTCAAGGTATTATGATCCAGTAAAAGAAACAAAACAAAACAGGTAACTATCAGATTTATTTACTGAAAGAGAATAAATTATGAGATACATGATTCAAAAGCTCTGGTGCTCAGTCCACATGGAGCCAATTCTAGCTCCATATGGAGGAGATCTGCACTCTATGAGAGCTTTTCTAGTTGGAGTTTTAGTAAGAGTTTTTAATAAAATAAAATAAGATAAAATAAAATAGAATAAATACACACCAAAGTAGATTGCTTATTGTATTAAAACATAAGAAAATCATCTCAATTATTTAGGGAGGCTCTAAAAATACCAATAAAACAGTGACATCAGCACCAAATACAGTTTGTTATGAGCTTATTATTTACCTTTTCCTATCATACTAAAATAATTATAAATAAGTATGATGAATGTCTGAAGTTTTAGTTTTGTTTGGCTTTTAATCTTTATTTTCTCTTGATGTATCAGTTCAAGCATGTGGTTGAAATGCCCACTTGAGTGTGTTTGGTGAGTTTCTGTCATTATACGTCAAGTGATGAAGTGCCGCCCCCTATGGGTCCCATCAGGAATACAGGCAAGACAAGGATTCTTCCCATTAAAAATGTTACCAGCAGAAATGTGTCTAAAAAAAGTGTCTAAATCACAAGCTGGTTGCAGGTAGATGAAACACTAAATTTCTCGGAAGCAAAAGGCCCAAATTTCTTTCTTTGTGCTCATTTATTGGACTTTCATACTTAAACATGGTGGAATTTGTAATGCTAAAATATAATAGGATTCCACATTAAGAAAAAGTGGAAGCTAACAAGTAGTAAAGAGCAGAAAATTATTATTATTATTAACATTAGTTAAACAGTCAACATTAACACACAATATTTAATGACAATAATTTCACCTTTTCAGGATACTTTGAAGTGAAAATGTATTAATCCTCCACAATAATTAGTCTCTGGGAAAAAATACCCAAAACAACTTAGAAACTTAAAAAAAAAACATAACATTTTATCTGCAGATAGAGCAGATAAGGTAACATCACCCATTAACAATTTCCTGGCAATAAGAGTGCAGTCACAGAACATGGAATAAACCTTAAAGTGATATTAGTTGTATAAATCTAAGAAGTTGTAACATGTTTCACAAAACATAATTAGAAAAAGTCAATAACAAGACATGATGGATGAGATTTCTTTCATAAGTTTGAGTTTGAGTTTATTTATTTGAGCAGTTTACATTTTATTATTACAGTACAAGTCAAAAAAAAAAAATGTTGATATAATGTAAAGCTCAAAAGGAGTAGGCTGAAGCAAGATTGCTTATTTTTGCCTACACCCTGTTCAATATTCAAAATCCATGCATTCATACCTTAACAAAAATAAATAAATAACCAAAAAAAAACAAAACAATTACATGTTAGAAATGCATGCCACAAATTTTTCCTTTAGAGAATAACCCTTACTTCCATAACTTGTTTGATTGGATGATGAATGGGAAATGTAATTTAAGACATTTTAGGTTTGTTATTAATCAGACTTAGAAGATGGACGAGACTTGAAAAGATGTGAGCGTGATGTATGGCTGCCATCTTCTGGCTGGAAGGTGGAAGTACACCACCATCCATCCATCCATCCATCCATCCATCCATCCATCCATCCATCCATCCATCCATCCATCCATCCATCCATCCATCCATCCATCCATCCATCCATCCATCCATCCATCCATCCATAAATGATAAAGTGAGGGAATTTGACATAAAAAATTCAAATCTTTCTTGTCTATTTTTTTCTTTGAGACAAGGTTGAGTGGTAATGTTCAAATTTACAAACATCTGTCAAACACCGAGTTCATCACAAGCAGCAAACTATTCACAGACCAATCCAGTATTAAACATCTGCTCAGGAATGTTCTGAACCTTTATGATGCAGCAATGCTCCTTTGTCTTTAACAATCTACCACATCTTTACATTGATCATTTTTTACAGTTTTTGTTGTTTCAGAGCAAATTTGCATACTGTATGTTTTTAGGAAGTTTCAGGCCAGGTTAAAAGTCAGACAGTGACCCTGGTCACTCTGATCAGAAATGTGCTGTGATAAAAGTAATCCAGTACTTCATCCACATTTGCATCCATTCCTGTCTGTTTTGCTCTTAATTGTTATCTAACTTATTTTTTCTCAGCCGAAAAGATCAATATCAAAGACCTTGTGCTACTTTTAGTCCATAAACCTGAGGCTTGTAGAGTGAAGGTGTGGCACAGCCTGGTCTGATCACATCACATCAGCCTGCAGTCACTGGTCCATGAAACTGTCTCCAGGGTGTCTCACTATCATTACATCACACCCAAATTTTCCTTTACAACATCTTGCAGTTAAAAAAAACATGCTTTTCACTGCACAACCAAAGTGCAGTGGTGTTTTTGGTACCAAGGGACACCTCAAACTCAAACTGCTAATTAACATAGGACTACATTTGTAGAGCAGCGCCATGCGAGGAGACTGGAGCGTTCTCCTGGGAACACAGTGTTGAATTTGGAGAACAAAAACACATCTGAATTATTTTGTTCAGCTCATTTCTAGAAGGAATGTGCTATTTTAAACCAAATGTATACAATTTTTTTAGTGCGCTTGTCATCTTATAGATGTATTTGTCCAAAATAAAACAAAGTATGTGAGGGTGTATTTTTGGTCTGTTATCTTGTTCGGGGTGCAGGCTGGTTAACAAGCTGCAGAATAAACGGCAGCAAGTTAAATTGTATGTAACTTTTTAGTTCACGCCAACACAGTGACCTTTATAGATTTCTTGTCTCTGCCTTGAGCTTGTTGAAACGCTAATGGCTTTGGTCAATAAAAAAGCATGAACTGGAAGTTCTCAATACCCCTCACTGACGTTGACCACATCCCTAAAAATAGCTGCTGAACCTCCCTCTGAGGCTGCTAAGCCAGTACCATGACAGCTCACTTCTCTCATTCAATACGAGCCTCTCTGCTTTCTTCTTTTTTTTTTTTTTTTTTTTTTAACAACAAATGTAAGTGAGCAAACACGCTGAGCCATCCACCGATTGCTTCGACTCCAGTCCCTGCCACTTCTCATTCAGATGGCTCGCCACATTCAGCAGGAACCCTGCCTCTTTTAATCAATACATTTACAGCAGAATGAACGAAGCACTGAATAACACTTTGAAAACAAAGAGCTTTTATGTTTTTTTATTTTTTTATTTTTTATTTCAAATCCAGGAACTTAGAGGGTGAGTTTTGGACCTGCTGTTGCTGCTTCTGAGAAATTCTGTTCACATTTCAAAAGAATAAGTTTACAATAAAAATGCATTGTGTCTACGAAGCCGCCACCTATGGTTTTATTGACAGGCAAGGTCAGTGTTTACTCCTGTTTTTCATCCACGTGTGCACTTTTTGCTCTTGAGAAAAGAAATCTTCCAGGTTGAGTATACCCCCCCCATCCCCATCCCCACCTCTCCTCTCAAATAAAACATCCATTTTGGAAAAATTAGCTTATGTTTTCACAAACTAGTCAACTCCAAACCAGTTTGTTTCTAATTGGACATTTGAAAGTGATGTTCTATAGTTGCTCCATGGATGTGATGTCGTACTTGGAGCTGCAGATGAGTCAGTTCTTTTATCATACAGATATGGGGAAGTCAGAGTTCTGAGAGGACACTCCTGTGGTGCTCTTCCTCCACAGTAAGAGAAGGTGCAGTAGCAGCAGGCAGCAGTATTGATTCACCTTGCAGCCTTGATACTGCCGTCACAGACAGTATATCACTTCATTTAATCCACTGTTAAATAGGCTGTAATTAGAAATCTGTCCAGCAGATGTGTTTTATTTAAAGGCTGGTTTGTGGCCGAGCTGGAAACGTTCCCATTGCTTTTATTTTATTGGACTTGTCCTTTTTCCAGTAGTTTTTTTGTGTAAAGTCTTTCAGTCTTAGTGCTTTAGACAATGTCTGCAAAAAGTAGATGCAAAAAAAAAACCAAACTAAACTCATGATTGCATGAAAAGTATTTACTATATAAATCTTTTATCATGCGTGAATTTTGATGACATCAGTAATGTTTTTTTTTTCATAATATTTTCATAATATTATACAAATACACGTACACTGGCAGTAGGCAGAAAGGAGAGATACATTGAAGTCTAATACGGTGGCTTGTGTTCATGTAAACTGTTTGTATTCATACATGTGCCAGAAAGCAGCTTTTGGTATATAACCGTGCAGGAGAGGGTTAATTGCAGTTAATATTTGTTGGTCCCTTGATAAGCTGGTGTGTTGACTAACAGAACATTTGGGGGTTGTGTAGTTATATGGGTTCAGAATGAGAGACTTTCTGTCTGATAGGACAGGAAAGAGACAAACACAGAAGGATCAGGTCACTTATCATTTCTATGTAAAGATAAACAGAGTTAAAGTTAAAGGCAGCAACAGTAATAAATACAAACATGGAGAGTAAAGACAGCAGAGTGAAGAAATGTGGTCAGTATGTCCTCCGGTGGGCTGAGCCTATAGCAGCATAACTAAAGGGATGGATCAGGATAACCTAACCTGAACTATTAGGTTAGTTTAGGTTAAACGTTAACACTAACTATATGGTTGAAAATAAAAGAAAGTTTTAACACTAGTCTTAAAAGTTCATGCCTGCATCATGGATTAAAAGTGGAAGCTGGTTCCATGTATGGAACAAGATCTTTGATAAATGATGGAGCATGGTTGTTCAGAGCTTTATATGTAGGAAGTTAAATTTTAAATTATATTCTGGATTTTATAGGGAGCCAATAAAATGAAGCTGAAACTGGAGAAACTAGATGTCTTTTACAGAAATGTTTGATGAAGAATTGCATTAGTCAGGACTGAAAACAGAAAAGTTGAATTGGTTTGTCTGCAGCACTTTTGGTAAAATGATCTTAATTTGAAAATGTTACACAGGTGAAAAATTGAGTTCAGATAATGTAATTTTATATAAGACATGTCCTGGTCAAAAATAACACAGAGGTTCTATATATTATCACTGGAGGTTGAGTTCATGACAACAAAGTAAGTGACTACATAATTTGCTTATGAGGAGCAAAAACCAAAGCAGCTGAACCTTGTCAGGAACCATTGTTGAGACTTGGGAGAACTTTAGCTAATTTTTCGAATTTTTTTTGAAAAAGCAGCATCAACAAACAAACTCTTTATAATTGCATTGAAAACATGAGCCATGTTAAAAATGTTTTCTTCTTTTCTGGACATTTTATACCACTTTTTTCTCAAGCTGAGAAATTAAAGAAGTCTTAATGAGACATCTGTGATATGTTTTAATGAAAGAACAGGACCACAATACAACAAACTCATATAGTCTGTCTTTAAAGCTAATTTCCTATATTACTTGGCTTTGCTTTGGGTTCATATGTGTTTTCTTCTGAATTTTAGTTACGCACAACAAGAAAATCTTACAACTGAAAATAGACACTGTTTTTTTTTTTTAATCCTTTTACCTTTAATAAAATTAAATGTGAATTTCATCCTCTGACGGGGATAGAAAACATAACACAAAAACACTACATGGGCATTTTCCATTAATTTGTTGATGCAGCTGAGTAAAACATATTGCTGCAGTTAATTACCCTCTGTTTATTTTTGTAATGAGCACAAGTTGGAGACCACAACTATATTTACATCTATGTAAATCATTTATTCTTTTCTGGCCAGGTTTATTCTTCGGCCATGTGCTAGAAATGTTTCATAACTAATAAACAATAAACATTTTTATTCTAAAACGACATCTTCACAACATTCTTCTCCTGTGTTGATGTATCTCTAATGTAAAACGCATTTTTGGTGTTTGTTTGAAAAAAGAAGAAAAAGAATATATATTTTTTTTAAACTAAGAGAAAAACTTTGAGTATTGCACTTGTTTAAATTTAAACTGAAACTTGGGATGGGGGTTTGGTTGGATTTCAACCGCCCTCGATACTCATTAAAATTGTACTTGAAATTTACAGCCAGAGTGTTGAAAGGCTTATTGATCCCAGTAAGACGTCCCTCTCTCAACACTCACTGCGGACTGATTTCTTCCTCAATTAGATGTAAAAGAAAAAAAAAATCCACAGTCCAGAGTTGATTTGCAGTGACATCTCCTGCTTAAGTCTAGAGAGACAAACTGAGAGCTTCCTGTTCATGAAGAATTTTATATGCTTTTAAGTGAAAGATATTCTGGCATATTCTCTGTGAGAATCATGCGGTTGTAAAATGATAAATTGAAGTATACTTCCATCAACTTTCACCAACTGTTGGCACATTATTAACAATCTTGCACTGAATAGAAACAATATTTTTATTTCCCCACCTAAGAAATGTCTCACGTGGATCATTTTTCATTGTTTGCTGTGACGCATTAATCCAGGAGTTTATTATTTAAAAAAAAAAAAAAAGCCACGAACATGAAAAGTTGGAAGACGTTGTGCAAACCTCTGACCCTGATCAAGTTTTTCCTCCATACTTGTCTTGATCTGTTGTTTTTATTTTTCATCACTGGGTGTCGCTCCAGAGCGCCTGAAAACGCCTCAGTGCGCTAATTCTGCCTCCATCAGCCCCCCCCCCCCCCCCCCCCCCCCCCCCCCCCCCCCCCC
>SSNP01000004.1:4770791-4783476 GCA_006937955.1 Pachypanchax playfairii | reverse complement strand
CCCCCCCCCCCCCCCCCCCCCCTTTTTTTCTGTGCAAAGGGGTGGCATCATTTATTCATTCAAATGCTTTCTTTAACATCTCTCCATGTGGGAGTGGAGCGGGCACGAACTCAAACCCGTCACAGCTTAAATCAGTTTAATTCTACAATGTCTCCAAAGGGCGCGAGAGCTGTCACAAGATGACGGACGTCGCCATGGAGATCGTGATGCTGCGCTATACCTCTGCTGAAATGGAAGGATGAAAGAGAGAGAGAGGGGAGGCTGGGGTGGGGTTGGGGGTGGAGGGGGCGGGGGGCGATATACATTTTACCCTGCTCCCTATTTAAAGGCTGTACAGTGACAACTTCCATCTTCCATATAGGAAGAATCACGTTGTTTAGCAGGAATATACGGAAGCCTATTGTGTGCAGATTGAAAACCAGTTCAAGCATCCTCCCCTTCCCCATCCCACGCAGAGCAGACGTCATCATCATCATCATCATCACCCTTCAACAGTTTAGCCCAACTTTGGTTTTATTATTCGCTCTTATCAAAGAACACAACAGCATCTGGAACAGTCAATGACATTTAACCTGTTATATAATCATGACTGTAAGCAGTTTAAGTTCTTCACTCTGTAATTACGATTTTACTAACTAGGCCAATAACATGTAACACCGTAGAGTCTGAACCAGAGAAACAGCAATCATAAAATTCAGAACTTTAAGAGTTCAATATCTTAGTCACAGAGCAGAAATATGAAGTTGACATGACTAACGCTTTAATACAGACAAAAAGATCTTTCCTTGTGAAATCTACTTCCAGCTCCTTATTGAATCATCAAATTGAACCCCAGCAGAGCAGATGTTACCACGTGAGGGGCCGTTTGCGTTCCTGAGATAAGCCTATTGTTGCAGTGACATTTAGGAATGACAAATATGACAGTCATGTAAATGCCATTTGGAAACTTTGTCGTATTGCACACCGCATGTGAAGTTGCTGTCAAAAGGTGAAGGTGCAAGATGAAGAGAAACTATTTGAGAGGCTGTCCACAAATGCTAAGTTGCTGCTTTGATGTCAGCTGATGTCGGTTTGTATTTGTTTGACATCATGGGCATCTTTTCGCTATGTGGGAATATGCTACAATATTATTGCCCTAAGTTGCATTACGATTGCAGCATTTGGCTTCAGACTATATTTTGTCAGGAAAAGAAAATATATATTTAGGTACCAGGACATGCAGCTCGAATTTATTCACTACACTTAAAGTTTGTATAGCAGCAACAACATGTCTTTGTTTTAAGTTTTTGGAATTCAGGTGAAATAAGTCATAATAAAAGTCTGAATAACTCAATAATTTTCCAGCAAATATAATGAATGATTTGCATTATTGTTTGTCTGAAAGGTGCAAATCTTGTGGCCTTGTGCCCCGCATGTTATTGATTAAACCTGTAAACACTAGCATCAGTTTGAAGATGAAGATGCAAACTCATAACAAAGAAACTTTTCTCCAAAATCTCAAAAGCTTTTATCTGTTCAGAGATAATTAAAACAATCAGATAAATTTTTGTAAAAAAAATATTCAATATTTAAACACATCTGGAGGAGATTTCCGTTGAAGGCAAAAAGAAAAAGAAATGAGAGCGACTTAAATCCTCTCAAAGTGAACATTTGCCCTCATTCATTAACTCACAAACAACTAATTAATTCTAGATAAGTAGAGTTCAGCCAAATTAAATGTCCTAGAATGAAATGATGCCTGGTTGCACAATTAACAATACATACTCAAACTCTAATACGTCAGTGATCTTTAAATTTTAATCACGTCATTAAGCAGAATGGGATTATGGCATACTGATGGAAAGACTGGGACACTTTTCCTCATGACAAAGACTTAGACGGACAGTTATGTATGGACCATTTTCATAATATTTTCACTTGCTGTCCTTTTGCTTTTCTCCACATTCTTTTTTTCTGTGGTTAATATCCCCCTTTTTTTCTTTATGCAACTATTTTTCCCCTTGGTAATCCACAGGGGAAAACATGGAATTAGTTTGTAAAGCGTGATAATAATGCATGGCCATAATAACTTGACTCGAGAGGATTAGCAAATGCGTATTGTCTGAAGCAGCAGTCTCTTGGGTGATCAGTTGGTTGCCTCCCTAAACAGTGGCTGCCTCTCCCAATTAAAAATTCAGTCTAGTCTGCCTCTTCAAATGATTAATTCTGCCCACGCTGTCGATGGCCTGCCAATTATTGTCGCCCAACTGTTATTAATAGGTAGAGGATTTCCTGATGTTGAATTTATCACGGCAGTGGAAACTTCTCCCTCCGGCTCTAATTAGCCTGTGGTTATAGGACATGAGGAAAACACTTTTAGACATTTATGCACATGCATATATGCAGAACTAAGTTTGTTTTTAAGAGTTCTGGGTATAAAACTTTTCTGTTCCCCCCCCCCCTCCCTTTTGCATCTGTTTTGTTTATTTTACCAAATTACCATTTCTGGATTTTAAAAGAAGGATCTGTATTTATGGAAAGGAAATGTTTCTGGACAGATTATATCTGGTGAGTCGGCCTCATGCAGTTAAGCGCCATGCAATCAAATCAGAAAGAAAGAACATTTGTGATTCAGTTTAGCAGACAGACAGAAAGACAAACAATCTCTACACTGTTCCAATCCGCTGGCCGTGGCAACCCCGCTATCAATATTAAGCTTGTATCAGCTATCATTCTGTTAATGCATTTATAAATGGAGATATTGCCGTCGACCACAGCCAAGCAGAGGCGCATTAAATCATGGAATAATCTGATGAAATATTTATTCAAGTTTTTAGTTTTCCCCCCACTCGCTGAGCCAGTCTGATGGATATGGTTTCTCTGAGAGTAAGTGAAGAAAAAACAGCATTATATATAACATGCACAAAAAAAAGAAGCCAGTAATGAGGTATTTTGAGATTGAGATGGAATGTAAAGATTGTGGCAAATTAAGCTTCAGGATTCTGGAAGTATATTCTCCCCCTTCTTACATTACATGTGTGAGTGTATCTACACATCCCCATAATGTGTGTGCCTTATGGTGGGTGTCAAAGATCATGGCTCTGCTGTAGGACAGGATCCCCTCTGAGGAAACAGATGGGATAAATTCACAGATCACAGACAAAGCTGTAGATGTGACATAAATGCTACATACACACAACGCTGTGTTAATATTACAAATTTAATTATGGAATATTACACTTAGCATTGCTGTGGGAACATGTTTCACCTGGGAGTTAGTGTGGGCTTCTGTGAATTTAGGTGAGAAAAAGTTATACAACCGTAAACAGTCAATTAACTTGGAAATGCATGTTGGCAATACTTTTTGTCTTGTGTGATTATGAAAATTTAAAAGACATTCCACTAGCAATATGTGAGTTTTATGAATTTGTACAGCAAGTTTACTGCCTGATATTTCACTCTATCAAATCTGGGCACTCAGCCCCAGGCTTGTAAGTCATTTTTACTAGCTAATTCATTTGCACATGCATGTGTATACTTGCTTAGATTTATCACAGGTTTGCACATAAGACACAGCCTGATTGTGAGAACCTGAGGCCAAGACCTGCACCTCTTGCACCTGCATGCAACCTCCATGCAACCTGCATACATTGCTGTTCGCTAAGCAACACTGTCAGTCCAAGCAGAGGGCAAAAAAAAAACCCAAACTGGATCCTTACAATTTCCTTTAATAAATCAGTGAAACACATAAAGAAATATCTAATAAAACAAATTACTGAAATTAACTCAAGGATCTTTTTTTCAAGAACTTATTTCCATTCTATCCAAATATATAAGAACACATTGTGAATGACAAGCTTTCCTTGGTCTCTTTGCAGTTTTGCCCAGCGATTTATTGTAACAAATATAAAATAAAAACTTTTCTCAGGCCTAGTGAGGGAAAGCCACAAGCCATGCAGTAAAAACACTCACTTTGCAATCTTTAAATGTCTGTAAATATTGTAATAAGCAACAGGGCTTTCCTTATAAAAGATGCAGCAGCTCAACGGGTACTGACAGGCGCTATGGGTCTTGACTTCAGGATGAGGAGTGCTGCCTCACCCTTTCCCCTGCTTGTTTTTGCTGCTTTCCCAAGGAGATTGGCAATCATGGATGCTGACAAGGAAGTGCTTCGCTGGAAGTTAGCGTTTCCACACTAGACCCACCTGACTTTTATTCTCTTTCCACATCTTTCTTTCTCCCTTAATCCCTGGTTGACAGAGCCTTCAGCTGGATTGATTTCCTGCTCCAATGCAACATTTATTATAGCTTGCAGTATATATTTCTTTGGGCATGTTGTAAGTGCTGTTATTTCATGACCTTTGTTGAATATGTTTGGTTTTAATGGGTACCCGACACAGGGACAGACAGGAGAATATATGCTGTTATGTATAAAGCATAAACCACCTTTTTATCAGTTAATTAAAAATAAAAAAAGTAAATTAAGTTCTTTGCAACTCAAAATTTCTCAGTTTTTGTCTGACAGCTTGATTCTTGCCTAATGAGACATCTCCAATTTCACTTGGTTGACTTGAT
This sequence comes from Pachypanchax playfairii, assembly GCA_006937955.1. Lineage (NCBI taxonomy): Eukaryota > Metazoa > Chordata > Actinopteri > Cyprinodontiformes > Aplocheilidae > Pachypanchax > Pachypanchax playfairii. The sequence continues at coordinate 4,778,922 of SSNP01000004.1, read as the reverse complement.
CCAAAGTGCAACTTAAATTTGTTAAAATAGCTCCGAAACATGAATCTGCTTTTAAATAATAATGGTGCGTGAGTTGAATAGTTTTTGATGCGCTGGAATTCATTCATTTCTAGTGTAGTGTAGGTCTATACCTCCTTCTCTCTCCTGCACAAATGTTGAAGCTTTTTTTTTTTCTAAATAGAGAGATACAAGACTGTCTATTTTGTTTGCGTAGAGAACTGCTGCCAACAGAACAGAGTGTACTCCTCTTATGATGGGGGGGGGGGTTTAAAGGCACAGAGAAAAAAAAAACAATACAAAAAAAAAAAAGGGAGTGAGGCAGGAGGGGTTGGTGGTGTCTGTTAGAATAGCACGAGAGCTTTAATGTTGCGTTTGAGCCTCACTGGGCACAGATTCATTTTTGAAGGAAAATGAAATAACAAGTGAGAGGGGAGGCGGGAGATTTTAATGCAATGTTTTGTGATAATCCCTCTCCATTCTGGAATGGTTCAGGAGAACTCATGCGATAAAGCCTTGTACAAGCCTGGAAAATAATAAGTTATTTGTCTTGCCTTATAGTGCTTTGCCCTTGGAGGGCTCGCTAACCCCTGTGTTTTGGCCAAAAAAACAATCACAGATTAGTCAAGCTGTCACATCTCTGTGATTGCCAAACGGCTGAGCCCTTGATGTTGGCGTGAATGAGCAAATGCATAAATGTCGAACATGTATCTGCCTGAGAGTGCATGTAAACACAACACTTTGTGGATATGCCTCAGCACTGTCACCCAATCCTTCTCTGTCATGTAGCCCAGTGTGACGGAGAAGGGAAAAGGATGGGATGGATAGCATGCAGCGGGGCCAGCAGGAAGACGAAGGACGGACAAACGCGCGGAACAGAACAACGGATATGTGGACAGATGGATAAGTGGAGGGGGAAAAGATGAAGTGTTTGTCGGAGATGCAGAAACAAATGGCAGCTTTTATCCTGGAGGCATTGGGAGAACAGAGTGATGGTTCAGCTTGGGACACAGCGGACGAGTGTGACAGGCCGAGTGGCATTTTGTCACAAGAGGTCGGGATGCCTGGAGGGTGGAGGGGAGGAGCAGAGGTCGCGTTTAGGAAACAAAATACACAGTTCAAATACTACACTGACATTGAAACTATTTACATATTTATTGTATGGTTATTACTACTAATCTAATATAATCAATGCTAGTAAATAACCATCATCTTTCTGTAGAGACTTTCTACAAACCTCTGAACGTAAATATCTTCTTCTTTAAGGAGGTGTGAAGATGCACGCTGCTCAGTGCAGTTAAAAATAGACATTCTGTGGTATTTCTGTGGTAAAATAGGTTAAGCTGGCATCGCTGCTCTGCTGGCATGACATCACTGACTGAGTGCCAGCCTCCCCCAACAAACTGCTCCCACACTCTGCTCAAAATGAGGGGGAGACACAGAGTCTGTGGGCGACAGAGGAGCTCTATCTTTCCAGCACCTTTTTTAAAAAGAAATCTCTGCCTCTTCTTCACGTCACGTGCTTTCTATCGCTCCATCCATCCGTTCATCACTTCCTCCATCTTTCTCACTGAACGAACGAAACGGTGTCCTGGTACTTTATCGCCCCAAGCTGAATAGAGGATAGTACTGGGGATATTTTGCATTTTGTGTTTGGCAGATAGGGCAAAGGACAGAGCTGAGAGATGGACGTTGTTGGTTTTTTTGGACTAACCAACATTAATTAGGTCTGTCTATCTATCTATCTATCTATCTATCTATCTATCTATCTATCTATCTATCTATCTATCTATCTATCTATCTATCTATCTATCTATCTATCTATCTATCTATCTATCTATCTATCTATCTATCTTTAGTATCCTCTGGTTTCAGTGTGGTTACTCCGAAATATAAGTCAATGTAATTAACATCCTGGTGCCTGCTTGTTAGTCACACCATTAGAGGTAATCATTAGTCTTTTTCAGCTCCACTGGTGACATGAGATAAATAAATAAAGTCAGAAAGCTGGGACAAGTACACTAGATCATATTTGTTCCAAGCTGAGCGAATGTGTGTTTGGAAAACAGCTTGCAGTTTTAAATTCAGACTGAAATGGTGAACTGTGAAAGGAGGACTTTTCATTAACACAAACACAACTTTGGGCTTTAATCGGGAGACTTTAATAGGAGCGCACGGCGCTCTCTGGGTGTAGAAGTGACAGAGACATACACGTTAAATTTGAAGGCTGGCCCCCAATAACAAGTAGACAGGAGTGTTTCTGGCAGACATATGGAGCTTTTCCTTTTCTCTGCATGGTTGGGTTGTTTCTAACCTGCCTTGCTTTACTGATCAGACCATTTACACTGACTTTGTTTCAGGGAGAAACTTTACTTTAATACTGGCTTGTTGCCAGCAGCAGACTGCTGGTGGGAGTCCTTACACCTGTAGTGTAGTGCTGAAGTTGAGATGTTGCAAATGATAGTTACAGATAAACAAGACAAAAATCCTCAGTCTGACACAGATCCTGCATCAAATGGAAAGAACATTTATGAGAAGCTCATGCTTTATAGCAAATGTATCCATAAAACCCCCAAGGATGATTCATTTGTTTTTTTGTCAGATTAATGATGTTGTAACTTAAACACTAATAAAAATGTGTGAGAGATAAAAGACGAGCGTTTTTCCTTCTCATTGAGGTTTATTAAGTCTGTCCAAGTTACTTCGAGATCCTTTGATGCAGCATCTTTAAAGGTAACGTTCAATTTTGAAAATCAAAGACACAGCGCCTGATTCTTGTCTTACAGGTAGTCTGCAGTCATTTTTAGGCTGTCAGTCATTGTGGACTTGCTGAAATCAACTGATCTCTGAAAAGCTGGAAGTCCTTTCACATTTGGAAAGGGGGGAGGGATAGTTTGAAATATTGCTTCTAATATACTTAAATATCAGAAGAAGTATTGCACTGATTATACTTATAACATCCAGATATGAATACTGGGAGCCAAATGAAAACATTTTTAAGAATCATGTCCTTTTCGTAATCTTGTTTGTTTCTGTAAATGTTTGTTCCAGTTCATGAAGAAGAGGAGATGCGGTTTTATGACTTTGAATCAGGCAAGGGCTTAGTGAAAGTTTTATTGATTTGTGTAAATCCCTCGGCTGGGGCCGACTTGGAGGAAAGGAGGAACGGCAGGCTGGAAGGAGACGGCACTTGGCAGGTAAACTCTCGCTGACCTCCCTGAAGTAACACAGCAGGAGGCAGTAAAGTGTGAAACCTACACATTATTTACAGCCCTGAGAAACTCTATCCATTAACAGTGTCAATTAGCCTGCTCATCCTGGATCCACAGATCTAGATGTCTTTATAGATCGGGCCATTGCTTTAATAGCATAAGGCTACAGAATGGTGAACGATGCCAAAGGGCTGCCAAAGGGCTGCAGAGTTCTCAAGCAACAGACTGCCTGATTTGGGCATGTGAAGTTCATACATCAGCTGTCAAACAGCATTTTTTGGAACTAATTAACAGGTTTTAAACACATATAATCATGCACTAGATGCGTGCACTCCTAAGTACATTTGTCAGCTTCTGAGGGAACTATTCTAGAACTTGATTATATATGAAGCACCACTTGTGCCCTGAGAGAACTGTTTAACCTCAGAACCAAGCAATACATCACAAGTGTGAAGGTGTCAAACCTTATCTCCATGCATGCTTATAATGACTTCTTTGCCCCAGTATTGACATGTACAGAGCCTTCGGATTAAATTTTCTCCCATTTGTCAGAGTCATTAAGCATTACATGCTAAAACATGTTCGCGTATGCTTTCTGTAAACAGACACACACAGGCACTCCTTTGGGATGCTGCCTATGGATCTGTTTGACTGATTCTTGAAGGATAGTGTAGTCTATGTGGGCGAGTAGCAACAAATCAATGGATGAGGTCTCCTGCTCAGGGGTCAGAGAGGATACCAGGGAGGGTGATGGGGACTATTTCTCGCCCTTGTGATATACACTGATGCTCCTCATTCCTCTGCAGCATTCATCGTCCTGCAGATTATTGCTCAAGGTGATGGGATAATGGGATCGGGTACTGTACGGAAAAGAGAAATGGAAGGTGTTCTGGAGCTCGATGCAGCAGATAAAAGGGACAGGGTGACTGATGAAGGAGTGAAGGAAGACAGTGCTCGGATTCATGGTCAGCAGATGTTGATTGAGCGAGGTAGCTGGCTTCCTTTAAGATGACTGTCTGGTTTAATTAGGGTTTACAAGTTCTGCCAGGCTCCAGCTTTTATTATACCATCATTACAAGCCCATTTGGCCGGGGCAGGGAAAATATTGTTCCTGGAGCAATGACTGAGAGCAGTGTGGGAAGTTCCTGCCAACTTCAGCTGTTTCTCTTTATTAAACTTCTTTGTCCTTCATCTCGTTGAAACAGTGTGTTCTTGTTTGAGCTTGTAAACAGATCTGAACTGATTACCCACCTTATGGTCAATCTGCACCCCTGGATCTCCTGCCACCAAACCTGGAAACAGTTCAGGTCATCGTCACAATGTCTCATTATTGATAATATGTGTATTTTAGCTCACTCGAGCTCCTTTCGAGCTTCATTTGTTACAGTTTGATGAAAGGAAGTCATTTATGAGCAGTGAGTGTTAATAAATAAAAAAAAAAAAAGAAAAAAAAAAGGGGGGTATGTGACGTTTGAGGTAGCAGAATCAACCCCGGTTTGGGGCAGATGAAAATGCCACTCTGTCATGGTTCAACAGACGTGTTGGGATGAACTGACACAGCTCATTCAATTCAAGAGACCTGCCATGGAAGGGCCCGGTGTGATGCAGTCACTGGTGTACTCTTCATAGAAATGACTTGCTGATGGAGTGAGGGCACAGTAAGGCATCATGGAGACTCAGAAAACACTATTTTGGGAGGACAAACAGTGCAGCTACTATATAATTACTTTCAAACTGAAGGAATGTTTTTTCAAACTCTATGTGATCCAACCATATTCTAATTAAGTAGGTCATCATCCTAAACCCTAAATTTCTGCTTCTCTCATCCAACTAGAACAGCTGGTAAAGGTAAGCTTGTAGGATCGGAATAATAATCTTTGCAAAAAATATTTGAACATCATGAATCATAATCAAGAGAATGTCCATAAATAAATAGTTGAATCTACTACATTTAAATGTTGGTGAAGTTGAATTTACCTTATAATCATCTTCTCTTCCACTTTCCTATCCTTCATGTTATTTTTCCTGCTTTCTATCATTCTCATCCTCTCTGTCTCCCTTCATGTGCTCACATTCATAATACAAACATAAAAATAGACAAATTCAAAATGTACTAATATGTATTGATCTGCACGCATATATATCAGTCTAATTAATTAGAAGTTATCTGTCAGAAATAAAGGAAGATAACAACAACTTGAGGTAAATTATTTAAAACAACAAAAAAAAGGTAGTTTTGTAAATTTGACATGCTGTCCAGCAAAGCCCAACTCTATCAGAATAAGAGAGACTGTGACAACTTTTCAGAAAATAATGAAGTGTCTGTCAAGTGAGGAAGCAGCCGAGGCAGTTAGACAAGGCCGAGCAATTGAGTCAACATTACCCATCCATCACCATCATCAGCTCACTTCAGCTCATATTGTCATAAAAAAAAACATTTGGTTTAATATTGTGAAATATTTCTGTCCAATCACAATAATTAGAATTTATCCTAAAGACTTACTTGGTAAATAATCAATTATTGAGATAAAACTGATCAATACTGGTAAACATGGGCTGTATTTATTCTGCTTAGCGCCTCAGAAGGGAAAATGACAAATCTACAGGTTCTAGAAATATTACAGTCATCAACACATGTCACTGAATGCAACACAGTGAATTTACTGGATGTTGCAGTGCCAAGCATGTCTCATGTCATTTGAAATAAGACTGTTGTTGTGAGTTTTGTAACTGGATAACCCCCAATACTGTCAGCTGAATGTTCTCCTGAAATGAAAGACTGAATTTACTTGTAAACTCACTGATTCAAAAAGTAAAGAGCAATTTTCTCTTCTTGGTTTGTAAAGATACAAGTAGAAAGATAAATAGTTCCTTTCTACTTGTAACTGCATAAAGTTGATGCTTTATTAATACATCATAAACACCTCATGAAAGCATTGTTTTTTGCAACTCCACATACATTAATAATGATTGTGAAGTTTTTAAAATGCAGTCATCTGGAAATTAAAAGCCGCTTGTCAGTTGGTAATTTATTTTAAATAGAGTAAATGCTCTTGTTAAAAAAAGAATTGCATTCGGTATATCCAGATTTATTGAGAAAATGTTAGCAATATTTCTTTTTAAAACTGATGGATTAAAAAGGTATGTTTAGCTTAAAGGAGTGAATATTGATACAACTTGACAATTATTAGAGGTTTTCAGCAGATCCAAGGTCAGAAATAATTCTTTAGAAATAAAATATCGTCTTGTAATTTGCTGATGTCTGCAAGAATCCATTCCATTATGGTTGTGGAGGGTATGTAAGAGACATATTCTATTAAAGCTACCTGTTAAAAATGAGAACATCACAAATAGAATACCAATCAGCCTGGAAACCTTTTAGAACTTGATCAAAAAGTCAGTCAGTCATTATCTGTACCCGCCCGGTCGCAGAGAGCTGGTGTCTATCTCCTGCAGTCATTGGGTGAAAGGTGGGGTCACACCTGGACAGGTCACCAGTGCATCACAGAGCAGAAAACCACTCACACTTAAAGCCAATTAAGCATTACCATTTAACCTTTTGCATGTCCCTGGAGAAAACCCACACATGCACGGGGAGAACATGCAAACTACATGCAGAAAGAGCCTGCCTAGTTTCAAACCCAGGACCTTCTCACTGCGAGGCGACACTGATACTAACTGCACCACCGTGCAGCCCTGACCAGGAGTCAATTAGTATATTTTTTTGACAAGATGGTCATTTTACAGAGAGATTGTGGCTTATTAAAGGTTGAAAAAGTTTAGTTACTTTTTTTATTATTAGTAGATTTTTGTTTATATCGACACAACAACAGTTTCTAATTTTACAAACTGGCTCAATAAACAATAACAGTATGTCACATTTTGAGGAATAAATGAAGTTTAACATAAAATCAAATAGATAAGATCGGGGCCAATGAATGTGACTCAGAATCAGTTTTTTTTAAATGATCATGAACGTCTCTAGTCAGCAACAGGAAGAGTGATCATAGGCATTAATAAAATCTGGACTTCTGTATGTTGAAAAGATCATGTTTGTAGTCAGAGTCTGCACACTATGGAGCTTGAAGCCCCGCCCTCTCACCAGCACACAATCCCAGTGTTTTTTGCATGAGATTACTAATTAAAGTGAAAATGTAACAGTTTTTGAGACTATAGCGGTACACACACTTTTTGGTGACTAATTGAGCCTATGTTTTTTTAAGAAAAAGAAAACAGCTACCATTACTGAAATTAAGAGAGATTTCTGTCTGTTGAGTGCAAGTTAGAAGATGTAACCTTAAGTTGTCGCAATCTAAAACTGAAGCTATCAAAACTGCACAGAACCACATCGGAAACTAAAAAATGTTGCTGACGAGAGGCTGAGAAAAGAAAAAGGGTAATAATATGCAAGTTCACAGTGGAATTTAATAGATGTTATCCTCCTTTTAAATAAGCTGATTGGAGACATGAATCCATAAATCATTTTTAAAATTACAAAGTGGAGGAAGTCTCTCACTGATGCACATTCAAAAAAGCCGAAACACGCTTCGTCCCAACCCTGTTTTCCTTTTTACACTGTCCTCATCCATGTACAGCCTTATTTCCTGGCCCATAAAATTGCACATTTAAAAATTCAACATTAAGAAGGAAGAGGTGAGACGTGCAGGATGTAACTAGTGATAAGAGGAAAGTTTGAGAAGGAGTAAGGAGGGAAAGATTGCAAAGAGCGACAGAGTGTCTTCTTTTTGGAACTGAAATCAATGTGTGAGACAAAGCCGTGTTCGGTTTCTGTCGGATGATGCGGACGATCATCTCCTCGCAGTGGGAAGGCTTCCCCGTTGCTGTGTCAGCAGCCTTTGATTACAGTAGCTTTTTGTTGTGTTTCAAACAATTTCATCATGCCCCCCCCCCCCCCCCCCCCC
>SSNP01000004.1:4664607-4770410 GCA_006937955.1 Pachypanchax playfairii | reverse complement strand
CCCCCCCCCCCCCCCAACACACACACACACACACACACACACTTTTGCATTTGGTATGCAATGCAGCACTGGCAATTTGTACGTGTTTGGATTCCAATTATGGAGTTGTTAAAGCTTTTTTTGCCCGTGGCCTGCAAATTCTTATTAAGCCATACATTAAAGAGCACGGAATCACATTTAAATGGAGTTCATGTTTCTCTTTTGTTTCCCAGTGTTGTGGTTGTTATTAATTTATTCTCAATGCCCTATGCATTACACATTAACAAATAAATCGTCTTTGTGATTGTAATGCAAAATACTTGCTTTTTATTCAGAGATAGGGGCAGCATTCGTCAAGTAAACCAACAACAAGCCTGGAGAGGATGAAAAAAAATATATATATAAAAAACAAAACGAGGAAAAACAACAACCAAAATGAAGCCATTCCATCCGATTACCCTCACCCATTAAAGAAACAAACAAACCCAAACTTGGAGCATTTTGGAGCCGTAGGAATTGTTTTCAAGTTGAAACAGAAGAGAGACCGTGCATTTGACAGCACTGTGAGTAAGTGAGTGATTTACTTGGTGGTGGCAATTGAAAATCATTAGGTTAGGGGTGCTGGGACACAGGAGGCTTTACAGAGGGCTGCATGGTGACATTAGTGTCACAGTCGGGGACCTTGGAGGTCCTGACCCTTGACAGAATCCATTACTGTCTGTATTTCAAATGCACGGCAGCAAGCAGACACATTACGCAAAAAAAAAGAGTTAAAAAAATAGAATAGGGTAATATGTGCAGGCTTGCAAGCTCATACGTACAAGTTCTTCTGCACTTTGGCTAAAACATATTCCAAGACAGTCAATGGATCAATGAATTCCTGATGCACTCTTGTCAAGGCTGCAGTGGAGACATATGTAGAGTGTGTTAAGGCTCAAAAAATATGGTTCATGGATGAACAGATGTGATCTTGTACGGGAAAAGAAAAATGGATTGGAATATTGTCCGTGTAAAGATACTTAATACATCACCACCCACTGAATACATTTGGCTGATGAAATGAGATCCAGAATGCAGGGGGCTGCTAATAAACCATCTTCAGAGTGGCAGAAATATGATGCATGCTAACCCACATGAACCTCATTAATAGAACACAAGCAAATCTATTTATCCAGAGAGTCAGGGGGAAAATGATTGCCTCAATACTCAATCTGGTTTCTTCTCATTTTATAGCTTCTCTTCTACGGATATGTGGTATATGCATAATCTGGATTACTGTAATGTCGATGTGTGTGCATGTGAGTTAAAGAGTGTTATGAAATATTACAGAATAAAATTTAATCGAATTGCCAATAAGTTATTTTTAACTTGTTTAAGATTCTCAGCAATATAAAGTTTTTATTTTTATCTTATTGACAGTAAATATCAAAAGTACAAAAACATAAAGCACTAATATCCAATCCTGGTCCTCAAAGGCCACCATCCTGCATGTTTTATATGTTGCTCTGCTTCAACACACCTCATTTGAATCAGTGGTGAATAATATGCAGAAGTGAGGACATGCTAAATGGGTAATTAAACCATTTAATCAGGTGTGTTAACTCTAGGAAACAACTAAAACTTACAGGATAGGGGCCCTGGAGAACCAGGACTGTGCTTCACTGACTTAAAGCAGATGTTTCTGACCCCTGCAATATCAGCCCAGTTTAAAAAAACCTTTGGCAACCAGCTAATTGATTTAGTTCTTAATTAGGAACGTTTACTAATTTATCCTGCAAAATGCTTTAAGATAGTTTGGAGGATACTGGTTAACTGTTTTAATGTGCAGGTGTGATTATTATCAGACCAGAGACAGGTGTGAAGGAGAAGCTGAAAGCACGTGTAAATGCTTTATCCTTTCAGATCTGTGTTTTTAATATTTCATGTATTCTATATTATAGTATTTAAGACAGTAATATTGTTTGTGGTGCTTTACTCCATCTCCCTTTTTACATTGTTTCAATTTTTACCTAAATACATTGTTACTGTAACTATAAGGCAAATTTAGCAACATATTGTATATTTCTGCTAATGTTTGTTTTTTTATTTCTCGTCTTTGTTCAAATCAAATAAACAATTTGTAGTAAAAGAAGCTAAAAGTATCATAAGCAAACCAGGGAACAGAATAATATACTAAAGGAAAAACTAGAACTCTAATTGCAGCATCAAACAAATTTCTTTCTGCAGCATTTTCACTCCACAGTAACAAATATTTAAAATGTGTGCGCGTGCATGTTCATGTTAACATTGCATTGTTCTACACTTTTGGCATTTTTGGCCTTAAATAATCACATTGAAAGGTTTTAACTGTGTCTTGATCTGCCTTGTCCTGCATCATCTCAGACTTTCCTCATATCCTCTAATGATCAGCAGTTTCCATTTTCTGTTCCTCCATCAAACATTTGTTTCTTTAACATCCCTCACAAATATTCAGGGTGATACGAGGGTGCTGCATGATTCAGTTTTTTCCCCTTTTTCATGGTGAAAAAAAAAAAAAAACTGTCCACACATCTTGTACAATTTCTTCTCATTTACAAGTGATGTTTTATCCAAATATGTTAGCATAAAACCCTACATGAAGACTTGGTTTCTAAATTATTTGTGTTTTTTAAAAAAATATTTCTCAAGTCAGAAAACTGTTATTTTTGTGTACTTTATGCAGCATCTATTGTACAAATTGCAGAAACATTATCAGTCAGTCATTTTCTGAACTTGCTTGTTGGTGTTCAGGGCAGCGGGGAGCTGGTGCCTGTCTCCCCTTCTGAGAGGCGGGGTCACCTGGACAGGTCACCAGGCCATCACAGGGCCACATAGAGACAAACAAGCAGTCACACACTCACACCTAGGGGCAATTTAGATGTGCTAATTAACCTCGTGCATTTTTTTGGTCTGTGGAAGGAGCTCTTCCAGATCTGTGTGTATCTCCATGTTCAGTTGGTGCTACACACGTAGCTCTGAAATTGCTCTGACTGAAAGCATCTGAAAAAGGGAGGGACATCTGATATAATATTTTAAGCTGATTGGAGGACATGCCAGTAAGAGTCTGCCTAAAGCTGGATTCATGCTTCCGCAAAGGCAAATGTGCTCCCACACGGCGGCGTACTGACGGAGTCAGTTTCTGTTCATACTACCCCGACCCTGTTGAAAAGAAATTCTCCGCCAGGACAGCAGGAGGTGCGTTCAACCGTGAAGTTTGAAGAGGTCTCCCGGTGCTTTATGTGTGGTTCCAACCACGAAAGAAACAAACAAAAAGCAGGAACTTTACGGCCACCGGCATCGGCCACTGCTGCCCTTCAGACTTTTTTTAATACAGACAAATTTGTCCCTCATTTTCCTCCATCGCTTCGTGCACTCCCCAACCTCCAACTCCAAGGTTCCAGTTGAAGTTGAGTTGTGCATCCCTGTACTCTTTCAGAGAGGAGTTGTACAAATGATCATACTTCCTCACTTCTTCGGCGAGAAGTTCCTCGATCTGCTCCATGTCTTCAAGACTGTCAACACTCGTGCTGTTTACGATTTTAAAGGGAAGTTACGTTGTGCCGGAAATGATGTTGGGTTTGGCTGACCAATCACAGACGTGCGTCATCTGACACGGCCGTCGGAAATTTAGAAAATAGAGCGTGACTCCAACCGACCATCCTAGGCAGTTGGAGAGCCCATACGATGTCGTATCATGCATGCGTGTCTCCGACACGTTGGAGCTGTCTTAGTATGAATCCCTCTTAACATGATTTGTCTTTAGCCAATCACAGTAAATCAAGCTCTTGCAAATCCCGTCAGGAGAAATGCACAACACATCTTTACCATCAAGAAATGCACAAAGTTCTTACCTTTGCTCATTTTTTAATTAAGAAATCGTCTGTAGTTCTCCTGTACATAAAAGCAGCACCGACTCCCGCCACATCAACAGTCTCCCTAATTCTCCATAAATGTCTCCCTAATTCTGTCCAGGTTGACATGTATGGCTGCCAATCGTACACGAACACCCGCCCCAAATCACAATTCTAACACATGATTGGTCCGAACATTTTTTGAGTCAGACGGTTTAGTTGGAGAAGTACAAGATGGATTTTTTTGGGTTTGGAAAACTCCAAATCTTGTGAGAATCCATCTTGCAGCGCAAGGTTAGTCCAGTCTGGCTTCATTCTTGCTGCAAAGCGACAGTGTTACCACCGTGCAACCCCACAGATACATTGTATCTTCCAAAATAATTAAAACAATGAAAATCTGAGAAATCCAGTTTTTCCCTTATGGTGGGAATTTCTATATCTTTTAAAGTCTTGTTCACACAGGTGCAAACAAGTAATTTGCTACAAACATCGGGAAAGTATAGAGTTCACTGTGTGTATTTTCAGATTTTTTTTAAAAAGTTGTGCTCATGAAAAACACACAAAAAGCACCCTGAATGAGATCTCTGATGTTGCATCATCATCATTTTTTACCACGTCTTCTTCTTTTATTTAATCAAGTTTATGTACTTCTTCATCTAATTAGGGTTAAATAGACTCTACTTCTGTTTCAGGTTGTGCATTTCTCACCTACTGCGCTCGTGAGTCAGCCATCAAGGCCCAGAACGCCCTCCACGAACAGAAAACACTGCCAGGGGTAAGTGTGTGTCTATTTTTTTTCCTCCTCTTTATACTCTTCCTCTTTTTACCCCTCCAACGTGACGAGTCTTCACCAGACTGCACACCCTTTTCCTCCGATAATCCCAGAGATGAAAAACGCTTTGGAAAGCTTTTCAATCAATAACTTGGCCTTTTGAAGGCCAGGTTTGAACTTTTTCACGTGTCTGTTCTCAAGGGGATATTCTGAAGCATTGATTGGACCATCTCTGCCTCACACATTTTCACCAACAGCACACAATGACACAGAAATAGAAAGTTCTGGATTTCTGAAAAAGTTGAACAGAAAAGAACAATTTGAGTTCAATGTAACTTCTGAGTAGCGTTCATCATGCATGGTTTTTTTTTTTGTCTTTTTCACGATGTGTATGTTGTTCAGACATTGGTGTCCGTGTGAAGTTTGGCTAAAGGTTAAGACACTGACAGAAGGAAGGCTGAGTGGGTGGAGGTGACTTCACAGAGGCAACATGGCTCAACGTGGACTTACCACGCTGTGTCTGCAAAGATCTATAAACCAAATCATCCACAACACCTCCAGATAGAAGATTAAGACTATGACAATTCCAGCCAAAAGGCACTTGTTTGAGATTAAGAAGGCAAATACAACTACAAAATTTGAACATATTTCCAGCTGTTCCATGTACCCTGCAAATTAGCCAAGCGTGAGGCTAGAGGGCATTTCTCTGCTTTTATGCACCGCATTTGAATAATTAGAAAAAAAAGACAATGAAAAAGAGAGGATAAAACCTTTTTCTTCTCCCAGTGTGAATGTCAAAAATTGTTTGATTGGACTATAAACAAACAACACAGCCAGTTCCTAAGCACAAATTAGGACCAGGGATGGAACCCTGTTGCAACACAATCTTCTAAGGCATTAGCTCTTGTTCAAAAAAACCCAAGTATTCTCAAAGGTAAGATGATTTTCTTTCTTTTTTTATGTCCACTCTGTGGCAACTGAAGCAGATTATTGTTAGTAAAACTATTTTTATGCCACAATTTCAGCTCTTGCCCTGCAATAGAAGCTTTCCCTACACGATAGGAACGGTTTGAGACAAGGTTACAGCAACCGATCAAACCTTAGGTTCAAGTTATTGGCCTTTACAAGCACAACACAAGAGTCTTTATTACTAAAAAAGCAATCAACAAAAAAAGATTTGGAAGCATTGATGGAACACCGGCTGTTCAAAGTAGAGTTTGTGATATTAGCTTCAAAAATTTTAAACAAAAGTCAGAAAAATACGCCACAAACTTAATTTTGTACCATGATGTTGCTTTACTGTTTCAATTTGTTGTGTAAAAACACTAAAATAAAAAGTCTTTCAAGGTGTTATCCTTCAGGGAGCTCTCAATTTAGCGCTCAATGAATCATTAGTACTATTTGTTCTAAAAGCACGCAGCCTGGCTTTATTTCTCCTCACCTTTGTGTCGCATCCTTTTGGACGAGCAGTTTCAGGTTGGATAAGATACAATGTGGCAACATTTGTCTTTTTCAATATACCATTGAAACATGGAAAATTATGTAAAAATAAGACGGAGCGGTACAAATTGAAAAATTAAACTTTGAAATATGTCCTTATATATGTTCACATAACCAACGTGGATTTGCTTAAATTAAAACTTAGAATAATAGTGAAAAATGAAACTACCTTAAATCCAAAGTTAGCTTCGCATGTCTTTGGCCATCTTGATGTGAGAATCACAAGAAAGTTATGATTTTTGAAATCACACAGAATTTGCACTTCCTCTGGTCTGACGCGAGCGACGAGCTTTGACAACTTGACAGTGAAGCATCAGTGGAAGTGGAGGGTTTTAAACAGACCTGCAGAGAATACACATTAAAAAAGAAGAAGATGATGTCAGTATAGTATTCAAAATTAGTCAAATAGGGTCTTTTAAGTTGACTTTTTGGAAGCTTTTCTGAAAATGAGTTAAAAGTGAATATTGCCATGTATCGCATGTATTGCCCTTCTAACAACGTCCCCCTACACGCCCCTCTGTCCAGTCCGTTCTGTGTCCTTCTGTCCTCCTCCCGCTGTTCCTGCTCTCCCTGTAACACAGTGTGTCATATAAATGTAACAGCCAGACGATGATGAGTGTCTGGCTGAAGCTGCTCTGCTGCTCCCTTTAACTCCACTCGCACATACAAGCAGCTTCAGGCACAAGCCACACACAGATACACTTGCTGCACACAACTTTTGTAGCATGCCTGCAGCCCTGAAACTTCTATAGGCCTATTTTACTCCACCACAAACTCTCAGCTTATGGAAAAGAGATATTAGCAAGAAATAATATGGAAATACAATGATAGTTGCACCTTTTGTGTGCGTCCCGTATCTCGCCCTGTCTTCTTTTCTGGAACCCTCACACTATGTATATTCTTTTGCAATCTGACCCCCGTTGCCTCATGGCTTGACGGTAAGTAGTTTATTTGCAAATCCTGCTTGATATGCACTTTGCCAGAGGCTACGGTTTAATTAATGTAAACTAGGAATTCTCCAGAGATGTAATTTGAGTTGTTAATGTCTACATTTTGTCACAACCCCCTACTTCTTTGCTGTTTTGTTGGTGGACTTTCATCAATGTTGCTACTTGACCAAATCCAACATTTCTAATGCCTGAATTGTATGCATGCCAAACCACCAAAGTCCTGCAGGACTTATTGTGAACAACTAACACCATACAGATATTTCTGAATCTTATGCAGAGTTTAACGAACAAACAAACAAGTACCTCCATTCAGCTTCCTACTCGATTTAGTTTTGATAATATTCTGTAGTTTCAGATGAGTTATTGGTTGGAGGTTGTGAGTTTAAACCTTGTATTTTTTTAAACATCCTTGAGCAAAGCACTGACTCTCTGTCTTCTCTTGTGCCTTTCTATATGAGGATAACAAGAGAAAACATTTCAAATTCGACAACCTGACAGTTTATATTATAGTTTTTTCCCTTTAGATACAACAGTTTCAGTGTTTTAAAGTTTAATATTGACCACTAATGATAAAATAATGGTATTACTTGAAAGAGCCATTTAACTAATACTTGCTGCAAAAAAATCCTCCAACCGAAACATGAATTGTAGAAATGCAGATAAAATCCCTCCCTCTTGTTAGACATTCCAACCTGACTTTGATCCACTCTGATAGGTTCAGAAAATCACTTTTTGATGCAGAAGAATAAAACGCTTTTGTTACTTCTACTTGATCAACACCAGCGTGTCTTCTCAGTGCTGCAACTTCTAGCCTGATCAGGTGCAAAAACATTAACCACAATTATTTATGCTGCAATTGTCAGTCAGTTGAAAGAAAAAAAAAAGCATGAAAATGGTTTACACCTCTCATGTCTTGTCATGTTTGTGTAAATTCTAACGCTAACATAGACACATGCATTGTTTCAGACATACTGATGCTCACAGGCCAGTGGTATTAGAACGAAGAGCTTCTATTCTCGGACATCCTAATCCACGTCCCCTTGTTACACATTAGCAACTGAAAGGAACAGTATGGCCTAATGGAAGTGTACTGAGCTGTAATATAGATTCCTGCAGTGAAGTGTGATGGGAACCTTGGGGACATGTGCGCCTGACACGAGTTTGGCCTCAGAATAGGAAAAGCTCTGACAGTTCACCAGGTGTGTGCTGCTCAGCTTTATTAGTCGTGCATGTTTGTATCACCGTGTGTGTGTGTGATAAGAAGCTAGATGTACATAGATAGAGATAGTAATGTATAAAGGTGGGACAAACAACATGTGCGCATGGCAGCTTGTCGTGATCACAGGCCGCCTACGACGCAGAGCTCTGAATAGATTATTTGAGTGCTGTTTCGTTCTACTTTTCTGCTGGTACAGTAGGATTTTTTTATAATATTATGTAACATATGAGTACCACTGTAAATTTTCAACCCAAATATCAGTCTTTATTTTCCTCAAACCAAGTGAAGTTTATAGATCCGTGCATGAAATCTCTCCGGCCCGCAGTGGCTGTTCCAACAGCAGCTGGTGCTGCTTGCGAGTGTCACAGCTCTTTACACAAGTCCGCAGGAGATTTACTCCACCCAGCTTAGAATCATGACAAAATCCCACTTCCTTCACACTATCAACCCACCCCTCCCCTCCCCATCCCTCCTTCTCTCAGTCCCCCACCTCAAACTCCCTGTCCTCTTGCCGCCACTCCTCAAATCCACCACATCCAAGAAATAATCCCAGGCAATGCAGCAAATGCTGTAGCATAGAAAAAACACCCCCCACCCCCCTTTGTATTTTTTTGCTATGCTATTATTGTGTACAAATTGTGATCATCTCAGAAAGGTATTAGTGGAAATGTGTCTGCTGCATGCATTCACCTCTAGTATTAGTACTTTTGGACCTGGGGGGAGTGTAAGCAGCTGGCAGTGATTCAGGAGGCAGGTTTATGGTAATAGCACCCACATTAAAAACCCAATGGGAGCAGAGAGATTATGTTCCATCGCACACACATGTGGGTTCCTGCAAAGTCAACACTTGAAGTAGATGCTTTCTCCTGTTGATTGTTTCCCTCTGTCTCAATTTCTCTCTCTCATTGTTCTGCTGCGACTTTATATTTTTTTTTCGCATGCACCTGCACTGTTAGTCTTCTGCGTGAGCGCACGTGGACGCCAGAATGTTTCTGTACATGTGCAGATGACAGTTTGAATTTATTTGTATGTGTGTCTGCACACGTCTGTGATAGCGGCTCAGCTGAACCATGACAGGATGTCTGCAGAGCGAAGAGCACAGCATGGCTGTGGAAGTGAACCTATCATGTCATAAAACATGAAATGCGTTAAACCGCCCAGCTTTCTGTCACGGGACTTTCTGTGCACAAAAAAAACAAAAAAAATCGAAGGCCTACGTGGACAGAAACATCACATGTACCTCTAAAAAGTGCATGCGACTCACCATTTTATCCCTATGTGCTGGCAAGGATGCTTCAAAGGCTGAATAATTCAATGCTACACCATGTGAAGGTTGGCAGAGTATGAATGTAGTGTGTTGTGTTGTTGTGTGTGTATACTGCGTGCAACTGCGTTTAGTTTGGGGGGGGGCAGGAGCAAAGCAGAGCAGTCAGCATGAAGCCAATCGGTGCTGGCAGGACTGGAGGCCTTGTGGTCAGGGAGAATGGACTCATTAGAATTCAGCCATCAGGTCACAGTGATGTCTGTGTTTTTGTGTATTTCTAAAAAAAAAAACAACAACCCCACACATCATAATATAAAGCATGTTTCATTTTTATCTGTCCTGAACAATATAAAGTAAGAAGCATTTTGCTTTTATTAAAAGTAGAAAAACAGTGTTTTTTTTATTTATTCTGTCTGGGAGCAACTCATAATGATTAAGAGAAGCAAGTGGCATCGTGAACAGCCTGTTGTCGCCATGTGAGTAAGTGTTTTTATTACTGTAGCTATTATGTGCTGCACTGTAGTATGCATCCATATGACAGACTTTACCATGCTTCCTTTACCATTACATGAGGACCAGCATTTGTTAAAGTGTATGTATTTATATGCGTTCTGTATTATATTTCGTCTTGTATGCAAAGTAAAGAGCTTTTATGCTCGAGTGCTCCTAAGGGAGCTGCTAGTGTGCATCATTAAAACATACATGCACATATATAAACACACATGCCAGTTAAACAGGTGTGCAAGAAATCCTCTAAAACACACAGAGTGACTGCCACGTAGTTTGCTTGTTTTCCGCCTTCTGCCTTTTTCTCACCTTCCGTCTCACTGCTGGTCCTCTGGTGCCTCTTTAACACAAACACACAAACAGATGCAAACCTCGGCTTTGTTCAGCTGTGTTTTCTGTGCGGTGCAGGAGCCACGTATTTAGAGAAGCCTTGCGCTCCTCAGGGGGCTGACTTTCAAGGGTATTTTGTAGAAAAAAAAAAAGAGAGGTGAGAGTTGGGTAAGGGTGTAAAATCTGTACTGCACCTGTCTTTGGAGAATAAAAAACACCTACTGAAACACTGAAAATAGGTTTAATCCCAAGGTTTCATTTTCATCCCAAATAGCGTGTGGCTTAAGTTAGATTTTTTTTATTATAAGCTCCAATCGGGAGGTTTTAAATCTGAGAAAAATTTGTAAGAAAATGATGCAAGTAAGTCATTTAAACATATTTGACTTGCTCTTAATTAATTCAATGAATTATCATTAGGTTTGATGAAAATCTCTCTGCAAACTTCCAGAAGTTCACGAACTTGCCTGGAGTACCAGATGACTGTTTTGTGACCCCCATCTGTGACATTAGCGCTGATCATGATGACATTATAATGTTGCCCCCCCCACCCCCCTCCTCTCTCCCTCCCTCCACTGCTCAGGATACATCTCGCTCTTTAGGGTAGATGCTGTGTGAAATACAGAAATAATTCACATGCACACTCCCCACATTTTGCCACTTCACAGTGGGAAGTGTGCTATTTTTTCGGAGGTGCAGGTTTGGAAAAAAAGCTGAATTATTAATGTTTTTGGATATTTTTAGCCTGTTTAACCTATTTCTGGTTGTGGCTGGAGACTGCTCTCCCGCCAATCTGTGAGATGCAATCATGTGACACAGCTGTGATCTGGGTTATAGAGCTGGGTCTGTTGTGCGTAACGGGGGGGAAAATTCTAAACATGTGGTTTGTTTTCTACTGTGAAAGTCACTGCTTGTGAGACAGATTGACATGTTCATATTTATCCTGCTCATCTCCGGTGATCTAATGTCTGTTTGGCTTTATGATGCATAAACCGGAATGTGAGGGACCAAACCATAAGGTTCTAGTTATAGTCTGTGTGGCTGTGGTACATTTCTTAAATGAAAATGCCTGGATATTGAGTTATAATCATGTTGGGGTCCTTGTACAAGCTTGTAACAGGTGTGCCACTTAATGCAGACAAAGAGGGGGGGGGGGTGTTTGTGTCTGTCTCTGAGCCCTGTCATGTGTTGACAGAGAGTGAAAAGATTAGCTTACAAAAAAGTGAATTTTCCAACAAGACAGCAGTTTGGAAAGCATGAAAATGTGCCACTAACCCCCAAAAAAGAAGAACAAACTCGAAACACATGCTTCAGTGTGTCCAATCAGTGCTGACATCTCACTGGTTGGACCCCGAGCCTTTAGGAGGATCAGTGAGGAGTTTGTGAGAGATTAGAGGGGTTGATGTGACACAAAGTTGAAGTACTGAGAACAGAAAGAAGGTTGGAGGAAGGCACAGGGTCATCTTGACAGCTTGAAGTCATATGTTCAGAGATAAAACATCTGCTTTCTTATCTGTGTAGATGTGCAAAGTTGCAGAAACTGGAAAAAAGTACACATTTTGTGTCTATAACGCAATCTAAAACTGTTCCTGAAATGTCAAACACAATACTCAAAACACAGCTAAGTGAGTGAGAATGCACAGAAATCAGTGTGCTAATGGAATTAGACATAAGAGCAGGAATCCATGCACACATGAAAGCTAACCTGCATAGATCATCTATCATTTTTTGAGCCAATGTTCATTCCTTGAAAAATAAAAAATAAAAGATTTGGGGCTTCAATCACACATGTAACACAAAGTTAGAGTCTGTTCTAATCTTTATTTTGGCTCTTCAGTAACATTTCTGACTGTAATCCAGCTGGATTGACTAACGTCCTTCCAACCAGACAGAAGATTACACAGCTTTAGAACCTGAGTATCCTGGGTCTGTGACACATCTCTGAGCTCAGCATTTGGTTGGTTTGGATCACAGAGGACCATTTCACAGTCCTTATGACCAGCAGAGGTAAATCACTCCTTTTGGACTGGAGGTACGAGGCCATTTGCTGTCCTTACATCTACATTTAATGGGTCTTTTTTTGTCTGTGCTTCAGTGTTGGTACTTTCTGTAGATGAATGAGTGATGGAAGTGTTTCTGATTGGTCCATGCATAAGTAAACACTAATTGGCCACGAAAGCGGAAAGCCCTTCCAACACGTGCTTTGTTTACTGCTAAAGTAGGAGCTAGTTAACTGTCATTGTCGTCTACTGAGATGTGCACCTTGTTGTTTGAGTCTTGGCTCCAATAATTCTCACTACTCAGTGTTTCAAACTTTGATTTAAAAACTAAATCACACAACACACATGTTCAACTACAGCTTCCTTTAATTTTATAGTTGATAAAAAAGGTGACATTCATAAGTGATGTAGAGAAATCATGGAGTTCAACTGGTGGTGTCAAAGCAAACACACAGGTCCTTATAATGGTGGGACGCTCGGACTGTCCTTATAACTGGTCTGAAAACACTAAAAGAAACCATGATGGGGGGGGGGTAAGGAGACTCAGCCCATGGCTGGAGCATTAATGACAATCAAAAGCAAGTTCAGCACTACCGTAGAAACCACCTGTGTCAAATTAATCTTCTGACATCTGCATGAAAATATGGTTTTATTAAATAATCAGTAAAATACGCCTATAGTTCTGCCTTAATATATATGGAATGAATAAATTACCTGTTACTTGTACTGGTCATTTATGCACACAGCATGTGCCGTGTATCTGCTCAACTGAGACAGCAATCAGACATGCAGTGGAAGCAGAGAAGGCTCATTTGTAAGGCAGATCTGGCTGTGCTTTGGTGTAGTGTCCACAGAGAGGGTAAGGGGGCTGCACAGCACGGCAGCCAGCATTTGTCAGCAAAAATCAGGACTAATGAAATACAGTGCACATGGCTAGAGGGCAAGGAGAGGAGAGTGACTGACAGGAGGTGTGAGTGAAAACAGCCCGTGGCAGCGCTCCACCATAGCTGAGAACGCATCAGCCAGCCAAACTGATTTGTTTTAGGCCTCAGCACATCCACCCCCCACACCAACCCTGTATCCCGTCCCACTTAAGGGCAGCAGCGTGAGGCATAGGGTAGAAAAGAAGAGCAGCGTGTGTGTGGGTCCCTAGGGGGAGTGACACAGAATGCAAGTGTATGGGGAATGCCAGCGATGGGTCTGCTCATGTGGAAGAGGTATTTGCATTGCAGAAGAGGGTTGGCAGTAGGGCTCAGTGAGGGAGCCAGTGTCAAGGTGATCGCTGACGGTGAAGGCTTCTGTCGTCTGCCCCGCCAAATACCCGGACGCTGAGCTAGCAACCACAAGATCAAGCACGTCGCACAGTCAACATTTTTTCTGGTAGGATTCTGCCAGTGTTTAGAGAGCATCCCCTAAGCTCAGCTATCCCCCCCAGCTTTCATCAAACTTGGGTTTTACCTGACATTTGTTTAAAATTGTTCTGCTTTGTCTATGGCAGCCTTGAAGCCTTTCATATGGAAGATAACAATAAGTGTGATGGCAGCAGAATAACAGGGAAAATAAATTATATAGTTTTGCACCAGCAGCTATGTTCTGTGGCCTCTGAACTATTTCAGTCCCAGCTCCAATAAGAGACAGCTTTTAATAATTTAGAGTAAAGCAGTATAGTTGATGTCCTCCAGGCTGCAAGCTCACACTTAGATGAAACACTAAATTCCCTCATTTCTAAAACAACCCCCCCCAAAAAATAAAAACATAACAAGGCTGTATTAGAAACCAGTGAAGAGATTGTAGGAACTTGTTATTTGAAGAGTTTGTTGGCACAGGAAAGAGCTTTGCACTTTACGTATGTGTGCGTTCATACACAAGTGACTGAGAGAAAGTGAGTGTGCGTGCATGAATCGCTGAGTGGCACTTCACTATTGTCAGGTCTCGTGGTTCCCTGCACAGCTGTGGCACACATGCATTAGACAGTTTTCAGAAGACGCTGTGTGGAGACCCGCTGCTCTGCAAGTTCAGCCAGTGCACATCCTTTAACGTGCTTTCTGCAAGTTTTCAGACAGGAAGTGACCGTGGGAAGTAGAAAATCTATTAGAGAGAGGTAAACATGCTGTCTAAAGCAAGATGGCAAAACTTGTAGGAACAATATAGTATTTAAAACACTGATTTGTAAAGATCTGGAAATGAGACTGAGGTAGATGGAAATGAAGAGTAGGGAGGTTTTGATGAAGGTTTTTCTTGTGAATCAACCAGGAATCAGCGCATATGCTTTTTTGTTGTGTGTTGAAGCCTATAGTATCCAAAAGCATCCCAGTGGCAATCATTAAGTTTATAGTGTCATTAAACCTCTTGCCACCTTCTCACAGGACAAAAAAGCAGTGCATTCTAGTCATATGTCTCTGAGCTGTCATTGTATGGAACTCACCAGCCAGCAGTAACATATATATCTATAATTTATTCACATGTACTTTGATATACTCTGTCATTTTACAGCTTGGATTCATATTGTTTATGCTCATATAGGGACATATTTCTGCTTTGTCCTTAAGCCTTCTGGTTGTCGTCAAACACTTAAACTATTCAAGCACCGTTGATTCAACTAAATATATTATAATATCTTAAAAAACGTTGTCATAAAAGATGGAGGCAGTTTTTGTGATTCCTAATTAAAAACTTTCATTACAAAAGTAGAGATCGTTTGGATTTGTTGAAGTAAGGTACTGTTGAAAGGTTATGAACAAATAATATCTTACCTGACAGATTTAGTCTTCAGTGTAACTAACCATTAACTTCTATGTAAATAACCATCCAGTGCAAAAATAATTGTGGTGTAAAGGTTTATAAACCAGCATTTATGTGAACAGCTATGAAATTTGAGTTTATTAAAAGACAGCATTGATCTCTTTTTGAACAGAATAGCCCATTAGCTCGACCGTCAAGTCCAGATTAGTTTCTTTATTTCTTTGTACTGAGCTAAAATAGAGAGCTACAGTATCTACTGCAGGTAAGATACTGACTGCTCACAACCTCTCCATAGAACTCCATTCAAGAAAAAATCCAAGCTATCTCTTTAAATCCGCATTCTGTCAAATAAACTGTATAAAGGCAAATTGGAAAAACATTATTTTTTTAATTTGTTAAAGTTCTAAAGTATTTTTATAATTAAATTATTGTAATCCAAATATTGTTCATAAATAAAATGAATGCTTTGGAATGAAGCTATCTGTGACTAACAAGCTGCCACCAAACTAGGGTCCAACGTTTCTGCAGAACGAGCTGCTCGCAGTTTCACAAGGTTTGAATTGCTAAACTCTAAGCATGAGTTTCCACACACCAGTGAGTGGCTACATAAAAAGATACAGCTTGCCCTTTTCCATTATGTAATGTGCCATGGCTTGACTTGACTTCTACCCTTTACCTCAAACTGACTCGAGGTGACTTTTGTAGCACAGTTGTGACGTTCCTTCTGAAAGGATGTGAAACACTTTCTTACTAAAAGCCAGCTTCATTCTCACATGCTGGAGTGACTATTTTATGCACACAGGGAGAAATTTTGTGTGCTCCCTCTGTATAATCTCAGCACAATTGGTGGGGATTCAGTACCAGAGAAGACCGAGGGCAGCACAGATAGGTTCACACATTCATACACATAAAATCTTAAAATACAGCACATATCTGTGAGCTTCAAGGGAAATACAGGTTTTAGTATTGTGTGTGTGTTTAGTTATAAGTTTGCCTGATGTAAACAGCTTTTATAGGTGATTAATTCTAACATCAGTAATAAAAGTTATGTCATGAAACTGTGAAGCTTCACCTTGTTTTTTATGTTTACTTTAAATTTACTACATTCACTCTACAAAGTGCTTTTTAAATTGTTTTAATGGAAATAATGATAGATTTGGTTTAATTTATAGAATATGCTTCCTGACAAATTAACACGAGGACGCACGCATGCACACACACACACACAGTGTGGCTATAAAATGAAAAACAGCTGCCTCTCCCCTTCCTCACACAACTTCAGTAATATGGCTCAGGCACATGATGGCAGCGTGGGCTGCCACACAGGCTTAACACCCCAAAACAGTCACAGATAATTATGAACTGAGGCAAAAACATGCAAAAGGACAACCCATTAGGCTCTAAAGAAAAGAAAAATTATATGGTTTATTTTTTCTGCTTTTTCATTCTTCAGGACTCTTTCAGCCTGTTTGACACTAAAGCTGCACACAGACCTTAAATATCTGCTTTTATGAATAATATCTTATCTTCCAGCTACTGTAGATCTATCAAAACACTGTGGATGATTTATGCAAGTGGATTCATTATTTTCCATTTTTGTGTTCTTTTTTTGTTGCTTCCCGTCTCCTTCTGTCATGCTGTCTTTGTCAGACAAGTTTCTTTCATTCTTTGATCATTTCTTCAATCTCTAAAACATTTTAACTTATGATGAGGACTTTCAGGTTTATCTCAGATTGATTTGATGGGATTGAATTATTCCAACTTGCCTAACAGGCCCTATCTACAGAGGTTTAAACAGACTTTCTCAGTTCTCAATTTTTCAAACTTTTGACTATATATAATTCTTTAAAACACATATTCTACAGAAAATGTATGCACGTGGTCTTCTGTAAAAGATTCAAAGAGCTTTTTGTCCAGACCTCTCCTTCATCTCATCTACTTTTCTCTCTATTCTCTCATGCTGAGTTTCAAGACTAACTGAAGAACTGGTTCTTATTATCAGACTGTCAGAACAACTTCTCTCGTGACAATGTAAAAAACAAGGACTTTGATTCTCCTGTGGATTTGCCACACAGAAAAACCAGAAAATAAAGCTCTTTAATGCCAATTAAATTATTCTGATGGCATTTAGCATGCTAGTCAAAATCATGTAGGCCTATTTCAATAATCTTTGCACTTCACACTCTGTCCCTACTTCTTTTGGCATGAACACATAAACGTACATTTGTTTCTCTAATGGCAACAATCACTAAGAAAACTTCTTAGAGCTGAGAAATCTTCCAAAACTGTAAACAAGTTGAGTGTATGAGCTATCCTTGAATTAAAAATGTGTTTTTGTTGCATATACCCAACTAAAAGAAAGACTGAAAACAAATCATTAAGTCCAAAGTTAAACCAAAGCAACACTAAAGGGAAGTCTATTGAATGTAGGTATAATTGTATCAATTGTTTTAGACATCAATGTTTCTAAAACTCTAATCTTAGAAAATCTTATCTAGTTTGTGTCTGATGTCTTAGCTCTCCTGAAGTGTTAGTTGACAAGTTTTACAGTGTGAAAATTAGGCGCAGCAATTAGTAAGACATCACATGCCACTAAAAAGAATACAAAGCAAACAAGGGAAGCTCCAGTAAATACAAAAAGCTGCTCAGCTGTTGCATAAAGTGGGAAACGCATCCAGCGGCACTTGTTAGACCACAAGGACGATGAAGAATGCCATATATAAACAAAACAATGATTGTGAACATTTAAAGCTCTGCTGGGAACTGTTAAGTAACTTTCCACATGATGAATAGGGAGTCATCAGAGGAGAAGTGAAAGTCCGTCATGTCCTCTGACACATCTAAAAGCACTTAGACTGCTTCTGCTGAATGAACAGGATCTGATAATACCAGATTTATTGTAGTGTCCGCTCACAGAGAGAGGCCCCGTGGGGGTATAGCCTGGCCAGCTACTGTATGGTTGTACTGCTTAAGTATATTTCTGTTTTTTGCAGAGAGGCAAAAACAAAAGCTGTTTCTTCCTATCTCTCTTTCAGTCACTCTTTTTCTCAGTCCTACACTTTTTTTCTCTCTCTCTCTGTAAACCATGCTGTCTTTTCCAGCTACTTTTTTATCACGATTACATCCCCCAACCTTTCCCACCTCCTCGCCTCCCTGCTGGGGTGGGTTGCTTGATAGTGGGATGGCTTACAGAAATAGGACACGAAGTAGTAAAGTTGAAAATGTTGGCAAGTTATGTATGGATCAGCTCCAAAATCATCTGGAAAATAAGGAGAAAAAACTTGCTAATAAAGTTGACCTAACTGGACCATATCCTCAGCAAGTCTGTAAACCCTTCAAATCCCAATAGCTACATGAAATAGTTGAAAATAAATATGTGTTAGACATTTAACATAAATACATATATCACAGTAATTATCATAATAAAATTGGCACTTGTCATCGGTAACACCTACATGCTCCACCAGAGGACAGAAGACATGTATTGGTGTTGCTAATCCTGTTAATAATTTGTTATTATAGGATTAAGGCAAAAACAGACAAAAACGTGACCTATGCTAACGTGCGAAAAGAACTATGATGATGTGTGTTTGCTGGGTAGATGTTAAATACCTCACTACATCAGACATGGTTTCAGATATAGAAGACCTGTTAAAGGTCGGTGTAAAATTCGGAATGAGATCAAAGTATCTGAAAGCAGAGGGATCACAGCAGGGTAGCTAAGCTAATAACTTATCTTTTTTTTTCTCCCCCTCATTTTTATTTATTTCAGAGTGACAGCACAAAGAGCTTGTAAGACAAATCCTTTCTAATAGGAAGCCTCTTGGGCCACAGAGGAGCATGGTCGATACGGAGACACAGAGGGCTTTGAAGATGGCCTATCTCTCTTTCTCCAACCTAACGAAAAAGGCAAGAGAGGGGGGGGGGCCCACAGGGACAGCGCAGGGGCTAAATTTCTATTAACACTATCTACATAACACCTAAGATGTCCCTGTGTTTGATGTGACAGCATCCAGATCAGCTCACATTAGAGGGAACAACAAAGGCGTCGCCTCTTATTGCCTTGAAGACGGAAAGAGACAGAATTTTTATCTGAGTGACTCAGAAACAAGAGCATTCAAAACCAATTTCAAACATCTAAAGAAGAAGAAACGGTCGCAGTGTTTCATGTGTGCCTGCGTGTTGTCAGAACAGTTTAATAGTCAAAATGACTAAATTTACTTAAAAAAAATCCTTGGTGTCTGAATTAAACAAGATTATGTGTAGTTGCTGCTGTCACCCCAACCCATAGTGAGTGATGTACACAATAATCATCACCAAAGGCATAAACTGTTCCCAAGATTTAAAATAACACAAACATTTGAATCCCCCCCCCACCCCCACCCCACACTCACACTTACCCATGCTTTCAAATCATGCATTTTTCTACACTAGTCAGACATTATTCTGCAGCCGCCATTTAGAGCTATCACACTGTTGTGAAACAAATTATATGCTACCTGTGTGTTTGACATTCTAAGTGTCAGTGTTTGGTTTGACTAATGGATTTCTTCTGACAGAGAAGTGGATGGGATCTCTTAGTGTCACCATGTGAATTGCAAACACAGTGAACAAAATGGATGGCACTGCGCTTTTAGTGTCTGTTATTCTGCTGCTGTAACATCCTCAGTGATGGATGGACAGAGGTTTGAAGGAAGAAGGGAGGGATTTGTTTGTTTTTGAACATTATTGTTGTCTCATAAAGACAGGAACAATTCAGATGAATAAATACATATACAAACAAACAAGCTATACCCCAACAAATTAAAGCAGGTTGAGTTTATCATGGCCGCTGAAGCGGTGTTGTCTTTTAAACATCCTAATTGATGCTTTAAGAATTAATTTATGCTATTGATTTCACAAAAACACACTTGTATGTTTATTAAGTATGGTAGCAGTTTTTATTTGTTTTTGGTGAAACAATTGTTGATGTTGCACTATGTTGCAGTATTTGCCTAAACTTTGGGAATTTCCAACACTTATCTTATAGATTTGTTTTATTTGACATTTTTAATCTTGTATTTTTGAAGAGATATTATCTCAAAGTGAGTTTATGGCTTCGTGAGGTCGTGTCTCTGAGGATAGGTCTTTATGATTTGGGTTTGATTGTTTTAGATGATAAATGAAAATCTAAACTTCTGAAGTGCCTAAAAAAAGGTTGTCAAAGTTATAGTTCAGAGTTTTTGAAGTGTGTTTCTATGGTAAATCTGAATAATTTGTACCTTATGTATTGTAGATCTTTAAACGACCTCAGTTTGAAGAAGTAGGGATTAGTTCTAATCAGACCAAACAAGCCAAGACTGAAGTGAATTACTACAATCTTAGAACAGCTCAAAACTCTTATAGCAGCTGTTAGTAGCCTATTGCTTGACATCATTATTTACATAGAATTTTGTGTTTTTTATCTGGTGGATATTAGCAGCAGAGCTAGCTATCTGTTGCATTAGCTAACAATTTTCTGCAACAGTTTCCATCTACTGTAATGTGAAATTGACTGGTAAGCAAAATGAGTTAAATTGTATTTGCATAAACTAATATGTCAATTTTAAGATTATTATGATTTTTTTTAATTGGTAGAAACTCAGTTTGGAACCAGCCCCTCTGGGATTAGTTATTACCCTGTTTGCTAAACTCTGTTTCTCCAAATGAGGTTGTTCAAAGAGTTATCTTTGTAACTTTTCAACAGATCAAAACCCTTAAAAGGACAATTTAACTGTCACTTTAAAGGTTTGACATTTTATTTACGACTTTGTTTACGTTTTAATTTGTGAACATGTGTGCCTATAATATAAAATATTTACCTGGATGTTTCAGTTCAAGCATCAATAATTTTGTTTTCATAGTGGTAAAGTTAAAATTGTGTGGCTCATATTTTTGAGGGACTTCTGCCTCAGAGCCTGGAGAGTTAAACCTAGAGGCTCTTTGGCACTTTGTTTATGTACCATTAGGCCAGACAGTCAAATTAACATCATTCCCACGAATGAAATGTCTTTCTTTGACTGTTGAACACAGAGTGGGGGTTGTTCAGGATCGCCATGGGTTGTGGGATGACGGCAGTTTAACTCGGCTGATGAGTAATTGTGGAAATGGCTTCTCCCCTTGAGCCAAAATTGGCTTTTATGAGTTTCCACTTTCCCTTTGATGTTGACTATAAATATGAATGGACTGGGGGAGAGGCTGTGGTTGTATAGGAATCTTATTTTCGGAGCTGCTTGTGAATGTTTATGGAGAGGAATGTGGACAGCGAGGGAGCGTAGAGCATCAGGAGATTAAATTATATAGGATCACAGACTTAACTGTACTTAAATCTCTTTAGAAAACTATTAGAAAATTAATGATACTATTCATTAAGACAGGCTTTCTCTCAAAAATATTTTTCGGCAAATGCTTCCTCCTAAACTAGGCTATGTGTTTTGGGAATGTTTGGCTCAGAATATAGATGAATGATGAGAGGAATGGCTGTCTTCATTTTGCAGAGCTGGGTTGAAGTAAAGCAATGCATCTTTATATTTTACCAGCCCACACGCTCCCACGTCAAACCCATATATTTAGCAGAGGACTGGGGGGAGTGTGATTTCTTCTCCGTACGCCGTGGTGCGAGAGGTGCACGAGGGTTCTGAAATGTTTGTCTTTGTTCTCCTGGCAGAGTTGTCTGCGCGTGGGCGTTCACAGTTTCTAGGAGCACCTCGGGAATGCATTTCAACAGATGGAGGTTTTTAACTGGAGTGCTGGCTTTAAGAATCAGGGCAACATGCTTTTGTAGCTTCTTATGTTAATTTGTTTATTTGTTTGTCTGTTTGTGTTGTTCTCCAACAGGATAATCGCAGGGTGTGGAGACGGTAGCGGAGTTACAATTATGTTGCTAAATACCCATCAAATATCTGTGACATCTGACACAATATTTCATGGGTTGGTGCTGTTTAATCATAGACAGAATTTTGGCGGGTTTAAGCTTAACGCAAACATCCCACTTTAATCACAGACTAATACTTTCATGGAATAAAAGAAAGAAAACGCCACAGTCTGTGGTGCTGTCCATGGTGCTGAAATAGCTAGCTACCAAAGGATATTGCAATAAATGTATTCATTTCTCTTTATTTTAAATAATAAATAAGTTCCATCCTTTATGATAAGAACTTGACTGCATTTTATTTCAGTTTGTATGAGAGAAAAACAGTGCCTATAGCACCAGCGTGATCCACATCCCTTTTATATGTGACCCGAATGAAATGTGAGAGCTGTGATATGAAGTGCATGCTGCTCGCTGTGAAAAATGCACATTAAAAGAAAATACTTTTTGCAAGGCAAAACAATTCTTACCACCTCGAGGCAAAAAAAAAAAAAACTACAACGTGTTATGACACCCATCTGGTGGACTGCTTTCCATCTTTTTGTCTAAAACACATTTCTTATTCAACTTGACAGCCACAGAGGAGAGTAATTGCTTTCCTGACCTGTAATTTTTGCTCAGCCTTTGTTTAAACCAAATGCATACCTGTGATTTATGTCTTTTGTCATGCTGCCGAACTCCTTTGAATTACCTGGACCCATGTGGGCCTGGCTGTAATGGTATTTTGCAGCTCTCCCAGAGCTGTTGACAGATGAAATATTTTCAGCCCGTATAGCTTTTTTGTGTTTGTTTTGTTTCGTTGGACTAATTAATGGGTGTTGTAATAATTGGAACATCACATCCTCTTTCCCATCATAAATCAAGGCAGGCATACTTTTGTCTCCCTTCATGTTTTCTGTCTGTTTATGATAAAAACATTGCAGTGGCTCACCTGCCCGTTCCTGTAAAATGTTTGTCTCCCTTCCCGCTCTAACTCTAGCTCGCACTTTCTGTGCCTTCCTCTCTTCATAGTTCTTTCCTCCATGTTTCCATCTCTGCGTCTCAAAGCCATTTTTCTCCTCACTCAGCGGTGGTGGCACTCCTCTTGAGACGGTTGGTGCTAGAGCGCCGCAGGGATCCCTGGAGCCAGAACGTAGCCTACAAACACTGTCTAAGAGCAGACAGGACTCCTTTGTATTAGTCTCTCTCAAATAAAGCACAGTCATCCTCTATCTGGCTTCTATATGACTAGGTGGCTCATGTTAATGCAGACCAAGATAGCAGTTTGTTATACAGCATATGCATAACAATTTTCTTAAACTTGGGGTTGTTCAGTCAAATCCCCCTGACTGACATGCCAGTCTTAATGCAATATCTCATTTAATCGTGAAGGTTCTTCACCAGCTGTGCAAAATGTATAGCCGAGACTATTTAGAACCAAACAAATAGGTCACTGTTATGTTAAGGTGCTATAAATAGTTGTGTGCGTGCATGCGAGGGTAGTGTGTTGCCGTGTGTGTCTGTGTGGATCTGGTAGGCTATGGCTAATTTTAGGTTCTCGGGAGAGGAGGAGAGCAGTGAGGAGATCAGGAGGGTGAAGGAGGAATGAGCCCCAGCTCCACCAGCTAATGGGTTAGTGTTTTTAATAACTTGCCAGGGATGCATCTTCTGCTGTAATATACTGTATCCCCTCAGCACCAGATAACCCTTCTTCCATACATTGCAATGGATTTGATACCATTACAACCAGCTGAATGCAGCCATGCCTTCCCAGTAACCTGTTATTATTAAAATGTCAACCCTTAATAAATAGAATGGGATTTAATCTGCAGTGCTGTGCTGTTTAGACCTTTAATTCTAGGAGGAATGATAGCATGAATTCAGCAGGAATAAAGTAGATCCTGACAAGAATGAACACAGACAGGAGGGTTAATTTATTTATGCACTTTTCCTAACCCCTTCTCCATCAAACAACTTGCTCCTTGCGCATAATTTTTATGAAGAGAGAGCTTCGTTAAAAATCTCCATCAGACAGAAAAAGAAGGATGTATAAAAAAAAAAATGTATTCACAATCTATGGCTATGGAATGAATATTTTATTTACAGATTGTGGTTCATAATTGGCTGCTATGATCTCATAAGTCAAGTTGCTCAAACCGCTACATCTCATAATGTGTCCATCACTTTTGTGGCCACTCATTTTTATAGAAAGCTCTTGTTATTGTACATTTTGTTTTAGTGCAAACAAACGACTCTGTCTTTTACATTTTTACACGATTCTCAACAAATGAAAATTACTCTGCAGTCATTTCTTACTCGCACAAGTTTTATAGTCGCTGTCTTTGTCAAGTTTAGGTGTTTCCTTTTCCAAGATTTAACCTGACTAGATATGGACTCTACGACTGCACGGGGTAAAGCATTATGCTGACGCTAGTTGTATACAGTGCGATAATTCAATGTGCCTTAATGCAAAATTTGGGGATTCAATTGATTTTATTACTTATGTTATTAATATTCTGCATCGTCAGCTTCACTTACTACTTTGCTGGAGCGTTTTGATATTTGCAAAGCATTCGATCTGGGGTTTATCATCTCATAGAGTGTCAGCGCTCATTCACGGCTCCGTGCAGCATCGCCACAATTCAATAGTACGTCCTAACTCACGTTAAGTAAAGCCGAGGATATAAAGAGACTCTTTTAGTGTAGCAAACTTTCCCTCTCTTGACCCAGCACAGACAAACAGCTCACATTATGGTCATTTTTCTCTTTCTCTCCCTCCTTTGATATTCCTGCTCAGTTGCCTTGAGAAGAAAAAGCAGATTGTTTGTTTTTGCTGAAGCCTCTTTCATTTCACTCGGGAGAAAGAGGCTATTAATATTGTCTTGCCATTTATCTTAGACACTGATAATGCAGGCATCGCTTGAAGATGAAAAGAAAAAGTGCATTACTGTCACCCTGGCAGATGACACATGAAGCTCTCTCTCACTGGGCGCCTGCTTTGAATAGCCCTGATGTTAAAGAGGAAGGCAAGGCACAGGGAAAAAAAGAAAAGAAGAATGTTTATGTGACAAAAAAGGGAGAATTAGGTTTATTAAATAACCTTTTAGGGAGCAAAGAGAAATTAATTAAGAGTAAAAGGGATAAAAACAGTTAATGTAGATGCCAAAAATTTACAAGTAGTCTGTTTAGCCGGATATAGAAACTGGCAGGAAGTTAATAAAAATCTGTATAGATATATGGGTCAAAGGCAAATGAGGAGCACATATGGGGACTAAATCTCATACTCTCAGTAAAAATATTTAAATATATGGATCATGAAACTGAGAAAGATAATAACTTTTAAGACAAATTGGTCACAAATTTTAGACAATTGGCAATGAAAAAGAAGACAATGATCTGCAGATTTTTTGGGATGTATTTCTTTATTTGTTTGTTGTAAAAGTATAAGTAGAAATTAATTAGAAGTTGTTGCCTTCTGTCTTTTTGTGAGGCTGTTTTTGTGGAATGTCATCGGTTAACTCTTATAGAGATTGTATTATTGTTGTTTTTTTAATTTGTGTACACTCCATTGTCAAACAGGCCAATATTATTTACATAAACCTTTGACTGGTATTATATTAATTCTAAATTGAGTGAATAAAATATCTCTGAAATATCAAAATTTCTGCCATCCGTCGTCATCTCATCAACCCGCTCAGTTTCAGATCCACGTTCATCAGTTCTGACCTCTGACTGAACAGCCATTGCACATGAAGTCCTATGACTTGAATGACATACATATATGTATATATTTAATTTTCTTAATGCCAACATACCACAGACAAAGGGTTAATCTTAAGATTAAACTTGTTTTTATTTAATGCAGCTATTACCATGCAGTGGTGCCACCAAGGGGGTGTCAGGAGGGATAGTGGCCACACCCTTATGCAAATCTTATGTATAACAGCTTTTATGGACATGAATTTAAGGGAAGAGAGAACAAGCTTAAAATAATTAAATCATTGATCGTTTTTTTTTGTTTGTTTTCTTTTGTCTTCAATGACATAAAGAACTTCAGTACAATAAAAACCAAAGAAGGCCCATTTACCAAGTCAGTTTGGTAACTCCCCCATTACAGTATTTTATAAATAGCCTCTATATGTCAACAGGCAAACAAACCCCTGAAATTCTGTTATGGTTTTTATTTGTGGTGTGCTACCTTGAGATCTGTCCCATCTGACCTTTCCAGTGAAACCTTCTGAAGGCGCCTCTGCCATGACGTTTGTATATTAAGTGTTTCCTAATTAAAAAGTTTTTTAACATGTTGTAATTCCCACATTATAAATGAGTTTGAGATGTAACAAAATGTAACAAAAGTGAAATATGTGAAGGGTTGAGTGATGTATTTGATCGTGAAGCAACATGCTAAAACAAAAACAGAAATAGGAATTTCAAGCATAAAAAAGGATGTGCCGGTGATGTTATTATAGCTCTGTTTTTATCCCGACTTGCTTCACTTTTCACTCTGATTTTCTTCTCCAGCTGTCTCTCTCAGGGCACGTGACCTAGCTGCAGACTTGTGGGAACTGTAGTGATGCTGTCAAGCTTGAAAACCTCCCCTGAGCCTCAGAGGGAAACAACATAAGGAAACATTAGATCAACCCCCTTCCCTAAAATGTCAACACAAACCTATGTATTTGTCAGGCTGACCTGGATTTGCTTAAAACCTCACTCAGTTGTCTCATGGAGAACTGTCACCACATAACACACTGCTTTTTGAGAGATGGGAGAGCAGATGGGTTTGACATTGTTCAGTGAAGTTCCCCTCCACAGATGCAGCTGTGCCTGATCACATATCTGCTCAAAGACTCTTGTCTATTACACATAATTACAAGCAAGGATAACTGGCTACAACAAATGAGAATTAGCTGTTTAAAGAGACGAGGAGGGGCTGGTTGAATTTCAAATTTGGAGGGAGTCAGTCTTAATCATGAAGCATTAAAGTGTGTCCACAAATATGTAAAAGCACACCAACAATGACATGCACTGCTGTTCAAAAACAAGCTCATTAAGTCGACTCGTTTCTGTTCGAAATCTACAGACGGAATGGAAAACACAAACAACAGAGAGAAAACTTTCTCCCCAAAAGCCCCTCTTGTTCTTTTACATTTTATTTTCTCTGCTTCATTCTACACTCCTCACCCTCCCACTCCCACCCTCCATTCTTACTGTTGCCTCTGTGGCAAACCAAGGTTTATTTCCCTGGTGAAAATATTGGGCTGTCAGTCAGATCAATTGCCAGTGTCCAGGGCACTTCATGGTTTCCTCTAATTATAATCCTGTGCAGCTGGCGTGGGCCCACGTAGCTGTGGAGCAGCCATTATAATAGAGGCATCACTGGGCTATAGATGGATGGAGTGAAGCGTTGGTCAAAGCCTCGCAGTCATTGCTCGTGTTGGTGGAGAGGCTTGACTCCAGCAGTCAGAGCAGGGGCCAGGGTGTCTTATCTGGCTCCTCCATGCGGCTCTCTGTATGCTGGGGGAGAGCATTACCAATTCTCTATCACTCTCTCCTCCTCTCCACGCTGTTCCTCACTCCTCACATCCTTATGAGGAGTCTAGGCACTTTGCCATGTTCGGGTGTAGACACAGAGGTGCAGTCTTCTCAGCAGTGCTGTGTCCAGGATGGCACTGAATTACAGCCTTTGTATTTGGAGTGTGTGTTTTTTTTTTCTGACTGAAACTTTAGTTCTTATGATGTAAAGCAGTTTGCAAACTGCCTGAGCTGACTTTAGTCATCTCACATGCATTTTCTCAGGTTGCATCATCGTCGGCCAGTGGCACAGGATAACCTCCGGTTGTGTGTCTGTACGTTTGTCAAACATTGCCACATATTTTCTTCCCTTTTAAACATTGCAGTCGCACATCTTCAACAGAGGAAAGTGTGAATACTATGTAGGGATGACACTCCGCGCCCCCTCCTTCTTCTTTTTTCTTCACTGGCATTTTGTGATTCTCGTCTCAGCGTGCTGAAGGAAGTGTGAGGGGAGCAGAGCGTGTGAGTGACAGAGAGGTGAAATAGACAGAAAGGAAAGGAAAAAAGAAAAGGAAAAGGAGTGGTGGTGACAAGGAAGAGAAGAAGAATGAGAAAGGGGATGAAAATGAGCACAGACAGCGAATGGGTGGAGGGCGGGTAGCGAGGGAGCGACGCGGAGACACAAAGTGGACAGAAAGAGAAAGAGGCAGTTGTAAAACAAAATGACACTAAAATGAGAAAGTGTGCAAAAAGAAATGCGAGTGTACAGCAGACGGGAACAACTGAGACCGGGAGATATGACACAAAGAAACAACAAAGGAGAGGAATGAAGGGATACCAGGAGCGAAACCCTGAAATACACAAGCTAACTGAATTACATAAGCAGATGCTGCTACTGCCAGGGAACCGAGCCTGAGACCAGGAAGGCTTTTTGTCATCAGACAGGCGAGAGAAGAATGAGCAGAAGGAAGATAAACAAGTTGTTAGAAAAAAAAAAGACACAAAAATATGGTGAGAGGCACAAAGACACGTTTTTAAAAACTTGAGAAGGAAAAGGTAGAAGGTGGTCTAGAGAGACAAACCGGAAGATCCTGTGTGGCTTTCAAAGGAGCCAAAGATGGAGAGAGCGAATAGAGGAGCGTGTGCTGCCTAACTGACAAAAACAAGTAAAGGAACTATTAGAAGCAGAGAAAGTTGTTAAAACTGAAGTTGATTAGAGATGAGAGGATACTGGAAAATACCCGTGCACGTATTTTATGTCAGTATAACCTTGTGTAAAATCCAGTTCCAAACCACTCAAGTTAAGTTAAATATACTCTTATAATATTTATAATGTAGAAATCGCGTGATACTCTAAAGCAGCGAATGACTTCATCTGAAGTTGTCACACGTTGCACGCATGTACATGAAACTGTGTCCGTGTGTGTTTGTGTGTTGTGCTCTAAAGTACATTTACAATTCTGCTGTTAAGGGGGAAGAAGGAGGGTAGTTAAGCAGCATGGTCTTGCAAACCAAATGGACCGTAAAAAGGAAAAATAACAAAATCTGACTCCCCTCGGCTCTCCTCCATTTCCCACTCACCAATGCTCAGGGGATAACAGGATGCAGCTCGGGTCCAATCTTCACTCCATTCCTTTGTGTTTCAAACCAATGAGTGCCTTTATTTTCTATATTTTGTTTTGATATATACATATATACAGTCTGCTGATTTTTGCAAAAAAAAAAAAAAAGAAAAAAAAAAAGAAACACACCAAAGCATATAAAACTAAATAAAAGGCAGGCACATCTGAGGGCAGCACAGGGTTGTAATAATTTACACTATCCTCTACTAAGTGGGTGCCTGTCAAGGCAGGGGTGCTTTTTTTCTGCAAAACACCAACTGTCCCTAAAGACGGTTGATGAGATTATTATGGTAATTCTTTTGCTTTATTAATACACTTTATCAATAAAACATGTTTACAGTCAGTAGGTTGTAATCAAAATAACTGTTAATAACTGTCACACACATCCTGCTGTACGTTTTGACCAGATACACACATGATGCACACATATGTGCAAATATTAACACTGTTTGTACGCAGAAGGCGATTGGTTAGGAATTCCAGCCCCAGTAATGTTTTCCTCTGCAGCCCTCACCTCCGCCCTCCTCTCTATCCTCTCATCCCCTCCATATCAACTCTTGGTTTGTCAGAGGTGTGACAGGTGTGTCACAGCGCTCCATCACTCTTTCAACTTGTCGACCTTTGTCTTAGAAATTACTTCTCTCACAGTTCTTTCCTTTGCCAGTCAGCCAGCCAGGACTGACAGGATTGCCTGGCAACAAAAGCTCCGGTTGATTCGCTGTGACCATGCCACCCTGCTGAAATCCACTCGGCTGCCCTATCTCAAACAGCAACTGTCCTTAGATTGGGCTGTGAGTGAGTGTGCATGCGTGTGGGCAAGCACATACTTAAATGCCAGGATGTGAGCTTAAATACCCTTTAGACTTCTCTAAATAATTTGTCCATAGAGGGACTGAGAGGTGGGTTTTGAATGATGGCATCAAAAAGTAAATGAAATAAAATAAATAAAGCTAAGAAAAGAAATAAATAACATATATATGGACAGAGAAAAGAAAAAAAGAGAAGCGTGGCATGAAAGATGCCTATAGAATCCTCAACTATTGTTTCTCCCAGTGTGAGCAGTGTATAATCACTCAGCCTTACCAAAGTAATGACACCATCTGGGCTCGGGGAAGACGGCAGCTTCTCTCCAGCTGAAAAATGGATTGCATAGATCCAGGGCGATTAGAGCATCCGCTGTAAAGGGTCTAATCTCAGAAGGAATTCTAGCAGTTAATAACTACAGCAGTTATTGGTGGGTAATTTCTAACCACAGCCAATAACAAATGTGTTATTTACAGTGCAATAGAAAATATTGAAAATCTTTTCTGATTTTTTTTTAGATGATGCATCTTTTTCAATGTTTACACAGACTGTGTAATAGAAGAGCAAAGCTTTCATTTTTGCTTACATGTGAGGCAGCCGTCTGTCTCTGAGCCGTGATTACCGCATACAAATTTCCCTTCAAAGCTGCTATCAAGGCCTCTTTAGTCTGATTGGACATTTTTCACCTTAATCCATCCACCTTTTCATTTACCAACAGCAATCTCACTTTAAGCCTCAACAAATTGTTACCAGAAAAAAGGTTCTGGTGCTACAATCAGGCATACTTAAATAAAGGCTTGTGATGTTTCTTCAGCCTTGGAGACTTTATGAATTCAGAGTCTTTTTACAGCCTCCATTTTGCTTTTTTTTTTTAAATGACACATCTCATTTATATTTTGCTTTTGCGTTATTATTATTTTTTTTAAATAGGGTGTTGCAAAGAGAGAAGGGGAAAAAAACATGACAACGATGGCTCTCAATGACCTGTTGCCATAGCAACACTTCTCTATTGATCTAGCCAGCCCTCATCTCCTTTTACATTCGCCTTCACTCCCACTTTGCTCTCACTTTTCTCCCCCTCTATCAGTCTCTCTTTAGTTACTCTCTCCATCCCGACTCTCACTTGCTTTCCATCTGTCTGTCGCGTTCTGTCTTGGAGATTGATGCCTTGTGGGGCGATGCTAACCTTCACCTGGGCTGAACATACATTCCGCTCCTCTGTTCCAATCTGTCAGATTAAATCCGTCGCTACCTGTCTCATCCATAAACACATTTATTCAGAATTTAAATCCTAACCCCGGGCGATGATTCAGTAAATACTTTGAAGTGCAACTGCGTAACGTGATTGCATTATTAAACGTTCTCGCACCCAAATATAGACAAACTGCAGGCTACGAACAAAAATGTACTTCATGCTCACTTCTGCTTGTTTTAATTCATTCTGTAATCTACATTACATTTGCCCCCTGACATGTTGTTGATAACTTGCCATGCATGCTTTTTTTTTCTTATTATTTTTGTAACAACTCTTACGTCAACTTGCACACGGTTTCATTTGAGAAACTGTGAAATTAAGAAGTTGTTTAACAATCACGCTTACTGCAAAGACTTCCAAGTCATCCACAGTGACACCTCGAACTAGAATTATGGCACATTATCTATGTTGGACTCATTCAAAAGGCAGTCTTCCTGTGCCGATCGAAGTTTTATTTAAAATCAGCATGTTTAAGATCCAGTTTTATTGCTGAAACATTTTGACATGTATTGCAGCATATCTTAGAACACAGTGTTTCTTCAAGGCCGGCGTTTCTGTATTTCTTTTGCACAAATTAACCTTAAAATTCAAATCCATTTCTGTGCCCCGAGGGCTTCTGCCTAACTTCAGAATTTATTAGTGTGGGCTTATTTAACTAAAAAAAAGAAGATCTTATTCTATTTAAAAAGGAAAAGAAAGAAATTCACCAAACAATTGGGACAGAAATATTTACAAATACCTAGGCATTGCAGCACTTTATGGGGATGCATGCATATGAGTGTGTCATGCATATTTTTTTGAGTTTTTGTAAACATGTACAGTCGTGCAAGGCATGCATGCAACATTTACATCGCCAGCCTATGCTGTCTCTGTGCATCTTTCTCTTAGACAGAGCCATGACTAATGCAAGAAAAATGGCAGGAATATTCTGAGCATGGAGGAGACAATTTTTTATGGTCCAAGGAGGAATACATTTTGAAGTGGAAAGTGCACAGGCTGTTCACAGACCTCCTACACAATAGCACAGTTATGTGTATTTGTGTGTATGTGTGTTTTATGGCTGCATGTGCTGCTCCAGGCCTGCAGTAGGTGGCTGATACATCATATTATATCTGCTAATGGACAACGAGCATCATTGTGATTTAATACAACCTCAGCCTCCTGAAACTACGGCACTAAATGTATGTTATTTCTGGTATTGTATGTCCTCAGCCCTATAAGTAAGAGTGACACAAACACAAAAGATGTAAAATGAGTGAAGGAAGCAATAAATTCTCTGTCTCTCTCAACCTGTCAGGATCTGCTTCTACACTCCAGGTACCACACACCTGTGTTACATTTCAGACTGCACGACAATGATCTACATCTTGCTTGACACAACAAAACATTAAAGTTTGAGTTAAATCGAGCTTTTCATGTCTGGTTCATTCCAAAAAAAAGCAGCTTCCTCTTTTAGAT
Source organism: Pachypanchax playfairii (assembly GCA_006937955.1). Lineage (NCBI taxonomy): Eukaryota > Metazoa > Chordata > Actinopteri > Cyprinodontiformes > Aplocheilidae > Pachypanchax > Pachypanchax playfairii. Next base: position 4,737,760 of record SSNP01000004.1, on the reverse strand, counting down.
GGCGGGAGTTCCATCAGCATGTCTCGCATCTCTTGATGTCCAGGTTGCAGGTGGATCCATCAGTCTCAGCAATCTGTGTGGCCCAGTGATAATCATGATATAACCAACCTGCATTTTTAGTCTCCATGGTAGCCATCTGCCTGACTGCTCACAAGCAGTACAAAAAAAACCACCTCTCTTCACCCCTCCTATCACCATCTCATGGCTTAGCTGAGATGATAGAGACACTTTAGGACACGGGGGTTACACGGCGAGTTTCCATCTTCCTGTCTTCATGGAAAGATTCAACCAGTTCAACTGGAATACCAAACTAGATGCTCCATACTACATGCATGTTGCTTAAGTTTAAACAAAAAAAAAAAACATAAAAATATCCTGTTTATTAATCGAAGGATGGTCATTGGCAAGATAAAGCAATTGGATGATTATTTGTGTGTGCATGTTTGCTCCAAACCATGACCAGGCCAACAGTCCAGATTCTGTCTTCTGGCACATTTTGTCCAGAAATGAAAACAAACTTGTAGCACTGAGACTTAAATCAGACACAAAGGTTAGATTGTTTTTCTAATACTTTTCTTTTGGTTTGATCCCTGGTCTGGGTTAGTCTGCATCCTGTGGCAACAACAAACATGTCCTACAGTACAGGTTTCTCCCGTGCAACACCATTTTCTGGGTTACCAGAGAGTACGGAAAGGTTGAAGGGAGAAAAATGAAGGAGAACACAAAAATAATTACCCAAAGAGTCTGTTGAGGAGTAGCAATCACACCTTTCTGATTGACTCCCCTGGTTTAACTCTGTAATTGTGTTCCTGCTCAGTAATAGTTTATTGCTGACTTATGCTTCTCCTGAGGTTTACAGTAATTATTTGTGCTCATGGACTCTTGGAGCGACACCGTGTGTCTCCATATCTCAAAAGTTACCTTCAGTGTTATCATTAAAATAGAAGTGATGGCCCAAGTCTTGAAAAAAAAAGCCCCATATTGAATTTTTATATTTAAAGAAGTTCTTTGCTGTCACTTTTCTGCCAAACCATCTAAGCCTTCATTAGCTTCCTTCAATTAGTGAGCTGTTCTTGACATTTCCTTGATAAAAGGGCTTTTGTTCATGATGAGTTATAGGTGCAGGATTATCCTGGCTATAGTTCTGTATCCATTTCTGCTCATACCTCCTCTCTGCTTCTCTTTCCTCACTTTTCCTTTCTCACCCACATGACTCCCTACTACTCTTACAGCCTGTCTGCTTGTTTCACTCCTGCCTTACTCTGTGGCTGCCTTCACAGTATGACAGCCCACTAATGAAAGCAAGATAAGCATGCCAAGCAAACTGTTCATTTCAAATAATAATAATAAAAAAAATCCTCCCACACATAAAAAATACAAGTCCCCACCCTTATCGTTGCTGTTTTCCTCCCTCCTCTGTCCCTAGCTAGCCGGAGCAAATTTGATTGGGTTCGGATAGGGAGAGAATGGCAGCAGATAAAGCACCTGAAACTGTCGCCAAACAAGGCCTGATGCAGCAGAGGATAAGGGCTGAAATGCAATTATCCTGGCAGAATTCTCATATTAAACCCAGAACACCAGCATAACACTGCTGCCACCTTCACTGCAATTCCTCCACCCATCACCTGTCGATGCTTCTGTCCCTACTTTACTGTGAATGACAAGTGTCTAATCTCAGCGGGTACAGATCTCTCTCTCTCTCAGTCTTAACATGGCTGTAATCGCTCCCTTCACCACCACCCCATTCTTTCCTCCCACATCTGTCCCCTCTCCTCCTCCACCCCTAGTCAGATGAACCCAGGCTGATAACACCACCACTGAAAAAAAAAAAAAACATTTTCTCCCTCCTTCTCTCGGTGGAATAGGCCAGCTCTCCCGTCAGCTTGGAGATAGTTACAGCTGTTTTCGTCTTTCTTCCCTAATGTGTTTCACACTTACTCTGAGCATCTTTGTAATGGGGAATACATGTCACAGTTAACAGGCATGCTCAGGATTTTGTGTCTTCCATATCCTAACCCACCAACGAAATAGAATTTGATGTCAGATTTCATTTTGTACACATCATATTTACTATATATTCAACTTACCTCCTCCCATATTCATTAGACCATGGAAATGCTAAAGAGTTTCTGGTAGCAGGGCTGGATTTTTTTTCTGCAAATGACAGAGGTGCATTGTCCTATTCCCAAAGCTTCCTGTCAGTGAAAATGGGTTTTAATTATTATGGTGACTAACCCTGACAGTCAATAGAAAAAGCCTGCCATTATCCAAAACATTGAAATATCAGTGTTTGAGAACAAGTGGACTTTATTTTGTTGGGTTTCTTTTTTGTTATATTTTTTGTTGTTGTATTGTTGAGCTAGGCTCAAATACCCTTGGAGGGTAAAATAATAAAAAAAAAAAATAGAACCCCTAAACTAAAAATTAAAATCTAGAAAAAGGACATCTTTATTGCTTGAAATGATGACGGGGTTTCTAAGGTGGGTGTGACACATGGGTGTCGATTGTACGGACAAGATGTGGGTTTTTTGTTGGAGACGGGTGGGCCTGCCATCACACTGCTGTTTCCTGTCCTCCAGCTGTGATGTTCGTGGCTGCCACACCACTATTAGGGGGTCTGGGTCACCGCCTGCCGAGCTCTTCATTGTCAGCTGCCCGCTTAACCGACACAGAGGGGAGAGAAAGGGGTTCAATCTCTATTGTGGTGCCGTTGCAAAACAGCAAAGGGGACAAAAAAAAAAAAAAGAAAAACATCTGATGACTATATAATTACACAGTGGATGCAGTCCCTCCCCCAGTAGCATTTTTCTTTTGTTTCTATTCATTCACTTTCTCTCCCTCTTTCTCTTTTTCTGGTAGAGTGTCTACTAATTAAGCACTTCCATTAGGCAGCCTGTAATTGGTTTGAAAAGTAATGACAAGCAAGTTTATTTACAAGGTAATTAGAATAAAATCAGGCTTTGTTCTGATAATAATCATTTAATACTGCAGTAAGGGCAAAGAAAAAAGTCTGGAATCAGTATTATTTGACTGACAGGCGGTCCAGCTATATGTATTCATTAATGTTTTGTCCTATCTGTAAACACACTGCACTCAACAGGGGCTGACCTTTTTTTCTTCATCTTGCTGCTGTTTTGTTCTGTGTGCAAATACATGCCTTTCTTTGATAAGTGGATGAGATTGAGCTAAATCAAAGGAGACATGCTGGGCAGCATTCTTCATCTCTTTGCTCACAGCCATCATTATGCTAAATGCACAGAACTGGTCTGTCAGTTGAAAGCCGGAGACTCTGCTTTGTTGGCGTGATAGCTTGGAAGGAAGAGTCAGACATTGTGCTGTTCTAATAATGTACTATTTTCCTTTCATGGCAGATTGGTAGGTAGATACAACATACAGCAGAGGGGGAGGAGGAGGCCTGACAGAAAAAAAAAAAAAAAAACATTCACTTGGACATCTCTGCCCTTCACTTTCCAGGCAACAGATGGAAATAGTGTATTAAGGCACCCAGGGGCAACCCTGGGCACCCTGGCATAGCTGAGGCATGGCCAGGTTCAGGGGGAGCAGGTGGGCATCTGTTCCGTGCCCTTAATCGCTTGCCACACCCGCCATCCCTGCGGTGAGCTTGGCTCTTTCTGTGTGGCTCAAAGTGGATGTGCAGAAGGATGTATTTATATCTGCAAACAGTATGTATGTTGTGGTGTGTCACCTCTCTGCTACTCTCAGTCAGGGGTAAGAGGGACTCACACACTGGACACGGCAAAGCGTGAACTAGACCTACCGATCCACCACAAAAAGATGTGCCAGTATCATACAGTCAAAGTCTAGACTTTTTGACAATCAGCAGAAGAAAAAACAACAAGAAGTGCTGCTTGAGTCTTTTGTGATAAAGTTTAAACTTTCTTTGAGCTGTGGTATTACCCTACTTTGTTAGGTCAACCCAACCTCACGTGAAATACGACCTCATTGGTAGATTTTGAAAACGACACTATATTCCGTATGCGACCCCTATCTGCAAGCCCTAACCTTAACCGTTCCGCTTTTTAACGTGACATATTCGGCTTTATGTGTATCTTTACATTTTAAAGCTAACCGTTGTATTAAAATGGGACATATTGCTGCAGGATTTTTGTTTTATTCGGCTGAACAGAGCGAAACCAGCATGCGCTGTCGGTAGTAAGTTTCTGTGGAGCCTGGAAAATGCTCCGACAGGTCGTTTGTAAATGCTCTCGCAGGTCGTATTTTTTGGAGCTTTCAAAATCTACATATATCGTCGTATAATGTGCGGACAGGTTGTGTTAGGTTGAGAGAAAACATCTCTGTGGAAACCGAGCAGGGTGATGGATTTAGTGACATCTTGAGGCAGAATTGCAGACTGCAACAAACTTTACGTTTCCTGTTCCACTGTTTGCTTCATGAAATATTAAATTAGCCCCAAAAGAACATCAACAGAAGTCCCCATGACAGGATTTGTTTTTATTCTCATTCAAAGGTTATAAATAAAAGTCTCCAATTTTCACAATGTCCTACATGGAAATCTCATATATGAAATATGTTCATGATATTTCTGATGCCTAAACCTTGAAAAAAGAAAACAATAGAAAGAAAGTTAAAAAGGAATCCTATCTCAGGTACAAATTCAGACTTTAGCAGGACTATTGAGATGTTGTATCAGGATTTACAAGATAAGGTGGATCTCGAAAGCAGAGAGGCAGAGAGTGGCAGGCTTAAATAAAAAGAGTTTATTAATGACAAAACACGGGATGGGGAAAAACAAACACTAATAAGGCTGCTCTTCTGAGGGAGACAGGGGGTTTGTCCAATATCCAAAATTTCCAAGAAGTCCAAAGACCACACAAACAAAGTTCAAAAGGACTAGAACAAAAAGTCTCTACTCACAGTGGAGGACGCAGGCTGAAGTCCAAAATAATCCAGGGATGCAGAAAACAAGGGGAATCCAATCTCAGGCAGCACATGTAACAATGACTGTGACCATACTAAAAACTAAACTCTACTGAACTGACAATAGACTCAACCTTAAATAGTGCCGGACCCAAACAAGACACAGGTGCAGACGACGAGCTAATTGACAAAGGTGAAGCACAGGAAATGACATGACCAAATAAGGAACACAGAACCGTTAAAACCAGAGAGAAACACATATCCTAAACATGAACTCTGACACCAGACTAAGAGTACAACAGTTCACAGGTTAAACAATAAACACAACATGACTAAACATAAAGACAAGATACTATAAACAAACTTAAGTCTAAACTAAACTCAAAAGCCAGATATAAAACACATAACGACAAAAAACCCTAAAATAACAAAACTCAAAAGCCCACACCAAAACATAAACAGGAGCTCCTGACATGTTGAAGAACAATGTTAAACCAATACCTGGTAAGCAGGAAATGTGAATGAAGGGCTGGTGATCGGAGATTTGATATGAGCAGTTAAAAATGGATTAAAAGTTCTGATTCTTGGAGATCTTCTGCCTTCCTGTTAGTTCTAATGGTACTAAAAAAGGTTTAAATTGCTTGTAAAAAAAAGACAACATGTGAACGTACACGTGGTCTCCAAATATTTAAAATTCACAGTCATTGTGTGGACTTACTTTGGCTTTTTATGATTTGATTATTCCCAATAAATCACTCAGCTGCTGCTGTGTGAAAGTCCCAGTGAAGGTTTTGTTCTTCCTGTTGTCCCTGTTTCTCTGCATAGCTTCTGAATATTGAGTGAAGCTTTACAGCAAACATAAACAGCCTTCAGTGGATATGATTGGCAGCCGTGTTTCAAAGGCAGGCTAATTCCATTAAGCTATTTATCTCTCTCCTCGCCGGCTTTGGCCCTGCTTCGGCTATGAATACCTCTTTCCTTTGCTCTGGCTCTGGGATTTAGCTCAGTTTCATGCTGCCCGTCCGTCTGCCCATCTATTTGTCATCCTTACTGTGGGTGGATAACTTTTCACACATCTCCCAACATAGGGCGAGTGCACAGCAGATAAACAAAGAGGAGCAGCTTGCACACACCACAACAAAGCTAAGATGCTGACAGCTGGTTACTGCAAAATAGCTACAGTTTTGATAAAACAAGAATGTGCGTTCTGAATGATGATTGTTTATTCCCTACAGTCAAGACTGCTAAATCAAAAATTCACGCTTCTAACCCTTTACTAATGCTATCTTAAAATATTAAAAATGTTGTTGTGTCCATATATTTTCGTCTCTCTGTGTGTAGTTTGAGACTCATTCTGTGCCATCGTTTTGTGCACTATGCTTTTCATCTGCCTCCTGGCAAAAATCATCTGTATGAAAAAGGTATATTACTAGCTCTCCCTGCCTGAGCAACACACTTTATTGCTGTCAAACCAAGCTTGAGATTTGGTAGGACTCCGGAGCAAAGAGGGGATGAGGGAGAGAGATGAGAGAGGGAGGGGGGAGAGATAGAGATGATGGCTCAGGCTCAACTGGAGACTTAGCTGTTGTTCCACTTGAGTTTTACTTTACTGAGTAAATCATTTGGTTGACTGGCATGGTGCGCCTCCATCTCTCCAGTCGCCATCCTTTTTCTTCATCTGCTGTCCCACTCTGCCCTCTGCCACTGGTCTCTATATCCGGTCTGTGTGTGTTTGTGTAGCTGTTTACCCAAAGTCCTGCTGGTCATAAGCAGAGTTATAAACTCTGATAACTCACAACATCTCTCATAATACTGGACTGTAGAAGGTACATTTCTTGCCTCAGTCCAGCACTAATACCCAAATCAAGTGGGTCTGCTGCAGCTTGTGTGTGAAAAATTATTTTACCAAAGCCTGTTTCTAACTATTTGTGACTAGTTGGAGACAGAATTTTTCAGCTGAAATCACACTGGATTGCTACTTTTAACTCTTTTGCATGTGTCAAAATTGCAAATAAATTGGGACATTTGCACAACATATATATATATATATATTCTTGTCACAATTATGCCACAAAATGTTGTAATTTGTTCATAATTTATCTTTATTTTACATGCAATTTTTCATGTTTCACACAATTCATGTCGCCAATCAGTCACAGCTTAGTTTCACATTTCGCTAGCCTTTCCCAAAGTTAAACAGGCAACTTCCAGACCCTATCAATAAGTCTGCAACTATTTTAAATGAATATTCCTGTAACATGAGAACAAGGTCCAGAACTCTCTAGAGGAAATGGAAAACACTCACGAAAATGTTGAAAAATTATTTGTAAATGCTATAGACAGTTTAGATATATCTGTAATTCAATTAGAGATTAATAAAGTATTGCACTATTAAAGCAGAACTAAGTAAGTTTTGCTCTCGCTCTCCCCCTACTGGTCCCCTGTGAAAGCTCACTGTCGTAACGTTCCCCCGCCGCCGCCGCAGACCCCCCCCCCACCCCCTCCACCCCGCCGCCGTCCCCCCAACAACAACGCGCAGAGAACGCTTTTGCAAGAAGAAAGAAAAACAAAACCAAGAAAATGTCTTGACAGGTGAGTATTATTGTCATCTTTGCGCTCCTAAGGGTGGCGTTGCTAACAACGGCAAGGGCTTCATGCTCGTATTTATGTACGTGAGTGTGAGTGCCGTAAAGCAGGTTTGTTCTCGCGAGATTAGTCGGGTCCGATCCACTGAAAGTTGCAAGTGCTGCTTTCAGGACACAGACCCCGGAGGGAGGGGAGGGACCCACGAATCACCCCGCCAAGTCCTTGTTTACCCCCACAGGGACTCTAGAAAACATTTATTGAGGTGAAAAAACTTACTTAGTTCTGCTTTAAGTTGGTTTGAACTGAATTCTATTTGCAAGCAACAGTCGCAGCTTTTTTTTTTTTTTTATAAGAGACAGCCCACTTATTGTAAACATACTCAAACATCTGTCCACATGTCAGCTCCAAAAGATTTTTATAACTCTTTCCTGACACGTCATAGCTTGAAGTGCTACTTTGAAGAATCGTGCACACACACTTACACGCATTAGCGTGCCTAACTACACTCACGAATACAAGGCGTGCTCACAAATACAAGAACACGTACGCACAAACATTATCCGTGCTCCGAGGAGTAACGAAGCAAACAATGTCTTTCCCCAGTGCATTGTGGCTCGGCTGCCCTGCTTTAAATGTGAGCAGAGTCATCAGCACTTAAACGCTTGATTGATGGCACAGAAGTGAGGATGATTGTGGGATATGCCAGCTCCAAATGACAAGCAATTACTCATTTTGTGTAATGAAAACCTTAACACCAATCATCGAAGCTGTACACCGTGCTAACACTTTATGTAATATTATATGTTCCCTTCATCCACAACCCCCCCCCCACTCCTTCACTCCCACACTCGCTGCTATCCCTCGGGTGTCGAGGCAGACGTTTACTAAATAACATAATTTGTAATGGCTGAAGTGATGGCACAACAGACTTGCTAAGTGAGTAAAGCAGAGGCAACTGCTTTATGGCTGAGGCAGATCCACGAAGGAAAGACGAGCATTCTGGCAGATCTACTTACATCAGCGCCATTATGTCCACTGATAACCATTTGAAATAATTGTCCTGCTATAGTTCAACACCATTATCTGTCAAGCAAGGTGTTGCTATGGAAACAAAGTTTCAATTATGTTTTTTTTTGTGTGTCTCTTTTATGATCATGTCCTCCTCAGCTTCAGTCAGTGTTGTATCGGTTTGTGTGGATGCAGATGTGTGTGCAGACAACAACGATGTGGTTGTGAGATAGTGAAAGTGTGTCTCTCTCTCTCCCCCCCTCTCCCTTTTCTTTCTCCTCTCCCTTTGCTCCGCCAAAACTAGAATTACCCCTGCACTCAACTCCTCCACAAAATCACTGTAATTATCTTTAGCCTGTATGGGCACACTGGCTGGCAACAGGTGCCGTGTGAATGCTAATCCCCTCCCCTCGACCACATGCTATTCTTCTGCTTGGCCTCTGACAAACCCAACTGTCACTGGCAGAAGGAAAGACACTCCAATTCTGCACAGTCCTTCGCAGCAGCACACATGTGGACAGTAATTGTGCTGTCCAGAGATGGTAAGTCGTGGGATGTCAAGTGTAGTTAAAAGATGGAGCTTTTGTTTAGCATGGATGTCAGGGTTGTGCACGCGTGGGCTTACGTGTGACTTGTGTCATGGCAGTCGTTCCTCCTTATGGGGATGCATGCACATGAGGCTGCAGACACATGTGTGGTTTTGACATCAATCCATTGCATCAAATGAAGTGTGAAAAACAGGTCAGAGAGAACTTCCTGTCTTTATAAACAGCCTAAATGCTATCCAGATGTTCCTCGCCTCTCCTGTCCCAACAAAATCTGCTCACGTCAGCCCCAAATGGCAAAATATAGCCTCTTTAAAGTGATATACACTAACAGAGGCAAGGACATCAGTGTGTTCTACCCCAAGTGCTACATGGTGACTATGGTCTGGAGTAAAAATGTCAGCTCCTATACTTGTATTTATAGTGTATTTCACCATCTTTTTCTTGAGTGCCACCCCAATGAAAATGAGCAATTTCTCTTTATTTCTACCTTTGTTTCACCAACTGGGATTAACTTTCCAGGAGTCTTTTATTTGTCTCACTAGACATGAAAAGGGAAAATACACACCGGTCCACTCACTGTTGTGTAAATATAGAAGAAGAAGGGGAGCTAAAGATGAAAAGAAGACAATTCTCATTCAGAAGGCAGCAGCAGGATGAGATTTTCAGGAAATGGCAGACTTTTCGAACGTAGCCTGATAAGGCCTGTATGTAAAACATTATGCAATTAAAGATCTGATTGACAAGGCGATAATACGCAGAGTCCTGAGGAGGCAGATCAGGTGTCACTTGTCTCCACATGGTGTATATATTTTCGAGGCTTAGCGCCTGCCTGGCTTCTCTATTCTGTCTGCTTCATGAAATTCTTGCAAATGCATGATAATGCCAAGCAGAGACATATTGAACATAAAAGATTGTGCTGGCTTTTATTTAGAACACTGCACATTAGCAGAAACAACACAACTGCTAGCGACTGGTCGGATCGATAAACGAATAAATGTTGATTGCTCTTAATCTTTTAGGAACCGCTGAGTGACCTCACAGTAGATTCACATAGCCCCCCCCCCCAGTGGGGGTTTGGCATACAGGCTTGACCTTTCTATCTATACGAAGAAGCTGAAAAATCTAAGATAACTGCCTGTCATCTCTCTTTTCTAATTTTTTTTTTTTTTATATTCTCCCTCCTCAATCTTGTTAACCCACCCATTATTCTGGACACAATCCTTTTGACATCAGGGGGCCATGTTCAATCTTTAATGCTGTTTGTTTTATATTCCTGCCTCATTTCCCTATATAAAAATTTATGATGACATTCCCTACCTTCCATAAAATATTCATAAATGTCATTACTAATAACTTTCATAGATCATCTAAATTGATCCCTCTGTCGTCTTCTATCTACGCCAGCCAGTGTGGATCCATTAGTTTGGAGTGAGAGACAAGCCTTACCTGTATGTGGTTACGTTTGGACACGAGAAGACAGATGTTCAGCATGAATGTTAGCACAGCTGGAACAGTGAATCAGCGGTGGTTATATGCTTTGATTATCTACCCAACACACTTTTACACACCTGACACACATTAGTAGGTTGGAACTTTCTGATTGGAACATTTTCTATAATGTGTCAAGTGCATCTCAAGCTAATTCCCCATAAATGGGTGTTTATACTTTGTGGTAATAGATGTAGAAGCTTTTGCAAGTGCTCATCCACTGGTCTGGCATGATCTTTAATATATAATTGATTCTTCTCTCTGTGCCCCGTGTTCCCTATAAAAGTTTGAAAAGTGCCATTAATCATTCACCGGCTAATTTCACTTACTTGTCACATGCATTATGGTACATTAAAAACATATATTTGACTAATTTCAATAAAAGATAGCAGAGGTTTTAAAAAGTGTCACCTATCACTTGGTTTTCCTTCTGTTTCTTTTTCATCTACCTGTTCAGATTTTTATTCAGCTTTGCTTATTTTTATTATGTAATGAGCTTATTCTCAGTTCTCACTTTTTTTATTTTATAGAGAGCTGCCAGCTTATTTAATTCTTTCTTTTTTTATACAAAATCTGAGAAAGTGTCATATGATTCATGAATTTATTTAATTCCCTCCAGGAACATTTCTTGTATTTTTTTTATATAGTTCTCTCATTTCAAACTATTACTTTGAAATAATACAATAAAATGTTTTAGATTTATAAAAAAAAAAAAAAAAACATGTAGCTAACCTTTGCCAGCCTGTTGAATACAGACACTAGTTTTCTTTTAATGTTTTTCCATGAACAATATATTTATATATATTATCACTATTGTTCATACTGAGATGTTTCATTTTTATAAGACAACAATTTCTGGCATTGTTCTCCCAGGCTGTTTCCATGGATTTGCCACTTGTCTATTGTAATGATAGGTCTGAGCCTCAGAATGTTCTTCTGCCTCCTGTCCGCCACCCTGACACAGAGATGAAAGATGAAATGGAGATTGTGACTGATGCAATTACGTTGCTGCTGACTGAAGTAGAGGCCAAATTATCACCGCCTTGATTGTGCTTTGTCTGGACTGAGAGCATGCCACGCTCTGATTAAAGTGTCACAGAAATGTGTGGGAGTGTGTGTGTTATGTATGTGTGAGTCTTGGGTAGCACAAAGGCTTTGGATCTTAGGTTGGAAGAAAGAAAAAAAAATATCTTTGTTATTTTTGACCTTGCCACTTGAGAATCTTCCTTCACAAGAGAAAAATCAAGGCAGGGTGGATCAGAGTCCATCGCACATTCTCTCCATGCTTTTTTTTTTGTGTAGCCTTTTCTTAATAATAATAATGATGATGATAGTAATAATGTCTCCTTTTGAAGAAACCAACTCAGACATTCTTATTTAGCCGTGTAAATCTCCATTAATTTTCATGTAATTTTCTTTGACTTGTGTTTTAAATCTCGGCTGTAACATCTTCTGTTTCCCACCCGAGGCCTTATTTCCTGCGTCCTTTTTCTACATCTGTTTTCTTGCACTGCAATATAACCTCGTGTTCTTTCCATATATCTCTCTCACTCTGCATGTTTTTCTTGTGGATCCTCTTCTCTTCTCACCCCATCCCTCCTTTTCTTTTTTTTTTCTCCTTTCTGCCCCTCTCTCATCTCCTGCTCTTGCATCACGCGTTTTCAAACAGCTTGTGTTCGGCTCAACCCCAACTTCAAACATACATTTAAAAGAACTGAAACCATCTCATGTTAGAAAAAAAAAAAAAAAAAATAAAAGCCCTCGAGTCTTATTTTGCCCATCACTGCCACACTTTCTCTGCCTCCCTCACTCGATGCAGCCCTCCGTCTGTCCCTCCCAATTCCAAAATGTTGTTTGTTTATCATCGTTGGAGCATTCTTGCTCCAGGTTGTTGCGTCAGAGTCAGTAGTCTCACTAGCACAAATGTATATATATGTGCTTGTGAGCACGCGTGAGCAGTGGCTCATTTCTGATTTCACACGGAGTTGCTTCGTGCCCATGGCTGATCCCAGAAGACAGCTGCTGGCTGTAGAATATAGCCGCCTCACAGCATGGCAACATGAAGGTAACACCACTTTCTGTATAGGACCAACTTGAAAGGCTTTACTCCCTCACAGCAGGAGTCTGATCCCTCCATCTATCCATCCACCCACCCCCTTTTTTTCTCTCTGCTAGCAAGACTGTAATACAGGGCCTTTAAATAATTACACGCAGAAGTCCACGAGTGCAGATGAATGTGAAGCCAGGGCTCAATAAAATTCAACCTCCTCCACACATAGAGGTGCATTCGCTCCTTAAACCCGGCCCGAGACAGGCGATGCTGTGATCATGCTCTTGTTACCTGTTTGACAGCGTGTTTAAAACTAATGTAAAAAAAATAAAAATCTCAGCTTTCCAGAGGCATGTATCTGCCTGGAGATCCACAGGCTTTATCTTTTAGGAAAATCTATCAGACTGGCAAGAAAAAAAGGATGATCCTCACTAAAGTGTTAAGGCAGATCTGAGGTTAGGCTGAAAAACTGCATGATTTCCAAACCCCTTTTCAGTGAAACAGGGCACTAGTCCTCCTGAATGCTCTTTTACTCACACTTCACTGGTATGTCGAGAACACTGACTCTGACACTGGATTTAGTAGTTTAGTAAGATGATATATTTTACACAAACAACCAGCAAAGAAACCAAACAAAGGAAGTTCGACTTAATAAGTCTTTTTATTTCATATCACAAAGAAGAAAACAAGAAGCCGAGCACACAAATACTTTGTTACTAAAACTACAGCTTCATGTGGAGGCATTTGTAAAAAAAAAAAAAAAAAAAAGCTAACATCTAACATAAAAGGCAACACTCGCCCACCAAACACTCCAAACTAAGACCATGTGGAACATCTATATATGGCACAGAGCCGCTGTGCCATCAATAGTCGAGCTGCACTTTTCACCACCTCACCTGCCAAGTGTAGGTTGCTATGGAACTGGGTGCTAGGATTTGGCTCCCACTGTTAAATATCCATATGAAGAAGGTTGGTGGATGGAGCCGAGCTCACAGCTTGAGTCTTGTTAATGCAGATGGCTACTTCTGCCGGCGTATGGGTAGGGTTTTATGTGCAAAGCCAATACATATTTATGTATTTAAAGCACATTTGTGGTGGGAGGCTCCTGTGGATTTGAAAACAAGAGTTTGACTCTGAGCCTAAGTGAGTGTCAGGAGGGCTTTAAAGGGCACTGGCTTAAGAGGATGAGAATTCCTATTCAACTGGTTTTATAGCTTAAAATGCCCTCATCTTTTTACCGAGATAAACGCACAATACATTCCTGTCAAAGTGACCAAACTGTTCTGAATTACTTGTAATAGAATGAAAAAGAATAAGGAAGTAAAAAACAAAACACTGTTTAGTTGTGAAGTTGTTGTACAGCAGGTAAAAAAAACCAAGCATGTGATCTGTCGCTCTTGATTTAGAGAAAGTAAAATACCTCCTTAGAATCTCATAATAAAGGTGCCAAAATGCAATCAAGGTGTTTTAAGCACTTAATATAGTAAAACCACAAAGGAGTTTGCAGACTTTGATTGCAATGGTGTAATAATGGAGTGCACTCTGCTCCCTTAGTACTTCCGTATTGACCATTCACTGTATACAGTACAAGGCCACAACTAATCAAATTCTCTCTCTTTCTCTCCCCTATCCTATCGCCTGTGGTGCATCTTCAACATCAGGTAAGAAATTGTTTTATCATTCCACCAATCAATAGCAATATGGCTCATAGCTAGTCTCTCACCAATGCCGTCTGCAGCCAGAGATTTAGATGTGTGCAAATGGAAGAAGTTTTATTTTTTTTTCCTAACGCCAGACACCAACAATATTATCAGAGCCCGGGTGGAGCAGCACTATAAATCCACCTCTTCTTCTTTGTTTGGATCTTTTATCAAGACTGATGCTTCCCATGTAATGAAAGCTATTTGGCAAGAGCTGTCACTATGTGGCATTCTGGGAGGAAGCAAAAGATGCTCTGGTTCATGGTGAAAACTGCTCATTGCTGGGCTCAGGGCTGCTGCTCTGCTGCCGATGTGTGGTGTGTCTCCTTGCAGCACTCAGCACTCCTGTGACAGCTCCCCCCAGTTTATGACAAATGGTGGGGCACAAAGCGGGCTAACAGGGAGGTAATGGCTGTTTGTTCATTAGTAGGCCAGGTCACTTGTGGGCTCAAGACCAGACTTGAGCTGCTCTTCGCGTCTTGTTTCGGGGCTGATGGACTGATATACTGCTCGCATTATTATGCACACAGAAACACATGCATAAAATGCTCAGCCTCTTTTTTTTTTACACTTGATAACAGAGGTTTATCAGGGAAATGAGTCAGTATAGTTCTTGTGTTTCTTTTTGTCACATTTAAGGGAACATATCACGGTTATCAAATAATTTAGTAAATTCTCACATTTTTTCTATGGACAGTGTTTTTCAATGGCGAAAACGATTTCCTCAAAGTTGTTAAGAATCTACAACTTTTGACAGAGCGTTTATTGAAGCATAAAATTAACAGTAAATGCTTTCACAATACAAGTTAGTGTTATATCAAGCCAGAAAGCTGTGCATTTGCAACACATGCCAGCAACTAACTTGCTAAAACATTTTGCAAATATTCTTTAGCTTTTTTCACACTTTGGTTCTGTGAAAAGACATGACCACATTTGTTCATTCAAACATGAATTAAGTGAGCTGACCAAGTTCTGGGACAGCGTATGTGAAGTGACAGCAGTACTGCTGGTTAAAACAGAAATTTGCTAGCATCATGTCCCACTTCACACCTATTCACCAATTCAGTTCTGTGACTTCCTCCATAATAAAGTCAGAGACATGATGATGGGACAACTTTATCTCCCCCAATCCATCTTGGTTCTTTTACTTATTCACAGGAAAACATCAACTCATCCCTGCTTGATAGTCCTGTGTTTGAAGGGCTTTATGATATGTCCACTTGCATTAAACACACACCTTTAACTACAGTATAAGACAATATTTGAATCACTTAAATGATCAATTTCTGTTTCTTTTTGTTTGTTTGCTGCTGTTGTTGGTTAGCTAGCTGGTAAAGGAAGAATAAAATAAAAATCATAACCATCATCTGCAGAGTGCATCCGGAACCAGTCACCAGTCCATCAAGACAACATAGAAATAATCGTGCAATCACACTCTCTTATGATGAATTTAGAGTTTCTAATCAACCTAATAAAGTAGTAAGTACTTGGGGAAAGTGCGCTCCTTTTCATGAGAGAACATGCAAACTCCACATAAAAAAAGCTTCAATCAAACCCAGAAGCTTCTTGGTGCAAGGCAACAAGGCTAACCAACTGTGTCAGCATGTAACCCCTTAGATGATTCAATAGATCATATATTTAGTTTTACTTTTCTATGCTGATAGTTGGAAACATTCAAAGTCCTTCATAGCTCATCCTTCCAATCAGCTGGCAAGCTTGGCACCATCCCCATCCTCCCTATCCATCTTTGCTGTCCTTTATTTGCTCAGTTTCACCCCTACCTCCTTTTTTTTATTGTAATCACTCACACTCTTTCTCTCTCTATCCTAACTAAGGGCTCTCAGAGGGCCACAGCCAAACCGCTGGTCCTGTCTGTCTATTAATAAATGACACTAACTACCTGCCCCTTCAGGGACAATTCATTTTAAAGATGAACTACCTTAAAGTACAACACAGTGCCATCTCATTTTTACTGCTTCCTCATTACTGCTCAGGGTGGCTCAAGACTCATCGCTGACCCTCCTTTTCCACCCCCATACCCTACAATCCTGCTATCATTCCATCCACCTTTAACAGTTTCTCTCTCTCACTGTCCTTATAAATAAAAACAACAAAAAACAACCAGTGTTTTATTGGTGGCAAAACAACAATGACAAAATATTCTGATAGGAATGGTAACAAAGTTAGCCTTTTCAACAATAGACCCCTAATTTTGAGAAACCCCCGTTAACTCAGTGGTTCAGCCTTTTGAATAGTCAGTCTCAATTCCCAGCTCGGTAAATGCACTTACAGCAATTGTGATGATAGATCTAGCCACTCAAGTTAAATGTTTTATACTTATACAATTACCATAATAATAAAGTTTATTGTGAGTGGCGTGCTATGCAGTACCGTGGGTGTTTTCATTCATAGCAATTACTGTTATAAACGTACCACAGTGAATGTGAATCTGCACAATAAGCCACTCTGGCCAATTTACAGTGATCCATGATGGTGGGACATTGCTGGCTTGCTAAATTGTTTACAGGATAACATATAGAGCTGAAAGTTGACCTTAACTCCTCTTACGCTCACTTATTTCCATTGTGGTGCTAACTAATACACAGCGGGCATCTAATACCTGGGTCAAAGAAACCACTGAACTGGAAAATGAAAAGAAGACATAAAGAAATTAAAGAAGGATTTCATTGGCTGTTTTACATTTCAAGTATAATGGTTTTAAAAGTTTTTGCTTACTCTCTTTTCTGAGGGTTTTTATAGAAGATAACTCAGAATCATTGCATCCATCATTTCTTGTGTCTGAATGTCAAAATATTTGTTCCAGTATTGTTTCAGAACCGTAGTGAGCGGGTGAAGGGAAGTTTTGAAGTTGCAGAGGAACAGCCTCATTATACTCTGCAAGCTGCACAGCTATTCTGTATGAAGTGGAGATAAAAGCAAGAGGAAAGCTGAGAGCAAGAAGAAATAAAGAACATGGGAAAAGTGAATCGGGGGGAGGATGGAACTTGAAGGAATGGAAGTCTGGAAAGAAAAGGAGACTGGATCAAAGTGATGAGGGGAAGGAAAAAAAGGAAACAAGGAAGGGAAGTACCATGTGTTTCTAAAAAAAGAAGCAAAACACAAAATGAAAGAGATCAAATTATAGCAAGAGATAGAGACTCCACCGGTGTGACTGGTTTATCAGCAGAGTTTAATGATTTAAAGTCGTCTCTCACTCTTTCTTTCTGAAGTCCCAAAGACAATTTCAAATGACTCCATGCTGATATGGTTAATGTTAATTAAAAGCTGAATACTCTAGACCATATTGTGTGCATGTGTTTGAAGCATTAGACATTTTCTCTTTATTCTTTTACTTCTCTTTTAATAAGGCCCCAACACATTTGCATATACATTTTACTGTATACAGGATATCCAAGTTCATTTTAAATTTTGTGCTCATATCATGTATTTGGGGATATGATCTCAGAAATGGCCAAGTACTGTGAAAACAAATCTTGAGTTACTCTACCAAACTGGGGATGCACTGATACCGATACTGGTATCAGGTATCGGACCCAGATACCGTCTAATGTACTCGTACCGGTTAAAGTTAACCGATACCATAAACTGATACTTAAAATGTGGAAACGCTGTAATAATTTAACAGGAAATGTAAATTTTTAACTTTTAAATTTTAGTTTTGTGGTAATTTCTTTTTTTTATCAAGTTCACCATCATTTGTTGTAACAAGCAGAGAATTAAACCTGTCTTCCAATTCATTGCAATATTTTTTTTTTGTGGGGTAGAAGTATCGGCATTGGAACTCAGTATCAGTAAATACTCTGATCCAAGTCTTGGTACTGTATCGGTTTGAAAAAAATGGTATGGTTGCATCCCCATACCAGACATTTCTGCTAATGTCTGACTTTTTATTTCTCTTCCCTTTTTAGGAGAATTATTGGCAACTATATGAACCATCCTATGAAAATAGATCCCATGAAAACAAAATAAAATAATTTGAGGATCCTAATCATAAACATTTCCCAAGTCTTTTTTTTTCTATTATTTGATCACTTTGGTTCATATAGTTCAGCACAAAATACGTGTAAAAACCTGTTCATGGAATATGTCTCAATTTTGATCTTTTTAAATAATTAAGTACTGTAAGCGATAATCATAGACAGCTTTGTGTCCCTCTATTGTTGTCTTACGGTTATCTGTGCATTTGTGTTGAAGGAGTGCCCGTCACACATCACCGGGTCACAGTTGTTTCCTGCTGTCCCAGCATGACTGGTTACAGAGCAACAGCACACAGATTTCTACAACTCACTGCAGTAAATCCTCTATCTAAAACATCCAGATACACATGCTTTAAAGAAGGAATTAATGCAAAACATGCATCAGAACAGCTCACACACAGACACTAATTCATAAGCTTCAAAGCACAAGGACAGACACATACAAAGAAACACACAGACTTCCCCCCCACCTTGTAGTTTGCTTCAATCTACACACAGCTCAACATTCTTCAAAGACCAGACTCCACTGGGTTTGTTTTATTGCTTTCTTTTCTGTCTGTTTGAGTAGATAGATGCTGAACCATAGAGACAAAGGAAATCACTCCGTTTTGGAATTTAGACGTGGCACTCACATTTCCTCAGTTATTTGGTATGTCTGGGGCTAAAGTACAATATTAATAAGTGACTACTGCAAATTCATAAACTATTTGATCTTATTTTATGTTTGAAGTATGTTATATCGCTTGCTATGCTCTGAAACCATTCAAACAGAACGTGAAGGAGTTACTTGTCAAAGAGGAAAAACAAGATAATGAACCCAAAGCCTTTAAACCAGGAACTGAATTGCTGCTACAGTGTTATATCGAAATGTATGTGTGGCCGAGTGAAAACTGTATTTGAAGCTTCCACCATAAGGGATGATTTGACACCACTAAAAGCTATTTCGACACACCAGCGCGGCTATAGCTACCATCGCTGCCTGTCTTGACATTCTATCATGTTTGTATCCTACCACATTGAATATGCAATTAAATCGTTCCCCTAGCAGATGAAATGGCATCCAGTTGACTCCTATATCCTCCACATGTATGATGTGAAGGTTCCTCATGTTGTGTGTGTGTGTCTGTGAGAGAGAGCGCGGGAGAGAGGGATGAGGGAGCTGTATCAACCCTAGGGATCTGGTCTGTGATGAAACATTCAAGAGGAGTTGCCAGAGGAGTGTATTCAACACAAGGCTGTAAAATGAAGCTCTGGAAAAGCAATCTCCACTCACTGAAAACTATTGCTTTCATTACCGCCGTAGCTCTGCGCATCAAAGTCCTTGTTTTTTTCCAAATGAACGTTACATCTTGATTCTTCAGTAATGGGACAGTCATTTTCATACAGTTTGTAAGTTTGCTGCAAACAGGAAATGCTAGAAGAAAAAAAAAAAACGTGCAGGATTCTCTTTGCTTCATTCTCAACCTGTAATACGTTATAAGATTGTACTGTATGTTTAGTGCTCGCACATCAAATGAAGATAAATAGATTGCATTAATTGTACAGTATCTTGGCAAAAGCCGGTGATTAATGCCTCTGTTTGCTGATTCAGGCCTTGCTCTGATTTATGAGCACTTTTACAGCTGATAATTTTCAGCATAATATACAGTATATTGTCCATTGTAAGGCACAGCACAAAGAAATAGTTTATACTGTTTCAGTGTTTATGTGTTAGCGAAGAGCGGCAGGCTGTGAACCGAAATTTAAGGTCCTCGGCTGTGTCACTTTAGAAGCAAGTGAGGCAGCATTTGTTTAACTAATCAAACAAATGAGTGTTATAAAGTGAGCTGAAGACATTGTAGGGAAATCACTGAGTAGAATCCCACCCCTCTGGGAAACGGCAAATTCACTCCCCCTCCTTAAACCTGCACATAACATTACAGCAATTAAGCACTGACTGATGCCTGGACTGATCAAGGTTAGGGGGACCAAGGTGAAACCAAATGAACAGTGTCACATTGGCTTATAGTTCTTGTCTCATAGGTCTCCCTGTGAATGGGCAGTACAGGGCTCTGTTCTCTATACTGAAACTATCAACACAAGCAAGTATTAATGTAGTTTATCCTGAATTGTATTTTATTATTATTTTTTTTACTTTTCTTCAGTCAAGTAGCTGCTAGCAGTCATGGATGAAGCATATCTATTGCTATAATTATTTATAGAGCAAAAAATTCACAGTTAAAAAATAATTAGTGCCCTTCAAGTTCCTGTGTCATGCTATTTTACAGCTTTCAATGTCTGGGATAGACACATATATGATGAAATCTTACCTTTGGTGTTATATAGTCTTCATATAACTTATATTCTCCAAACAGGAAGTAAAACACCTAAACCCCCATCTCTCCCCCAGGCCCCCCTCTCGTGAGTGCTGCCCCTCGAGCTGCCTGAATAAAATGGTGAATAAATTCCTGTAACTCTCGCAGCCAAATGCACATTTGACAGAAGGTCATGATTTATGTTGCAGTTTTAATAACCAAATTCTGAGAATTTAGTAGTGTAGAAAGCAAAAATTTAATATTTACAATACAGTAGCTACTGATGTTCTTACAAAACATCTGCAGGTGGTGAGCTGACTGTCTACCCATTTTGGAGCATGTGACACATTCATGTTTGCTCTTCTACCTGTCATGCACACAAAATCCCAAAGGAAAGATGCAGGTTAATCAGAAATGTTGCTCTGATTTCAAGTTTCGCAGCCTGTCACACCCACCTTTCCCGCCACTCGCTCGCCTGCCATTCTGTGTCTTATCTGTGCCTGGTTGCTCAGCAGTAATGGAGATAACCGCCATGTAATAGACTTTTTTTTTTGGCGCATCCACGAGTGTCAAAGCTGCTTTGGTTCCCTGTGACATGGCTATTGATTACTTATTGGGCCTGGTCACAAGGGAAGTTAGAGAGATTGGGAAATAGATGGAAGTGGAGCCACAGATTTGCCAAAAAGGGAGAGCTGAAGAGGAAAAGGTCAGTCCAGCACTGAGTTTTTCAAAAACAGTGATTTCACTGATCAGTAAGTAAACAACTGATGATTAAGATTATTAATAGACACTCAGTTATCTGTCATGTTGCCACTGTCTCACTTATCAGCAATTTAGTTTCAGTTTTGTGCTCCTATATGCAGTTTTTATATATATATTTCTCTTTCATCACCAATCTTTAGCTCCAAAACTTAGAACTCAATAATCTACCAAATAAAGCATCAGAACTTGTGTCAGCTCTATAAAAGCATCTAATTGGCAGCGTTCACTGATGTTGCTTTTGCCTGGACTTTATTCCAATGAATGGGTGACTGGGTTCATGGGTCACAGTCTATAATTGTGTAATAGATTCGTATAGGAAAACACAAAACACTGCAAGCCTATATTAGTCAATCTGTTCTAAATTGGTTGATCCCTGCTGACTTGTTTGCTGAAAAACAACTCTAACAGAGAAGCGCCAGACTGATATGTAACTGAATGCTGTTGCTTAAAAAAGTAAAAAGCTCAGACACTAAATGCATTCCTCTTTTTTATTATTAAGTGTTAGGTGGGAAATTTGGGTTGCAAAAAAAGTTTCAGAGGCAATTGCCTTGACTTAATAAAATAAATAAATAAATAGCCTAATCTAATACTCCATGTGAAAGCCTGTCAGAGGAAACGGGGGCTCAGGGGGAAATATTGTGTATGTGAAAGGCCAATGGAGGATTAGAGTAAAAGGCCAGACAGGCAGAGAAAGAGAGGGAGAGAGTAAAACATAATAAAGGCTGTGCAGCTGCTCAAAAGATGACAAGAAGGGAGGACAAAACAGAGGAACGGAGCAGGAACGGGAGCCGAGGAAGATGACTGAGATATTGCAGGATAACTGAAAAGTGCATTTCCTGGAAGTAATGATTTTCTTTTTTTTTAGTTTTAAACAAATAAAAGCTGCAGAGAGTAGAAGAAAAGGTAAACATGGGTGACCATTTCCAAAAAAAAAAAGGGCTGAAGTGGAGCTGGACAGCTCGTTTCGGTTGGGACACCACGTCCACCACCATTTGGAGGCAGATGTGTTTTACAAGTTTATCGGAGAGCTGAGAATGTGTTGGCAGAGTCAGTGGCTCAACTCCCTGTTGTTGGGAACCAATGGTAATTCTCAGAGCATACACCTGATTGCTTTCAGCACAGCAGTTGTGGCCTTGAGTGATGATTAAAAAGAGAGAGAGAGAGAGAGAGAGAGAGAGAGACCTCTTTTCCATTCTGGGGGACTTTAAGCACTTTGGCTTGTTAATGCCCAGGAGGGCAGTGTGGTGCTAAAGAGGTAAAGAAAGCAAATCAGTGAGTGTAGCCACTCTGACTCACATTGTTTAAAACTGTACGAGAGCATGGCTCTTCTGACCTCACTCTGACTTACTGTAATCTCTGTTACTGACTTGCTTGGTGACTTTTAAGACCGACCATGTAACTGATTTGTTGTGTTCATCGGACCATTTTTAGATTTTGTCTCCCACACTGACCCCTCCCCCCCGCTTCTCTCTGAAATGGTAGTATTAATATGCACCAGCAGTATTTCGTCTATCCTCTTTAGCACCTAATCAGACTTTATTCAGATTTGCACAGCTGTAGTTCATGTATAATGCAGCATTAATTGCTTCTTCAGTAGTCATTAATAAAGAGTCGACTGGCCTCTGAACAAGCGATGCCGAAGCACAATGAGGTATGTGAGAGACGGAGGGCATGGAACATGGCCTGTCATCTCACACAATCTATATCCTTGAAATAGTTATTTATTTCCTCATTATATGCAGCGTTATGATGTCAGAGAGGACAATGGCATCAAATGCAGTAATAGCATTCGGCTTGACTTTCAGTTAGAAAAGTTTTTCGAGGTACGCAGCAGGCCCCGAGTGCCCTCTGTTGAAAATTCTATTGAAATATTTGTTTGCACGGCTCAGTGGCATTTAATCTCCTATTGTTCATCAGTTTCCGCTTGATTTATTTCTTCACCTTCGCCTATTTATTGAATTTAATTACACCTCAGATCCCAATGCAAACCTGCTGCTGTTAAGGGCTGAGGGGAGGCTGGGATGGAGAGAGGAGGAGGAGGCGGAGGCGGAGGAGGATGGGGAGCCGCGTGCAAGATAAACCATGACTCAGAGGAATCAAACAAATAACCACCTCCTTCCTAAGACTTACAATATAGGCTTTTGGTCTGATTCAGGCGAACTCCGAAACACACACACACACAGAAACACATTAATTAGCTGAGGAGGTCAGTACATCAGCCTGAGAGAGGTCCAGTAAGACACACATGCTCTGAAAACTGGCAAATGATCTGCAGTCTGTCTGTAGACTCACCAGCCACATAAAATATCAACCAGTTAATTAGGCAGTAATTGTGCAATGTGCTCTCCTTTTTATGTGCCATGCATTCGGCCATAAAGAGGCCAGTGTAAAGGTGGCTCTGAGAGAGAGAGAGAGAGAGAGGGGGAGAGAGAGCACAAAGTGAGAGCTGTGCTTTAGCATCAAACCATTTCACGTCTACAGTACAGCCAGTGGTTGCATATATCTCTCAGAGTATAAAAGAAGGAGCTGTATTTCTCTGACAAAGCTAATATAAAAAGCCAGTCACCCTAGATAGCTGCTTGGCTTTCACATCCGCTTCTTCTGTCTAATTTTATAGAGTCTGACTGATATTTTCAATTTGCTGTTTTGTGTTTTCATTCCATTTTCCTCCATGCATGTTCCCTGGTTTTAGATTTGCAAGTTGCTGAAAACCAAAGCTATCAACCCCCCCCACCTTCTTTACCACCACTCCAACTAACATGATTTTGGCAGAGACACAAATCAGAAGATAGTGGAATCATGTCAAGCAGGTTGTTTCCACCTCTCAATCTTCGACGTCTTTGACTTTGTGCTTGTAGAAGCACAAAACTT
Organism: Pachypanchax playfairii; assembly: GCA_006937955.1. Taxonomy (NCBI): domain Eukaryota; kingdom Metazoa; phylum Chordata; class Actinopteri; order Cyprinodontiformes; family Aplocheilidae; genus Pachypanchax; species Pachypanchax playfairii. The sequence goes on along the minus strand of SSNP01000004.1, from coordinate 4,713,556 downwards.
CCAGAGAGGACTCTTTGCACACATTTGCTGACTACAACAGAGATCAGAGTGAAATGATGCAGCAGAGTCGACGGAGCCGACTGTTGGATTATTGTGCTCTTGTTTTTTTGTTAGTGGCGATTGAGTGTGAGTGTAAAGTCAGAAGGTTTATACATTAGAGAATGAACATGCATTATGCTTTTCATGTGATGGATTATTTCAGTGGCTGTATCTCCATGTTGATTTTTGTATTTATGAATCCTCATGATCTTTGTCTCTTGAACTTAGTCTTTATGCTCTGCTTGCCTGTGTTTTTGTATATATATGTGTATATTTGTGTGTGTGTGTGTGTCTGTCTGAGCCAAAGGGGCCGTGTGCGTAATTGTGAGTCAGTGCTGTGTGCCGCCATGCTGCAGGGCTAGCAGCACAGAGCACTGAGACAAGAGATGTGACAGTGATGGCTCTGTAGCCTTAGGCCACAGCTACCAGGCCTGAGACACACCCACGCTACTGACCTTCACTGTCACTATTGTAGCGCACACACACACATATGCACGCACACACACATACACACAAAGACAGATACATCCACGCCATGCAGAGAGTAGTCCAGATTACATGGCGTGGACACATGGGCACAAACATACATGCATACATACACACATTCAGCTCATCCTCCACCTACGCTACACGCCTGTTCTTCTCTGTTTTCCACTTCTCTCCGTGAGTCAGAGCTTATCGGGCAGGGCGCAATGATTCACCACCAGTGTGAGTAAGCTGCTTTCTGCATCCAGCTCTGTCTCTCAGACCAAAGCCATGGACTCATTCTGCATTATCATCCACACTCACCCACCTCACCCCAATCATTTCATATCTCCATGTTCAGTGTGTGTGTGCTCCCCTTTTCTCAGTCTCTGCTTCTGTTTTTGTGCTGGGTTTGCTTTTATTCTATTTGTTCTGATTTTATTTAAACATTACAAATGATGCCTGCAGCAGGAGGATGAGGATGAGGAGGAATGGGACTTCTGAATTGAGGATGCTGTACTTAGGTCTACACAAGGTTATAATGACTCTCCTTGGCCTCGTGGCTTTCTTATAAATATTTATGCCTTGGGTGGTGAGCCTTCAGGACATCATGTTCTGTGCTTGGTTTCTCTGTCAAATCGGTTGTCAGACTGAAGCATGGTGCGCATAAGTATGCATAAGGCAGATGGGGGAAATTATAAATTTACCTCAGTCAGCTACAGGCATGCACTCCTGAACTCACATGCGTCAAATCTCAGAAGTCTTGCAGCTCCTGCCTACCTTCTGCCTGAGCCATTATCGTTATTATTGTTGTTGATGACGCCCGTCGTTTACCTTTTATCACCACGTATACCGCTCATTTGTATGGAGTGTGCAGCTCAGATAAGATATCAAGGAAATGAAAGTTTAATGTGATTTTTAGAATATCTAAAATCAGTCAGGATGCAGTTTACATTCAGAATCAATCATTAAACTTCAGTCGTTAAACTTAAAACTACTGAAAATGATTGATTGATACGCCTATTGATCCCTCATGGGGAAATGATTTCTCTGCATTTGACTCATCCGTGAGGAGCAGAGGGCTGCCATTTTGCACGGCGCCCAAGGGCAGTTTCAGGGTTCAGTATCTTGCCCAAGGATGCTTCGACATGTAGGCTGCTGGAACCCAGGATCGAACCTTGACCTCCCGACCAGAAGACAATCTCCTTCCCCATTAGGCTACAGCCGCCCCCCAAAAATGGGATATTGGGTTCTTATTCCCATAAGCCAGCTGTGTGTGTTTTCACACACGAAGTCAACATTATTTATAGACCATCCTCCGCAGCAAGGCACAGCAACCAAGTGAGTCCTTTGTTTTACAACTGAGCAACAACTGTGCTGTTGGTGTGTTGTGGTAAAGTCACAGCATATTTCGAAGCATGCTAACAAGTGTTTTTTTATGGATAGTGTATTATGCACTGCAGGATAAATCCTTTGATCGCACACAGGAAACCAGAAAAGAATCTGCAATAACAGGGCACAGGAGAGGAAAACAGGTTTTAATGGGCCAAAGAGGAGATTTGATTTTTCTTATGTTTGTTTTAACTGTGACAATAGTTTCTTTGCAACATCTTTAATCGGCTGGAACAAAAATAAAATGCAAACATGTGCAACCCCCCGTCGTATCTTTAAAATATGTGTGCTTTTTAAAAACTGAAGAAAAACACACACACATATACTTGGATAGAAGGGAATTAAATGGGAAATATTTGGATACATTTCAGTCATTTCTTGATTATTCAATTTAAATTGTAGTTGTTTTTGTAATGAACTTTGCTTTTTTCCTGTTTTTGTTTTCCATCTCACATCCTTGGAAGACATGAAACTGAGGAACAACTTTCTTAATTTTAGTGATTATTTTTAAATTCTGTGGAAAGTTCTACTGGCACTGAATAGATTCATGGTTCTCTTTGTAATCAAAACTAAAAAGAAGCAAAACTGCATTATTTATTTGTTGGACTCGGACAGATGACTCGATGAAACTCAAGATGCTAATAAACTAAAGATGAAAAAGAAATAACCATTCAAAAATCCTAAACCTGGTAGAAAAATCAAACTATCAGGGCAGGTTAAAATGTTGGAACACGGAGCAGGTAAAAGGAGGGTCTTACATTCAGTTGGAGAAACCAGGAAGTTTTGATATATTTTATAGTGAGAGGTCGACAAATGAGGAGCATGCGTGAGTAATGAAATGAAGACAAGGAAAACTGAGGGAGGCAATAAGCAATGGGCACAAAGAGAGATAGTGTAAAGCCTGTATTTCACTCTATGACTGCAAAAAAAAAATTTACAAGAAAATATAAAAATTGCCAGTTGGTGTCACACTGAGTTGGTACTTAAAACAGTTTCTTGTAAATCAAAATTTTGTATAAAAAATACAACATTTATGCAAAAGTCATGAAAATCTTTTGTCACTGTTTCTCAATTATTTCTTAAATTGTTGCAATTACTTCATTAGCGTTTATTATAATTTCATTTGCAATTTTATTATGCTCAGAATGTCAAATTCTCTTTTTTGTCCCTAGTGAATCAGAACTTAGTTGCATTGCCAACCCTACTAAAGTTGTCTTGCATTATTCACAACCTTGGAGAAGCTAAGAAGACCAGTTTAGATGGACGCGATGACACTGTGACTACTTCAAAAGAAAATCAGTCTTTTGAATTCCTTGAACATGTTCAAACTCCTAGCAACGTGCTACACATGTTTTTACATCACATGCTTTTCATGTGACTGTTGATGTGATTGAAAGAAAACTCTGCTCAAACATCCCCAGAATAAACTTAACTACACACATTTTACCACTTTGCCTGCAGATTCTGCAGATTCAGACGACCCCCTATGTTCACAAAAAGATAACGCGTCTTTAAAAATCATGCTTATGTCTACATTTGTAACTTGGTGCTTTTTGGACACAGAGCCTGCATCTGTCAGCGTACTACAGCATCGTAAATCAAGTCCATGCTGCGCTATTAGATCTTTCCATGACATGTGATTTACACAGCCTGTCAGAATCCCCATGGGATTGCCCTCCCCGACTCCTGGAATAACCTGCATCTCCTCTGACAAAAGGAAACACAGACCCGAGGGTGAAAAGGCACCAAGTTTGTACTGTATGTGGAGGTTGGACTCAGAGCTCGGGGCAGAGACTTCTTTCTGCTCTCCTGATTTACACACAAGTCGATGGTGAAGGAAGATATTAGATAATTAGCTACTAAAACATCTGCATGTGTGTGTGTGTGTGTGTGTGTGTGTGTATTTGTGGATGAACGAGGGAAAGGAGGAGGAGACAGAGAGATGGAGAAAGGCATGTTTATTTATGTGCATGTGTTTGAATACATGCAGTTCAATGTATTTCTGCTTTTCAATCTTAAATCTAGTGGCTGCAGAGAAAAGGTGAAAAGGTTAGCCCACCACTTTACTCCAGTTTTTACCTGGGAGGATTAGGGGCATGTTTTATTCGCAATGAAGCTTCAGCCATTCACAAAGCGCTGAGCAAAGAGGGCGGGGTGAGAGCTTGTTTTGCTGTTGTTTGTGTATCCTTGCTGTAAGGATAATGATGTGATGAATGGAGAGAGGGAAAGAGTGGGAGAATAGAGAGAGGGATTTCAAGGCTAATGCCTGAGGGGATGTCAGACAAACCTGTATACAGTGGGGCAAAGAAGTATTTAGTCAGCCACCAATTGTGTAAGTTCTCCCACTTAAAAAGATCAGAGAGGCCTGTAATTTTCATCATAGGTATACCTCAACTATGAGAGACAAAATGAGGAAAAAAAATCCAGAAAATCACATTGTCTGATTTTTAAAGAATTTATTTGCAAATTATGGTGGAAAATAAGTATTTGGTCACCTACAAACAAGTAAGATTTCTGGCTTTCACAGACCTGTAACTTCTTTAAGAGGCTCCTCGGTCCTCCACTCGTTACCTGTATTAATGGCACCTGTGTGAACTCGTTATCAGTATAAAAGACACCTGTCCACAACCTCAAACAGTCACGCTCCAAACTCCACTATGGCCAAGACCAAAGAGCTGTCAAAGGACACCAGAAACAAAATTGTAGACATTCACCAGGCTGGGAAGACTGAATCTGCAATAGGTAAGCAGCTTGGTGTGAAGAAATCAACTGTGGGAGCAATTATTAGAAAATGGAAGACATACAAGACCACTGATAATCTCCCTCGATCTGGGGCTCCACGCAAGATCTCACCCCGTGGGGTCAAAATGATCACAAGAACGGTGAGCAAAAATCCCAGAACCACACGGAGGGACCTAGTGAATGACCTGCAGAGAGCTGGGACCAAAGTAACAAAGGCTACCATCAGTAACACACTACGCCACCAGGGACTCAAATCCTGCAGTGCCAGACGTGTCCCCCTGCTGAAGCCAGGACACGTCCAGGCCCGTCTGCTGTTTGCTAGAGAGCATTTGGATGATCCAGAAGAGGATTGGGAGAACATCATATGGTCAGATGAAACCAAAATAGAACTTTTTGGTAGAAACTCAACTTGTCGTGTTTGGAGGGGAAAGAATGCTGAGTTGGATCCAAAGAACACCATACCTACTGTAAAGCATGGGGGTGGAAACATCATGCTTTGGGGCTGTTTTTCTGCAAGGGGACCAGGACGACTGATCCGTGTAAAGGAAAGAATGAATGGGGCCATGTATCGTAAGATTTTGAGTGAAAACCTCCTTCCATCAGCAAGGGCATTGAAAATGAGACGGGGCTGGGTCTTTCAGCATGACAATGATCCCAAACACACCGCCCGGGCAACGAAGGAGTGGCTTCGTAAGAAGCATTTCAAGGTCCTGGAGTGGCCTAGCCAGTCTCCAGATCTCAACCCCATAGAAAATCTCTGGAGGGAGTTGAAAGTCCGTGTTGCCCAGCGTCAGCCCCAAAACATCACTGCTCTAGAGGAGATCTGCATGGAGGAATGGGCCAAAATACCAGCAACAGTGTGTGAAAACCTTGTGAAGACTTACAGAAAACGTTTGACCTCTGTCATTGCCAACAAAGGCTACATAACAAAGTATTGAGATTAACTTTTGTTATTGACCAAATACTTATTTTCCATCATAATTTGCAAATAAATTCTTTAAAAATCAGACAATGTGATTTTCTGGATTTTTTTTCCTCATTTTGTCTCTCATAGTTGAGGTATACCTATGATGAAAATTACAGGCCTCTCTGATCTTTTTAAGTGGGAGAACTTACACAATTGGTGGCTGACTAAATACTTTTTTGCCCCACTGTATGTGTAATAACCACAGAGGTTAAAATGCTACACTGGCACTAGAGATGGCTGCCAAATATTTTGACATCCACTCTTCCTCCTCCGCACAGCTGCTGCTGCTGAGGTTGAGGAAGAGAGGGATGATTTAGAGCTGAGAGAAAGAGAGAGAAAGAGATGGATTAATGTGAGTGAGAGGAAGCAAAGACTAGAATGTGAAAGAGTGTGTGTGCCACAGACGTGTTGATGTACAGTCGGTAGGAGAGAAAGAAAGAGAAAGCTGCCTGTTTGCTCGCCTGCAGTGCCTGACTGTCTGTTTCCCTTGATTTCTTTCTCCCAGCGCTCCGTGCCCGAGGATGCATCCACGCTGCTATTTGTTTCAAGGTTGTTCTAAATGTGACTGATGTGTACAGCCAGCGTGCTGTTTGCTTTGCTCTCCTTCACTGCGGCTGCATGCAAAAAGGCTGTCATGCCGTGTTAAATGTGGCACATGAGTGCGCGGTTCAAATGATGTGGATGGATGTTTGAACCAGCGTCGTCTCCAGCCTCAGCCTCATCCAGGGTCAACTGTGTAATGGTGTATTCAGATCTTCTCACCCTTGAGTTGTTGAATACTGCCACAAAACTCAGTTATGGGCAGCAAGACAGGTCACTTGACACACAGCATTTATTACCAATTGAAATAGGAGGGAAATTACTTTTGCAGCCGATACAGCATGCTTTGTTTGTGTATGTGTGTAAATGTGTGAGCACGGTGCCTTCATAACCCCACAGGGGCTGTATATATAGATTGTGTCTTTCATCTTCTTTTTATTCTGGTGTGTATGGATAAATAACTCCTGTTCCCTCTAGATTAGCTGTGACCTTTTCACCCTCTCTATATGCACCTAGCAGGCACTTACAGCCCTTATTCGGTGATTGCATTGTGAATCCTTCATTGTAACAAATGTCAACTTTATTGATTGGCCATCTTTTGCCAAAATAACAGGCATCTAAAATCAGAGAGGGAGGTAGCATGCTAGCATGGGGGTCCCCTCCACCCCTCCCCAGGCAATACAGGGAATGTTTGTCGTGAGAGATTGCAGAGAAAATAGAAAACCTTACTCATTAAGTTCAAGTCCACAGCCCCAGATTTCATGGATTAATCAATGCTAACCTACTTTATCAAAGACACTTATCTTCCACATACAGAAATCTATGCATGTCCCCGGCAAAGAGGTCGATAACAGGAAATATTTCACATTGTCCACCTTTTTTTTTGCCATCGCTAATTCTCCTTCTTTCTCCTTCCTGTTCTGTCACTACGTCTGTGTGTCTTCTTTTGCCTAAATGTCCTTGGGATTGGCGTGCGCGTGGAGAGGGGAGACCCATATCGGATAACTTATTGGTTCATTTTGCCCATCTCTTTCCAATAATGTGTAACATTACCAGTGTTATTAGATGGAAGATTAATGGCGCTTGGCCCTGCTCCTCCTCCTTCAGGATGAGACACGGAGGAGAAAAGATAAAGGGGAGAGTGGGAGAAAAGATTGTGGGAGAGAGGTGAACAGAAAGGGAGAGGGAGGTGGAATGAGTGAATCCTCTTTGACTGTAGAAGCCTTAATGTCTGACTCAGCTCTGTAGTTAGAGGGTCATTTCATGGAGCTGTCGGACAGACAGCGGGGGCCTGAACTTCTTGATCTACTCCCACTTTACCCCTCCATCTCCTTCAGTCGTTTCCCCTCCTTCCCATCCTATCACTCCGTATTCCTCAGTACAACCATTCACAACCGTTTGATCCGCCTCCTTTGCATCAATCAGCGCAGACAGCAGGAAGAAGAAGAGAGAGGATACATATAACTTGTTCTCCAGCGCTTGAGGTGCTGTCTCTGCCCTGTCAGTCTGATGCTCTGTTTATTTAAGAACTTATTTATGTATTTATTTGGCAGCATGACCCCCTTTCTTTTCCTCAGAGGGCATGTGAAGTGGAGTAGTAAACCCTCAACATTAAACAGAGATTATATTGCTCATATTGCCTTTCAAATTTGAATGGATTTACTCTTATTTTGGCTCATTTCATTCCTTTTCCTCCCCTTGTTCCCTCTCCACTCCCTCTCTTTGTTGTGTGGAGTAATAACTTGCTCATTATTGGATGGAAGAAATATCTACTAAGAGATTATGCTAGATATAAAAAGCTCACAGGTGATGGGAGTCAGAACCTCTCTGCATCCCTAATGAGGCTTGGGAATTGCAAACCCTGCTCTGCAGAGAGCCAGCATCTTCCACTGGCCCCGAAACGAGGCCTAAACTCGCTCTATCAGGAGACACATCGGCCCAGCTCGGTCCACTTCAGCTCAACTACAGTTCTGCTTCGCTTGACCTTGGTTTGTGTAATTAATGTATTTACTGCAAGCTCCTCTTGTCTCATAGGGCTTTGGAGTTGTTTCACACTTTTTTGTCTAGCTGTTTGCCCCCTCTTGCACCCTTGATTTGCACTTTTCTGCTCACCTCACCTCTGCTGCTTGGTTTCAGAGAACAAACCGCTCTCTGGAGCAGAGTCAGCTAAACGCAGCACACTCCACTACAAAGCCTGCCAAGTGCTGAGGGAAGTCTGACTGTTTCACCCAGAGAAATCCCTCTTTGCTTCAGGTTTGACATAGAGATTGGGGGTATTTTTATTTGATGTTTATTAGGTTTCTGCTTGTTATGATCTCATGATGTCTCCAGCTAGTATACCCTTTAGGACTATTCATGTTGCCTTAGGCATTTAATGAGCTTTTGTCCACAATGATGGCATTAGGAAAGTGCAGAAGGATCAACGCTCGTTAGAACAAACCTCCAACACGAGCAAGAGCCAAGGGTTTAATTATTTCTGTAGACAAGAAAGAAAACGAAAGAAACAAAAACAACTTTTTTCCCTAGTCTGGACAAAAGCCCTGATTAATAAAGTTTAAAAAAAATATTATTTAAATAAACTTCACCTTTTAACAACCCTGCCAAAATATTTAGATAAATAATACCTCCCGAGTCTGATCTAAAAGTATAACATTTTCAGAATTTCTGTCTTTTGTTTTAGTTTTTACATGTTCAAAATGAAATAACCTAATTAACTTGGATCTGCTTTCCTCATTAGTGTTCCCTTTTCTGCACCATCTGGTGGCAGCAAAAGCATAATACACCAACAACGAGACAGTACTCCTACCCCAAATTGAAGGAAGATAGTGGTGCATATACAGAGTCTCATCAGGTTTTACAGCTGAAACTTGTTCATTTTGAACAACAATTTTATCATCAATTGAAGGTAACTGAACAAAAATATTTAGAGTAAATACAAAATACAGTTTTAAAATTATGATCTCATTTGTTGTTTGAAAAAACACCAACCTGGACCTATTTAAAAAATGTACCTGCACTCAAGAACAGATGAAGACAGAAGTTATTGATATCTATCAGTCTGGAATGAGTTGATAAAGATGTATCGAAGGCTGTGGGACTTTAGTGAACCAAATGTAAAAATTCTGGAACAGTGATGAACTTTCTTTGGAGTGTTTGTGTGACTAAAATTACTCCAGCAGATCATTGATGACTCACAACCCCCAAAATACTGTTTAAACACTGCCTTTTAAAAAAAAAACACCACACAGACAGTAAAACATGGTGGTGGTAGTATGATGGTTGGGGGCTGATTTACGGCTTCAAGACCTGGATGACTTGCCGTAACTGATGGAACCTAAAATGTTCCTGTTTGCCAGAAAATCCTGAATAAGAATGTTGAGATATCAGTTTGTGACCTTATAGTCAACTGCACTTGGATTTTGCAGCAGATTAATGATCTAAATCCCATCAGCAATTCCATCAATGATTGGTTAACAAAATGATCAGTGTTACAAAGTCTGGACTTGAAGTTCATTGAGATGCTGACATGATCTTCGACAGGTTGTTCATGCACGAAAACCTTCTGATGGGAATAAAAAAACATCTGTAAAGAAGACTGGGCTGGAATTTCCTCCATGGTGATGTGAAAACGCTTTGCGAGTTCTCATAACTTGCTTGATTGCAGTTGTTGCAGGGCGACGAAACAGTTATCAGGTTTCGGGGGCAGTTATCTTTTTGTTTATGGCCATGTATAGTTTGCAATGTATTTTTTTTTAATGGATACATTTTTAATTTAAAAAGTGATTGGGTATTCTTGGTTCATCTGTTTGAAGGTCTGAAACATTTTAATGCGACAGAAGAAATCTGTGATGGGGCAAATCACAGCATTGTAATAAAGTCCAAGTGACCTTGGAGTACCAAAGTATATTGTTGACTTTTATTCACAATCGTAAGATCTCTAAATTAAAAGTAACAGACTGTCCCAAAAGTTTACAAAACATTCAGATGCCTTAAATGCTGCTCAAGTTTTGTTTGCAACGTTGTACTTTCAAGAATGCTTAAACTGTCTTTTTATATTAATATTGTTACATTATTACTTTTCTTTTAAAGTTGAGGCCATGCAGTAGATATTTGAAATATCTTGAAGAAAAAATATACCAACAAATTCAAAGGTCGGGTCTTGGCAGGATGGAGGGAAAAAAAAGATCAAAATGAGATCAGACAAATCAGTTGGCCAGAGTTTTAGTAGCTTGAGTCTGTAGATTCTCTAGAGTTATAGATGTGACAGCGACAGTTAATGGAAAGACCCGAGAAGCCAAGTGACAATGAGGTGAAGATGGATGGGGAGGGATGGAGGGAAAAGTGGGGAGACGAGGAACAACTTTGTCCACCACAGGAACAACGGAGGGCAAATGTTTGAATCATTTAAAACTCCCGAGACAAGGATCTTTTACAATGACCAATAGCAACAGGGTCTATGTGTTGGAGTGCAGGGCACGGCTTGAGTCATCGCTCCTCCATCGCATCTCTCCATCTTTTATAACTAACACAATAAAAGTAGGAGAAAATAGGCTGCAGGAGAGCAATGTTAGGTTCCAAAAAGGAAACAAAAGGCAGGAAGATTTGGAGCTAGGTCAAAGCTATTATTCAAATGAGTGACTCATCTTGTGGTAAACTAAAATGCCACACATAAAACTCCTTCAATCAACCATACAGAGTGAGATTTGTCCTTTTTGGAGACACCAGACAGCCTTTATTTGGTGTTTGTTACCCTCTTCGACCTGTAGGGACTATTAAATGTCACTACAATTTAAGTGAAGAAGAAAGACAACTTCACCTAACTTTGGAGCACTGTTGAAGGTCAGACATCTGTGTGTCTCTCTGTGTGCGACAATCACCGTTTCTAAAGCACACTATATCCCACAATGTGCAGAAAAACAAACAGACTGCTGCAAACTCAAACTAGCATTACCCTCACACTCTTTTGTTGTCTGTCCTTCCTCCACAATGTATCTCGGTAAAGATTTCTTCCCTTTTTTCCCCTCCTTCCTTTCTCTCTCTCTCTCATGTGAGATTGACTAAATGTTTGCCTTTGGGCGGGGGTGTTTTCTTAAAGGTTTCACTCGGGGACATCAAATATCGACTGTGATGTTTTTATTAAAGGAGCTTGTTCTGTGAGAGGGAAGCAACTCTGAAACAGGAGGCATTCACAGGACACACTGTCACAACCACTTTCGCTCTCGAGCTGATGAGAATTAATGCACTGTCTAATATTCAATGAATGTGTCTGCATGCCTCTGTAGGTGTGTGTGTGTGTGTGGATAGACATCTCTCATGTGTTGAATATGTGTGTATGTTTTATGTGTTTTTCTTCTGTTTGGGTGTGTGTGGGGATGAAAACACCTACTTTTCAGTCACTGCACAACAATTTATTACAATTTGTTTGCCTGGCCCTGAAGTCTTCATTACGCAGTCACGGAACACACACACACACACACTCACACACGGAGAGAGAGACAGAGAATATGAGAGAGAAAGAGAGAGAGACAGGGCGACAAGGTCACCATCCAGCAGGCCAAATGGAGATGCAGCCCTCAATTTAGAAAACTCTTGGGGGAGCACGGCAGACGCTGCTCACTAGTACACGGCGTGAACATATAGACGTGTGCCTTTTTTGCATAATTCCTGTTGTCTCAGCTCACATTTTCTATGTATAGACAGAAAAGCTGTAAACTGGCAATCAAGCACAAAATGTAATCTAAATGCTAAGTGACACTAAAATAATGCAACAACTGTGCGTTTTTAGAACAGATAAATTAGGAGGAATGAGTTTTTCACTTGATCTGCTTGTCACTGAAAGGTGCCCTGGTGGCAAAATGATGCCTCAATTTTGTGAAAATGAACCTAAATTCATATTCCTGCATGCCTATCATTATAAGTATTCAGCTAAGGGTATCATTTCTGAGAGTATTTGATCACTTGACTACAAACAGTCCTCCCAGACGGCTTTGTTGTATCTTCCTTTGCTCATTAAGCCGTTCATTAAAGAACGGCCTTGTCTGGGCCCACAGGGTGTGTGTATATGTGTGTGCGCAGGTGTATAAATAATTCTACAGTGTGCGTGTGTGTGTGTGCGTGCGTGTGTGTGTGGGATCACATTTACTGTATGTTTGCGCACTCTTCCCATTATCCATGCTTTGTGGCATTGTGAGCAGGGGATGCAAATTTGCTTCTGTCAAGGTTAATAAATGAAGAAATCAAGGTGAGAGTGTCTCAATCCAAACATGAGGACACTTTGAGGGGGAATTTGGTGGGGGTGTAGGGGGTCTGGGATCTGCCACCCAGCTGGTAGCTCTGAAATTTAAATTAGCACCACTATTTTTTCCCCCCTTCCACATCCAGACATTGTGGCTGAGCATCCAGACAATCACTCGAAACTATTTGGTCCCTCGGTTTGATCCGAGTCAGTGATGTGATGCTGGGGAACCGCGGCTTGAAGTTTGAAAGGAGCCCCCTTACTCCCACAGCTTATTATAACACCAGCACCCCCCTCTGACTCAGTCCTAGTTTATTGTCTCACAGCCTGGTGTCTTTATGGAGCATCACATATTAAAAATGGATAAGTTTAAAAGTGGATATTTTGGTGAAGTGAAAAGAAAATGAACCCAGTAAATCGTGATACGTGTTTCAGAAAATATTCTCACAATTACATATCTTTATTCTATTTATTTTTTCATTAATGACTTTTTAAGATAATAATCCTATCGGAATACTAATGTTTTAAAACTAAAAGATAAAAATAGTTTTGGATGGAAAATATTATTGTAGGATATATTTATTTAAATATTTCCTAATTTGGGTGGTTTTGGATTTCCTTTAAGCGCAGTTGTTTTATTCATTATTCATCATAAGAGCAGTGACGATGAAAACACAGAAATGGTTCATCCATTTTTTATTTTTATTTTATGAGTTATAATTGTACAAATAATTATTTAAGTTTTTTTGCCATCTTCAAAATCCAAACTGCCCATCATTAACAAACATGGATAATTACACTGATCTATCAGTTGACTTTCTTTAAGTAAAACATGAATCTTCTTATTCTATTTTAAAGTAATATATCAAATAAAAAGTTTTGAAATTGTTTGAAAACTTTTTGTCAGATGCTTTGAAATATTTTTATGCATAAAATGAGGTCATTTTCAATCCAATAAAGCCGGATTAGTGAGGGATGATTTGCAAAGTTTAGCACAGAAGCATCAGGATTTTACCAAGACTTCAGCATGGCAACGTTAACATTGGGTTTGTTTTTAGACCAAGATGTTTGCAGCTGCAGTGAAGGCCACTCCTATACATTCACTTATCTCCCCACAAGCTCAGGTTTTGCACTAATGTAAATGAGAGCGAGGCGAAGACGAGCTTCAAAGAGTTGTAACATCTATTTATGCATTTGTTTATTCAGAAGTCATTTTATTTGTCCTTCATTGCACAAAGAACTTTATTGCAGTATTTTTCTCAGTTTATGTGTGACAACAACACTTTAAAACTATGGAAACTTTGTTTTGTTGTGTCACCCCAAGATTATCAGTGGTCCTCAAATAATTGGCCCTTTGGAAGCTTTCTGGAGGCTCTTCTGGATGACTGACACTGTGCTCACCACAGCTGGCAACAAAACAAAGTTTATCAAAGCTTCAATGAAAAATAATGGAAACTTTTCAATCTCTAATACAACTAAAGTCTGGCAGCAGGCATCTATTTATAGTTACATAGTCAGCAAACGCTTGAGATCCTCTCTGGAGCGAACCCGTAGAAACCAACATCCATCTTAATAAGTGATTCCAGATGGGTATAGATGGTTGGCTAATTTCAGCCCTCACTGATGTAAACAAATTTAAACATAAACTAAGGCGCTCACACGTGTATCGACAAACTAACACAGTGACACTCGTTTCCAGACCAAGCGAGCGGAGAGGAGCTGCTGGTGTTTCTGCCTGCATTAATACTGTTAATGATCACAGTGGGTCAGCCTGCCCGTGATCCCTGTCCTGCCATTAAACAAATAAAAACAACACTGATTACCAGGATGTTCATTGGATGCATCAATCTCAAGTAATTAGAGAGAGGTGTCTTTCCTCTTTTTTTCCTTTTTCTCAACCTAAGTCAGGCGGTGTGGTGGACTCCTTTTAATGAACTAATAAGAGTTTGTGTTTGGTTAGCCAAGAGTGAGACAAAAGAGAGGCAAATAAATGGGGAAAAGGCTGCTTTACAAGTTAAAAAACACTGCTACAGTACTAGCTTTGCTGCCTTCCCCCTGGGAGGGTTCGTCACTCTCTTTTTTTTTCCAGAAAAGAGGAAAATAGTTCTGAGTTCTCTGAAGAAATACCAAGCGTAAGAGAGTGTGAGTGAGTTGCTGCCTGGAAAAGGACACAGCTGTCACATTAGGATCATGCAGGCCTGTAGCACTAGTCTGTCTCGTAAAACTCTGCCATCTAGAGTTCTCTGACCAATACTTGTGTATGTGTGTGATCTTGTGAGTGGTTGCATGTGTAACGAAGGAGTGAGATGAAGACGCTAACTGCACATATGGCTAGAGATTTATATCCAGATGCTCACGCACACTGATAACATGGTAATCTGATGTGGGAAGAAAACACAGCTGAGCAAGAGAAGTAAAATGTAGGTGGGTGAAGAACAAAACATTTATTTAAAAACAAAACAAAACAAAACAAAAAAAGCAAAAACACGGGTCAGGTTCTAAAAAAAATACTTGAGAGAAAAGCAAAAAAAAAGAAATGCTGATGGATGAATGAGTAAAACTCAGGTGCAACATCCAAAGCAAGTTTGATGGTGTGCAGACTTGTTGCATGTGCACTGGTGTAGTGTGTGATGAGGAACGTTTGTGAAGTCTGCTGGGTTGTTTGTGTGCTATGCTAACCTGACTGGGTTGTTTTCCTGCTTAATGCCGCGACACGCTGTGATACACTGTGTTGTTTCTTTGCTGTGCTGTCCTGGGTGGTGACAGCTTCAGCCAATGGCAGGTCCTTTAAATTCAACACCGCCAATTAGAGTCACTCCTGGTGGTGGGTGGTGGAAGAAGCAGGGGAAGAGGAGGGAAAAAAAAAAAACCCTGCCGGGACGATGGTTGCAGGCCTGTCAGGCCTGATGTGGAGATGGAAATGCGGTAATTTGGAGTAATTCGGCAACTCGCTGGCGCTTGCCTTGCCTGCCCGTCTGTCTGTCCGCTAAAATAAATGGGGTCAGCAGCGTGTGATCGGCAACTTTCATTTATATGTAAATGACCCCATCGTTGCTGCAGCAGCTGCTGTGGAAGCTGCTGTTAAGTTTGTATGCACAGTCAAACACTGGACCAAAAAGAGAGAGAAAACTCGGCAGCCTGACTGACTTCTGTCTCTGCCTCTGCTTTCTTTTAGCTTTTTTTTTCTTCCTCTCTCTCACTCAGTCTTTGTTCCTTTCTCTTCTTGTCAATCTCCTTATGAGACAGTCAAAGGAACTGACACATATGCTAATGTAAGAATACTTTTTACCCATCCTTCTTTCTCAACTTCAACAAACGAACATTAGTTTGTTCTTCATGAACTAGCTCAGCAAACAGCTATACTGTCCTAAAACTATGTGGAAGTTTTATAGATTGACTACATTTTTAAGGGATGCAACATTTATTATGACTGATCATGTTTATTGTGACGACATATAGATGATATGTGGCCTCGGTTTGTCTTTTGTTGCAGGTAGTGAAGAGAGTTGAGCAACAGCAAGCACTGCAAACTGTGAAGCCGATCAGATAGTGTATTGTAGGGCCTGGAGGTGTGCTTGCTTCATTACCTAGCAAGCCATTGTGCTGATGCAGAACTGGGGTCCTGTAAATTCCTGCCTGCTTGTGACACCATAGATAATTACACCTCCATAAATAATGGAGTGTGCTTTGCCCACTTCCTATGGAACTCTCCTAATGAGATTAATATACAGAGAGCTGCTGAAAACGCATGCCAGATAAATATTCAATCCTTTTTTTTTTCTTTGGTAAAAGAAGTATTCAGGCTTGAAAAAATTAAAAAAAATCAAATCACACATCACTAGCAGCAGTGTATTATGAGAGCTTGGGAGGCGATTTTAATGCAATTTCTTTATCAGTGACGGCCTTATATAATAACATCACAAAGAGTCCATTCTCACCTGTACTTCATAATAAAAGATTATTGAGGAGATTACTAACATTACCAAGCATGTAAATGCAGATGGTGATAAAGATTTGAGTTTAAGCAGCTAAAGGATGGGATTATTATGGTGTCTGTGGTTTGGTAATCTCCCAACTATGTTTCCCTTTAAATGTTTCTATGGAGAAACACCTTCATCCTCATGTGTTTCATCTTTTCTAATGAAAGAATGACAGTTCAAAATCATACAGATAAGAGCAACACTGCAGCTTCAGTGATAGAAAAGTTTTCCTCTGAAATCAGTTGGATCTTTCAGATCTAAAGGTGCTCTCAGTCTGATAGTGTGTAACTGACAGTCTCGGCCATGTTGACTGACCTTTAAGATTAATTCAATTTCTTTACTGTTTTTATTTTTTCAATGCCAGTGATGTTTATTTATCATTGCTAATTGATAGGCATTTATTTAAAGTGAAGCTTTTGATGATACCGATTTATTTCTGAATCAGAAGTTAACTTTCATCCTGTTCATGCCTCTTATTTACATCTAGATTTGAAAACTATATGAAGAAAGATCTAATTTGAGCCTCCGGACCCAGCAGTTATGGATTAAAGTCGGATACATAATTCATGTGTTCAAATGGCTCCATTTGAAATACACATGGAACATGGCAAATATACAGAGAGTCTCCCATCTGTTGTGAAAAAGACATACGATTTTATTAATATCCTTGTTTCTTCTGCTTCCTGGGCCTGTAATGTTTGAGAACTTAACAGCCGACATCAGAATTGTTCAAAATGTGAAAATAATCTCACAGAAAACATTCCAGGCAACTTCAAACAAAAGATTTATTGATCTCAGTCAGCTCTGTGTAGTGATGCCCATCAAAATGTGTGTGAATTTGTCAAGTCATCAATAAAGAGTCTGTCATAACTTGATTTGAGTCTAATGTAGGTTGACACAATGTGATCTATGCTAATGCTACTGTGTGTCGCCCTTCATTTCTATTATGTAAATAAATATAATCTCTTTTAAATCATAAACTACTCTCCTTCAAAACTTTTTATTGGAACATACAAGCAGCTCAACTCTCAAATCCTTATTGAGACAAAACAACAACAACAACATAATTATTCATTTGTCACATTCTTACAAACATTTAATCAGACTATGAAAACCTCATAATCATTTTTAAATTTTTCCCAATTTGAATGTGATTTTCTATATGATTTTTGTTTACAGTAACTGTTACCTGAACAGTAACACAATAATTATAATAATAACCTTTATTTATAAGGCACTTTACACATCCGACAAGGAGACCAAAGTGATGCACAAGTGATAAAATCAACAAAAGAATCACTCACTAAGTGCCCAAAAATAAAAACACAGCTCAATATACATTGAGTACACAAAAATAAAAACTTATTGGCGAGTTTAAGCAGATTTGAAGGCCATTTTAAAAAGATGTGTCTTTAAGAGTGATTTAAAAACTTCTAATGAGCTTGTCATCCTAACATTGAGAGGAAGGGCGTTTCAAAGCCTAGGAGCAGCAACAAAGAATAAATTTTTTTTCTTTTCAATGTTTTGTGAAAAGCCATAATAGTATTTGGTAGAAAATGAAAAGAAAAAAAAAACAGAATATTCTTACAAAAACATTAATGTGCACTGTGTATGCAAGGTTTTAGAATACATCCCCATGCATCACATATTAGCACTTAAAATAAACTGTTTTGTTGAGTCACAATCCACCGAGCAGTTATTACTCAACAAATCAAAAACAAACAAAAAAACAAACAAAAAAGAGAACATGAATACTTTTCTGTGCTTTCCACTACTTCAGATGACAAATGTCATCCTTAAAATAAGCATGAAAAAACATAAAATGGAATCCAAGAAAGATAAAAGTGTGGAAGAGCTCGGACACATTAAAGCGATGTGTTTAAAGACATGGTTTCTATGACAGCATCCATTTCATGTCCATTGATTGAGGATGTCTGAAACGCAGCAGGCAGGACATAATGCAATGTGGTAATTATTAGAATTATGTCATCTCTTACCTGAACCATAGTTTGGTGAATAAAATCTCTTCATGATTTGTTTCCTGCTACTTTTCTTCTAATGCTACTGCTATTAAATCTGTAATCAAGGACATTTTGCTAACTGTACAGCATCTGTCGATGCCCATGTTGGAGTGGGTTTTGTCTGCAGGAGACTGAAGTTCGAGCAAGATCAGTTTAAAAAATTCAAAAAGTAAATCTTACAGAAGCTTTAAGCTAACAGCTACTAAGAAGAGATCATTAAATAATTATTAACATCTAAAACAATCCAAACTTCTAAATTTTCCATGAGTTCTCCTGCCTATGATTGACAGCTAACACATTCCATCCTGATGTACCATGAAACTGTAATAGCTCATTATAAAATGATGGGAGGGTGGAATGGAAGCAGCCACTGTAAACAATGCTATTTCATGGTAATTATTTAATTAACATACAGTGTAGCTGTTTGCTGGACGTCTACAAGCTGTCCCCGGGGGTCGGTCATGCTAGTAAATGGCAAATGTCATGACTAACCCACTAACAGGGGGTCGAAGCTGATGAGTAATTAAAATTAGTGGTAAAAGAGTCGCGTGTTAACCGTTGATGCAGTTTGTATGTTTTCATTTTGCACTAATGCTTGTCACATTATGGTCATGTCCGACGGCAGATATGATACAGATGTGATATAGAGCTTGTAAATTTTCTGAAGTTCAGGTTTGGGTTTACAACAACTTGCCAAAGAAAAGAAAAAGCTCTGAAATTTTGCAGCATGTGCATTGGACATGTGAAACACAGTGTCAAACTAGAACATAAGAAGTGGGAGTAAATATGAAAAGGTCTAAGAACTCTCTTCATCTTCATCAGGAGCGCTTAAGACTCACTTTGACATGTTGCTTCTGGTGACAAAGAGTTCTCCTACACTCGCTGCTCACTCATGCATCTGCATGTACGTGTGTGTGTGCGTGTGTGTGAATCTAGCCATTTGCAGCAGCTTAACAACCTCTGCAGCCTTTATTTTAAGTGGAGCACATACATGGAATGATTTGTAAAATGAGTCATGGGTTTGGTTGCTGTACACTGCGCTGGGGTGTGTGATGTTAACGAAGGCTTTAAATTTCAACTGTACCTTTGAACTAAGGAAGAAAATGTAAAAAAGGCAAAAAGCTATTGCTAGTGTAAGACAGACTACAAAGAAGTATGAGTTAAAATAAATTAAAATAAAAAGTTTTAACACTACCCCCCCTCTCATTTTTTTGCATCATTTACAATCAGTTTTTTTTCATAAAATGTGAAGAATGTATAAAAACGTACTTGTGATATCCTGCCTTTAGGCACAACATTCTCAGAACTCACAGTTTTTGTTACATTTTTTGTCATGTATACATCACATGCACACATACGGTGGGAGAATGCAAAACATGGAGGCCTTTAATGCATTTTAAGTTGCCTGTCCTACCTCAGGATAACCTCCAGCAGGTCCCATGATGTAGTGTCAGCAGTGACATTGGGATTCTATTAGCAGGTTGCGCGAGGCACTGGCCCCCTGCCCTGTGGTGAGACCAACCATTGATCTGTCATGGGAGATGGCTACTCCCCACTCTTCACTCCCATAGGGCTCAATTTGAACCGCTCTAAAAACCAGAACTGAACCTTCTGCAAGGGAGCAAAGAGAGCAGACAGAGCTGAGAGCTCAAGGTCAGGTGTGACACTGGCGTGCAGATAAAGACGACTGGGCCTAGTCGACACCCACCGTAATGGACAGTGAAAAGTGAGGTTATTTGTTATCGATTTCCAATAAGGGGAATCAGCAGGTCTATATAATGCTGTTTATGGTTGGGCAAAAGGCTACTGTGTGTATACAAGGCAGTCGATGCCGAGAGAATCTTCTGAAGGACAGAGAAAAGAAAAGAAAGTCTTTCTCTTTTTCAGCAGCTCGCTCGGTATTTCTATTTTCGATGAGTGCCTGGTGATCTGTTTTCCCAGCCAGCCTCATTTGTATTTTCACTGAATTATCCCGGATGCGCAACCTGAACCCACTTAAGCACGTCACTTAGCGTTTGTTGAAGTTAGCCAAGACACGGCCCTCATCAGGTTTCAATGAGGCAGGCTGTGGCTAAGTGGCCACTTGTCATGTTTATTTATTTCATTTTTCCAGATACTCACATGATGCCTGTGCTTGCTGTCCAAATTGTTTAGAAAGAAATGCAACACCAGTGGGAGAGATGAGCACTTGTAATGGTTATACTGTATAGGCTCTGTGGATCTTACGTCCTAACTTTTATGACTTGAGTTTGTTGTTTTAGCGACAATAGAAATGAGTATGTTCTCAGTACGTGTGTGGAGGGTGTTTACTTAAAGTCATGGAGTCTTTTATACCTTGTTGACTCCCACAGTATGAAGTATTGCAGAAGAACACAGGGGCACATATGAATTAACAGAATGAGAGTACAAACAGAACAGAATATTGAAATTGCCCCACGGCGGTTTTTGTCTGTACTGTAGCAGCGAGACACTTCCTGGTGCTGCTCCATTTTATATGTATGAAAATCTCTCACAGATCCATGATATACATTATAGATGAGGGCTCCCATTCTGTACTCAAGTCACTGGAGCAGAATTTTCCATGATACGCTCCCCTACTGATGCCCACTCCTCTCTTCCTCATCCCTCAATCCATTCATTCCATAGTCCCTCCTATTGGAGCGCCGCTTCATCCCTCCTCAGCTTCCTTTTATCCCCATCCAGGGCTTTGGTCTCTTATCATCTCAACCTTCCCTAAGTCAAACCTTACATCTCTACATCCACCCTTTTTTTTCATTTAATCTACCCCCTCCCTCTCCAATCCACCCCCCAATAAAAAGCATGGAAGGAGCAAGTGAGTGGAACATGTGACCTTATAGGTGGAAGCCCCGCTGGGCCTCTCCCTGCAGTGCCACCATACGTTGATTTGTCTCCTCTGGTTTCATATTGATTTTGTTTTAAACAAGGAAAAAACACAAGAAGAACTAGGTGCTGGAGGTGACATGAAATTAAAAAAGAAAAAAAAAAAAAAGAAAGTTGTAAAGGAAAAAGGGAGCGAGGAGGAAGAGAAGAGAAAAAGAGGAAAAGTGGTTCTGAGAATCAAATCTATGAGTTGGATCCCTAGTGGTTCCCGGGTATTATCAGGAGGTTACTGTACAGAGGCTGAACTCAAAAAAAAAAAAAAGAAGGAGCAGAGCAGGAGTCAGAGAGAGTAGGCGGGGAGAGAGAATAAAATCTTTTATTTAAAAATCTCTCTTTTCTTATATTCCCAACCTCTTGCTTTGCTCCTACTAAATGAGTTCTGGGGTCTGCTATGTGGCAAATGCATCTCATTCTACGTCATGGTACGGTTCCTGCCTTAAAATGATTCTCTGCTTAGTTCAATTTAAGCTGTGAGCAGAATAATCGATCCCCCCATTAATTCTACTTAGCTGAGCTTCACAGTACAAGCCTGGGCACGACTGGTCCACCAAGGCCAGCTGTGCTGAATGGCTGACCTTTACACAGATCCAACTGCCATTGATTTTCAGCAGGACTTATTTCATGAACTGGGGGCTGGGACAGGACACCCAGATGAAGATGAACTATGAGGCGAAATCACTTTCTTTGGCTCTTTTCTTTTTCTTTACACCCGCCTCTCTTATTTTGCTTGTTTTCTCTCTCTAGAATAAGTACTTATTGGCTGAAATTTGTGGATGGTAAAGGCTGAGAGGAAATAAATTGTCCTCTGCATGACTCTTCCCCAATGAGTCTTATTATTAAAGTCTCAGTCGAAATGTATTGATGCTTTATTTTTATATATAAGTGTCTTTATGTGCATTTTTCTGTTTTTTCATGAGTTTGCAGGTGCTTTAGGGTGCTCTAAACGTGACAAGGCTGCTTGGAGTTTGGAAATAATCCAAACCAGGGCGTGTCAACCAGCCTTCAAAGCTCTCAGGCTTCCCGTCGTCACCTCACTGAACAACAGACTCAACGTCCTCCTCACAACTAAGAAAAAATAAGGGCAAACATCTCTTAAAATCCAAACGTAATTTCAATAGCATTTAGTGCCTCATACTGGATGATGTTAAATTTTCAACACTGCCAGACAAATGTGCTCTTATGAACATCACTGAAAGGTGTAAATTAATATATTATGAAAGCGAAGAGAAAGAGCAGAAAAAAAAAAAGAGTTGGAGGCCTCTGAGTGTGATTTAGCTGGAGTTCATACAGAGTGCACCGCCCCCCCCTTTTCTCCCTGCTTCTCCTGTTGGCCTTCTGTGGCAGTGACTTTTCACTGTAACCCCCCCTTCCAAAATTTAATACCTGCTCATGAATACATGCATGTATACAAATGTCTTTGGAAGGTGGGAAGCAGGAGAAGCAAGTGAGGCCATGGAGCTGTCAAGAAAGCTGCTAAAGAAGAAAAAAAAAAAGAGCTAGAACTATACAGGTTAGCGGTGAGGGGGTGCTGTGGACAGTGTCGTAGTAGTTCCATTGCCCTTCATCGATACCTCGATGACTGGATTTTCCTTTACAATCATTACAACTTCCAATATGTCTCAGTACGTCTTGTGGACTGGATCTGTTGCAGAAAGACAAAATACATGGTTTTAAATAAAGGAAACAGACAAATGCAAAAACCAGACATGACCAGTATGAGACTCTGACTGTATTATAACCTTTAGTACAACCACTTCACATACTGATGGTATGAAAGATATTTCAAAATGTCACATGATCTAATGGATTTAAAAATCATGTATGAAAATATTTAAAATACTGATTTGTTTTTGTTTTGATCCAAAAATACACATAAGTAAAGTAAGAGTACTTCCTTTTTTAAAAACCAACAGCTCAAACACTGAAGTGTTCGCAGGCCTTTTATAAAGATGATTTTACACAGATGTACACAGTGTTCATATTCAATAATAATACAAATGTAAAATACTTACAGTGCAGAGTAGTATTACCTTTCTGCTCTCTTCATGTCAACTTTGGGATCTTGACAAGCTGATGTTGCTAGTTAATCAGCTGGGTTATCTGTCTTTGTAGTGAGCCAGCAGCAGGGTGTTTATTAGACTGATGGACAAAATAACTCTTGTAGATTCTTGCAAATTATTGTTTTCAAACTTTCGATAACAATCAGACAAGTCCTCAGACTGACTTTATTGTTATTTAATTGGAAAAGTTCAGATGGTTTCACTTCCTGTGATCCTCACACAGTTACTATCAATTCAGAGTATAAAAAAAGCATGAGCAATGACAATGACATGCCATTAAAACAAGCTCAAACAACAGATAACTGGGTATGAAATTATATTATATTTGTGAATATGAAAAGTGACTCATACCTTGAAGAAACACATCCAAAACACTGTCGACACTGAAATAATCCAGAAATTTCTTGTTGGGAATTCAGTGATTTGAAATTCAGCAACTTTTATGCAGTGTGCTTTAATAATCTTTTTCCCTCCAACTCAAGCTTTTAGCTTGTTTCCTGTTAGCTAACCAGTATATCAAAATATTTGATCCAGAGTAAATTTGGTTGATAAAGTGTTTGTTGGCCTCTATGACAACATTTGCTTCTATTAATTATGCTTAATGATAATTTAGTTAATTATGAACATGTAACGAACAAATCAAATGTTGAGCCAGAGTATGTGGCTGGTTGCGGTATATTGTAATTTAAAGTCACATTTTAAGGGTACAAAGTTTTTTCATGTTCTCAGTCAGGTTAATACGTTTTTGCACTGAAAGACATCGATACAATTAAATAAAATGAACAAATAGTCATTTTGAGCTAAATTTAATATTTTACCTGTCAAATTATTTAATAAGAGAAGTTACAATTAATTATTTGTTTCTCAGCATTCTTATTTACCTGTTGTTGTAGTTCATGACAGAATTACCATCATTTTAGAACCTATTGCTGTTTATGCTGCAGTATAAGACACAATCTGCTCATCTTCTTTACCAAACAATAGCTTTCTGCAGAGTAACTGTCCCCTGCAGCAACTTCTTGTCCTCAAACTGTTCAGTTTTTTCCCCCTTCTGGATAAAAAAATACAGTACACGACAAAATTTCTGTTACTCCCATTGCGCTCAAAACATTGACCAGTGTTTAGACACGAACACACAACATTGCCTGGAACTACATTTGTTCACCCTCTCTAAGCCTTAGCAATGGAATAAACCACACAAGGCCCGAGGATGCAGTGAGGAGTGGGAGTTGGCTGAGACACTTCCAATGGGTTTTCCGCTCCAGTGCTTCTTGTTCTCACTTCGTCAGAGTGTGTTTGCTGCAGATTTGGAGAAATGGTGAGAGGTCAGGCCAGTGTGTTGCTTGTCTGGCCCTCAGGTTCTGTTTCAGTTCAAGGTTGAACCAGACACAGAAAGGGTTTTATGTTTACAAGAGAAGCTGGAAGACAAGTCTGTCCACTTTCTGTGGATCTTAATGTGCTCGTAGACAAATCGAAATTTTCTCAAAGTGTCACGATTAAAGATAAACAGACTATGCAGGACTGGAGATGTGAAACCACTAATAGTTGCATATGATATGATGAAAGTGTGTGATGTATATGAAACATCTGGTAATGATATATAGGGAATGAGGCTTGGAACAGATGGACAGAGCAGCCTGGTTCCATGTCAGTCCTGTGAGTTCTGGCTGACAGTCTCCTCTTTGAAGGATACATTCAAACACACATTCTGGGCAAGTGTGTCAAACCAAACTGGAATATATTCCTATAGGACAGCAAATGATTGATCATTCTATCATTAATAACTAGTGTGTCGTCTGATTTATAGCTAATGCAGATAAGGCTGGTTAGTGATACCAAGGAGATTTTCCAATGGAAAACCAGATTAGGTTGTAGGATTCAGGCAGTAACAAGAATTTATTCAGAAGAAAAATGGATTGTGGAATATTTTAGCATTTTAGTTTTGAAAAGTTTATCTGTAGTGTCGTTTTCTTCTTCTTTCAAACCAGTGCCAACCTGCTTGGCCGTGTTCCTCCCTTGCATCTATCTCTATCCTTCGGGCTTCACTTTCTCCTGTGAAGGGTGGCATACAGAGTGGAGGGGAAAAATGCAAGTGCTGGTGAAATTCTAATAGGCAATCATACTGCACAGGACAAGGATCCCTTCTGGAGGTCCAGGAACTATTAAAGATACGTCAGCTCGGCATAGGTATGCCAAGAATTATGAGTCAGTGGGCAGGAAACTCTTGTTGGCTTCTATTGGTCAGTGCAGCAGGCCATAATCTGTCACAATCCTGGACTTGCTGTGACAGCAGCAGTAGCATTCTGGGCTCAACACAGAGGGTAAAACATACAGCCAAAGGTGTGTGTCTCTAGTGTGTGTCCATGCATCCTTTATGTTTCTGTATGACCAACTGATTGTGTTTGCAGCTACATGATAAGATACTTTAACCGATTTATCATAAATCTCTAACTTTGATCGCTTAATTCAAATCATGTTTGCATGTTTAATAAACTGATTCTATAAAGCTGATCGTGGAATTCTGCATATCTCTTTAATGTGCTTGAAAGTACAACAATGAATCATGCTAATCCTGAATGCAAACAGCTAATCACTTTGCTTGTATCATTTGTGTGGGTGTAATCAGAAGTAGGGAAACAAAGTCTGCACACAACCCAGGAATTTTAAAGCTATTTAGTAATCACTGATGCACAGCTTAACTCAACTACAGAAAGCACCTCACATGTAGGAGAAAATGTTGGTGCCATTGAGTTAAAGAAAAAAAAAAAAAAGACCAAAGCATGTGTGTGGGAACAACTTGGCTTGAGGAAACATGATTCATGACAGAAAAAATAGGGAAAAAAAATGCTGTCAGAACATTGCAAAAATTAGCAGAAATATATCACCATCATGACACTTGTTATTGACGAGTACATGACAAAGGAGAAACTGAAAATTGTGCAAACAGGGCTCCTTAGGCATTGATGAATGTAATTTACACAATCTGATATGTACAGTTTTGAGTTTAGTTGCACTTGTTAACTGCTAAACAGACATCAAAATTGTAAATATTATATTAATTATAGTATAAATACTAAGTCATATCACCTTGCTAGTCCATGCTTGTAATGCTGGACATCATTGCCTAGTTGTAAGCTACTGATGGTCAGACAGGACATAATCTTCAAAGTGAATATCAAAGCCAGATAAGGAATCGTAGCATGGGTGCACAAAGGCACCTTTAGGCATTAAAGCCTCACACAAATCTAGATCTGGTATTCTGTCATGGAACATATCCTCTGCCATTTCGTTACTTCCTGCTCCATCCGCACCCTGTGGGTCGCACATGCTGGGAAGTGGCATGACGTCGCCCTTCTGAAGCCACTGGGTTTGGTCTGTGGGCACAATCTTATCTTTCTAAGGACAGTTCCTCAAAATGAACTGAAGAGTGTGAACCACATGAAACAGCAAGCACAATGAAAAAGAAACAGTGAGTCTGTTTGGATGTATGTGTGCGTGGGAGACAGAGATGTGAGCCCACCAAAAGCTTAAGCCTCCAGTGTGCCGTGCAGATAAGATTCATTAGATAGGTCGGTAAATGCAAGAGAGAGGCACACAGCGAGAGGGGGAGTGAGACTGAGCTCGCTGCTGCTCCAGCATTTGTTGACACAGATTTACAATGAGTCTCCCACTGCTTCACGCTTTACAGTAACACACCATGTCAATAGCTCTTTGGGCTTGAAAAGCAGCAATGCCAAAGATGTCTGGGAGCGATGCCCTTCTGCTGATAACTAAAGTACAACTCGTAAGTGAGAAAGAGGAGGAAGGGGAGGGGTTAGAGATGGTAAAATGTTTCCCCTTTTGTTTCTCTAACAATCTCTGCATCTTCTCAAGTGTCTTCTTTTAAATTCTTCTCCAAGTTTTCCTGTCTTTCCATCACTCTCCATCTCCAACATCCCTTACTTCAGTTTCTCCTTATCTCTCTGACACCCTGCTACAAGCTCAGTATGGATGGATTTAGGCATTAGTGCAATCCCTCTATCTTACCCCCCCCCTCGTGATTGCACACTGTTTCTATCACCCACCCTAGCCCAGTGCACAAGTCTTTTAAGACTCAAAATCTTTTATACAAACATACTAGAATTAATATTCCTTAAAAACGGAAGCCATAATCAACTAGGCCAACGAAAAAACCAAGAGAGCAAGCGTCAGTGTCCATGTGAATGGTTTGGATAGCGATAAGTAAACTCAGCGGTGGAATAGCATAATTTTAAAACACGGTATTCTCTTTTAATCAGGCTCTATTAATAAGTAATAAAGAGTTTGACAAGAACCAATGTACTCACGCCACTTAAATCTGTCTGCTGAGTCATAGTGCAGCACAAATGAGATGGTTTTGATGTGTGACATTCACCTTCAAGGAGTCTTGATGTGAGCTGTCTGTGTAATGAGGACTGTGGCAGTCAGACAGCTGGCCAACCACTTCAGTGAGTAAAACCATGATAATAGAGAGGGTTGGAAAGTCTTTTAGAAACCATTTGGTAGATGGACTTTAGGCTGTTTCTGGGAGGCAGTTTGTGCTTTGGGGGAAGAGATAAACAGGAACTTGGACGGCACCAGACAACAGAAGGTCTAATGGTCTTAATCAGAGATGTTGTAGTGGTGCTACACATTGCACGTTTGTGAGCTAGCTGTGGCACCATTGCTAATTGGTGTATTACAAGAAACATTTAGTGTAACAGATGGATATCAACACTTTTGTTCCAAAAAAGACCTATTCAGCCTTAGTAAAATGTAACATTTGTTCAAAACGAGTGAATAAAGAAATAAAAGTATCATTCAGATAGAATAACAGAAATCACATCCTTTTTTTGAGGTAGAGTAAGTAATGTGATAGAGAAAACATTTCCAGAGTGTGCATTGGAAAATCAGAACAAGATTCTTGGCAATATTTTATGAAGCAGAACTTTTTTTGTAGTTGCTTATCTGATAGTGACTAGCTGAGGTCTGCAGGTGTCTTTTAGTCCATGTCAGTGCCTCAAGCTCTAAATCCTTTTGGTTCTGATAGGAATCCCAAAGCTTATAGTGGCTGCCATCTCTCAAGCACTGACTGATGCCTTCTTATCAGGACCACCACACTGCTGCCGCCAGCACATTTCCACATATGGGTAAATTATAAATCATCTGCACAAACATTCCCCCATATGCATTTGAGCGCATAGACGAACACGCATGCTCTTAGATTCTGTGTATTTACCCACAGATGGAGTAACAAACCAAAGAATAAGAACGTTGGTCAGAAAAGAGCCCATGTTCTTTCAGTTTGACTGATGTGATGTTGGCTTTTGATTGCAGCTGTGTGCATTGTGAAGTTAAAAAAAATGCATCATGATGATGATGTAATTCATTGCAAAACCAAACTTTATTACTGTCAGATATTCATGTGAAAGTACCGAGATTATCCAGTTAATTTAGAGTATCATGAAATTTTCAATTTTGAGCAAGTCTTGTAAAAATCAATCTTCATTTGCAATTTTATTGTCAACAAGCTGTTATTGTGATTTCACCAAAGCTGATAATTGTGAACCATTAACACACACCCCCCCACCCACACACACACACCCCTCCATCCCCCCACCCACTGTCGCTCCTTCCTTCCTTGCTCTGTCATCTTCGTTCTGTGTATACAGTGCAGATTTATTAGATGGAGCCAGGGGCCCCTGACAGTCACCACTCAGCACTCCCTCAGATCAATAATTGGAAATATTAATTATATCAGCTGAAACAGCCCGGTCAGATGGGGGGTGTTTATGCTCTTGTTACTGAGCCATGAAGCAATATGAGCTTTGATGGCCAACTAATGCGTATTAATGATCCCAGAACAAACATTACTCTATATTAAACCTGAATGAAAGCCAGAAGACATCACACATATTGTACGCCTATTAGAGGTACTTTATTGCAGCGCTGTAAGTAAGTAAATGCGGCCGACAGTTTTTTTTAAAGGACTTCGTTTCTTGAGTAATGAGCTTCTTAAAAACGAGACTGTTTTATTCTCCCACATGTTTTTGTAGTAAAGATTGTCGTGTTTAGATAGTAAAGGCAACATCAAAGACCTTTGTAAGGTGTTGCCTCGCAACGAGACCTTTTTTTTGGGGTCCTGCATGAATATAATATATGAATCATAACAACTGGGTCAAATTATTTTAGAAAAAAACATAAATATGTGTACTGTTCCTGTGTTGGTCCAACAAGGATCCATTTTAGGTGTATCAAATCAACTGTGGCTAACTCGAATAACAGAACAGCCAACCTTCCGTCTTAAAGATTAATGAACAGAGACAAAGCAGCTGGATATTCCAGGCATATTGCACACTACATTATGTCCTCTAGGCCCAAGGGTTTCTATCTGACCCTCCATATGAAAAAGCAGCATGCTAGTGCTAAGAGCTTTAATTCAACGGACTTGGGGCTTAACTGGGCAAATGAGGCAGCTCAGTAAAAGCATATGGAACTCTCGGTTTGTCAAAGCCCTCGGAGCAGCACAGCTTGAGGAGAGGGAATTGCAGAGCGATGAGGGTTCATACAAAGAAAACCAAAGCTGTATTTTTCAGGATGAAGAATTTGAAGACTGAATTCACTGTTTATTCAGTTGAGTCAAATATAATCAGGTTACTTTAACATTAACAAAGAAACCTTGCATCATGTCACATATGTCTGTTTTATAATCTGGGGGAAATTACACCTAAAACCCAGTTTTCAAATGTTATATTTTAATGTTTGCATTATTTCTTGCCATCATAAACTCCATAGAACAATTTAGAAACAAACATCAGATAATATAAAACAGCTTCAGGTTGATAAAACCATGTTTATTTTTTTAAATTATTAAAACAATTCCATATTCATATAAAATAAAATGAATTCCATTCTTCTTTTTTAATGAATTTTCTGATTTAATGTGTGCAGACATCCACGAACATGTCCTGGTAGGCTACAGAATATCTGGACTTCCAAATAAAAATAATTTTCTCACTGTTTGTTCTGAGCACAATTTCATCGTTTGGCCAATTGGTAATTGATGTCTCACAAAATGCAAACAATATATTTTATCAGAATGTGCCACAGAGAGGCAGGTGGTTCATTTGTACTGTAAATACATAGTGTTTGCAGAGAGCAGGTGTTCCACTTTTTCAGTAATTGAAAGTGAAAGGCAGGCAGGCGGAGTCAGAGTGAAGACGCATCCTTCCCTGCAGAAGTTTTAAGCATCTTTTTGCACCTTATTTTTTTATCATCTTAGACCTTCTTGTGTAATTGGTTATTTCAGGTTATATCATCACTTAGAAATTCATTCAAACTTTTTGCTGGTGGCTAAAGAAGCTACAAGTTCTGCTCTGTAAAAGACAACGAGCCGGTTATTTATCTTAAATTTACCTTGTGTGATTGCATATGCAAGTGGACAATGTTAATTTAATTCGCTTGGAATGACACAATGTTTGCTCTGTGTTCAAGGGAAATTTAACAAACTGAGAGCCATCAGCTGTGACTGTTTGGGACCATAATGCATTGCTCTTGGGCAAATAAATAGACCATTAAGCTGGCATGTTGGAGACTGAACAGTAACTAGCTTTGGAGAGAGTTTCCTCCCACACACAGGCTCCCTGTGGAGACGGCTGAGATGGTGGAGGAGATTCAACTATGGATTGGAACTCCTCCATCACACAGCTGAACTCAGATCAGTTTGCAGGACAGAAGCTTCTTTTGTCCTGTCTGAAATATCAATTCTGAAATTTTCTGTATTGCTGTGAGTGAACAGAAGGTGATAAAGTTACATGTGAATGTGTCTTGCAGATGCTCACTTTTTTCCTGTTTTGCTTCATCTCACAAGCTTCTTTGAGCATGCGGGCAGCTGATTTGCAGTTGATTCTGTAACCTCGCGGTGCATGCTATGGAGCAGTGCACCCTGTGGCTTTGCATTTCCATTCAGTGAAAATGACTGAGCATATGTTGTAGACAGGGAGCCACACAGGAAACAAGAAACCTCAACCTCCACAAGAGGAACATCCTCCTCGTTTTCCCACAAAAGACTGCTAGTTATTATTTACAGTGGGTGAATTTATAGAATAAATTCTGCTAAGGAAGGTTACTCACTTCCTCAAGGTGAAAATTGATACATTTAGCACTTAATGAATTGGGCTTGGGCCTCTCCCCCCATACATCACCATATTATTAAGACATTTTAAAATCCCGTTATAGTGTTTCTCCTTGAACATGCCATGCTTTTTATTGACTCGCCCTCTCTTTAAATCTGACCTTTTCATCCTTGTTCTGGAATTGAACAGGAAAAGAGATAAAAGATGGATAAAAGGGTCAAAATAGACAAATGTGGATTAAGAAAATACCACGAAGCTTTCAGTGGTTTTACTGTGATGCAGAATGATGGTAAAATGGTTTCTGATAATAAAAAATACTCAAATATTACAGATGGTTTACAGGAAGAGATGAGTTTGTGTTTCAGTGTTGAAGATTTCTGCAACTTTTAGGCCTAATTCGATTGAAACGAAGCCCATCTTTTGAATTCGGTCACTTGTGGTCCCGCATTGCATCAGATCGTTGCCCATACAGCAGATACCATTGTAATTTTTATGACCATCCTGCAGAACATACGCACATCAAAACCAAATCTGTCAATAAGTGTAAAAACAGCAAACGAAAGATGAGGCAAAGTTGTTAAAAGATGCTGCACAAACATATTGTCAAAATTGCTCCATGTTTCAAACTATTCATCAAAATAAAGTGGGCCCTAGTGTGGTGAAACTGTTCAACTTGAACAAAAATAATGAAAAAAGAAAGAGGTAATATTGGGGAAGGAGGAAAGCGTGACACAAAGACTGTGATGACAGAGGCATCTAATCCAGGCAATGCCATTCTTATCAGAATCCAGTGGATTAGAGTGAGCCTCCTAACCAGAGAATTCTTCCCAGCCAGACACTCTCCACAGCCCAAGGGCCTGGATCAATAGGCCTGTATTGATCTCTCTCCTCCTGTGGCTGGATTCACTTTTATTAGGACTGTCTTGGCCTCTTTCACTTAGACACACATATATGTATCCCTGCAAGTTCTCCTTTAGCTGCCGTGAAAAACCTGAAAACAGAAATATATAGGCTACATACATAAACACAGTGTGTGAGAGATGCTTTGCTGCTCAAATCAGCATAGCTGCAAGACAGAGTGTTGGTTTCCTCTCCATCCTTTGATCAGTATTGCAGAACGGCTATTATGAGTGAGACAGCCTTGGCTCGTCTGGTTTGTGACTTCTCGTTGCAGCAGCAGCTTGAATCGCTAACGCTAATCTTTCTCCTTTTTTTTTTGCTGTGTTTTTTGTCTCCTACAGATGACTCGCCCCATCCAGGTGAAGCCAGCTGACAGCGAGAGCCGTGGAGGTAGTTGTCTTCTTTTCTTCATCATTTTTTTTACATCCTCGTTCTCTTCCTCTTCATACAGGATGAAACCATCTCTCTGACCTCATCTGTTTTACCGCTTTAAATGCTAATTTTCTTCAACCCAGACTTCTTTTATTTTACGGATTAATTCTTTTTAAACTCAGATGTTGCTGCGCTCGTGTTTGCATTGCAGTTGTTGCAGAAAAAACCCAACTGTGTCTGAATATATGTGAAATACATCGACATCAAACACGAGCAGATTTCATGGCATCTTGATTCAAGTGCATATCTGTAATCTCACTTCATAATTTTTGATTTGTTTTTGATTCAAATCCTCTTGATTCGTAGATTAATCCCTTGCAGTCTCATTCTGTCTGTGCTTGTAAGCTTATAATTGATTAAAGAAGAATTACTGACTGGATCTAGAGCTGTGATTGGCTTTTCAACTGCCCATCTTTACTTCCTTGTTCTTATTCCAAACACATTATGATTTCATTGTGAATTAGATAGTGATTAGGGTTTTTCGTCGAATCATATTCACTCTGCGGCCTTGTTAAAGCCCACACTGCATGATCTGTAGTAAACTGTATAGATGCTAAAAGAAAATAGAGCAGGAGCATGTAAAGCTTGCCAAACAATCAATAAATTTGCAGAGCTTTTGCCAAGATCCTCATTACTTGGCCTTAATTCTGTCGTCTTTGATCTCCCTCCCTTTTATTTCTTATTTTTTGATGCTTTCATTTGCTCGCTGCCTATCTGCATATATGTTAATGTAGTGAGAAAGCACCCTTCAAGTCAGTGCCATTATTTTCCACTACACATCTCACGTGTCACTCAGCAACAAGAGCAAGTGGCTTTTTTGTTATTTAAAGGAGGACCTAGTGTTTCTCATTCCGGTGCAAATTAAAAATTCGGAAGTGAAAAACAGAAGGCAGAGAAAATGCAAAAACGATGCCAAATGCGTACAGCTGCTGTGTAGCACTTCAGAGGCTTTACCTAAAAACCTCTGCCTGTTTTTGGGTGAATTAGGATGGCTGGCCACTTGGCAGTCAGTCAGATGCACAATCTTCAAAGGACAGCATAACCCCCTGGGATGAACGGAGGAAAGGCCAATAAAAGATCAATGTCAGTGCCACATGTTTGGTTTTCTGTTCTTTCTTTCTCGCGCATGCGTGAGTGTCTGTTGTCTGAGTGGAAGGGGAAATGGATGTCAGCTTTTTGGATTTGATATGCTATATTTTTTGTTTTAGAGGTGATTCTCATGTCATTAAGCACTCAGAGTTTCATGGGTGGGTTTTGTTGTTTTGCGCGTCCTGCAGAAACAAGTTTTAGGATTACAGGAAACTGTCCCGCTGACATAAAATTCAGATTCTTCAGTTGAAGAATGTGGTAAGGGGAGACATTGGATGTGAACGAAGCAGCTAGGAGGAAA
Source organism: Pachypanchax playfairii (assembly GCA_006937955.1). NCBI lineage: Eukaryota > Metazoa > Chordata > Actinopteri > Cyprinodontiformes > Aplocheilidae > Pachypanchax > Pachypanchax playfairii. Next base: position 4,679,360 of record SSNP01000004.1, on the reverse strand, counting down.
AATGCATGTGGGATTTTTTTAATTAAAGTTGTTGGGTGGACTAATTTGGAAAACCATCCACACTACTTTGTTTACTTTGTTAATCCAGCCATTAATCAGTGATAACATGTTGCTCAGCGTTCGAATGTGTCAGCTATGAAAATAATACCATTAAGTTGCAAATCAGCTAAATTGAAGACACAGTACACAAACTCGTTGACTGACTGCCAACCACGCGGTTGCTGGTTCAATCACACCTACAGAACTCCCTCAAAAAATAGGAGGTAAAATACAACTCATCAAAAAAATTAGGAGTCTAAAAATTTACAATGAATTCCTGAATGTGGTGATATTCAAAGGTGATGGGTTTAATTAAACTTTGCATGACATTTTTTGGTGTGGTTAGAAGGGAATTTTGATCCATATTTGCCTTGATGAAGCCAGAGGCTGAGTTTGATCCGAAATTGGGAAGTCGGCAGATAATGAAAGTGAGCAGAGGAAGGCAGATTTCCCAGAATTGGGCTCAAGCATTTAGCAGAAAAATAAGAATGAATCTATTTCTGTGAATGTGGATGAAACAAGCGAAGAAACTGTAGAAGATGATCATTCTCAGTGGGGAGAAAACAGTTTGGGGTGATGAAGCTGTGTTCAAAGCCCCAAACACAATGAGAATAACAAAACAGTCAAACGGGATAAAACCAAAGAAGATACAGTTAAAAGGAAAAATTGTGCAAGAAAGTGAGTCAGATGTTTTATTTGACTCTGATGGGGATCAGGTCTTCTGACTCATCTTGTCCTGATGGTCAGACAGCCAGTGGTTGAACAGACACAGAGCTTTTTGGAAGGAACCAAAAGGTAAAAAGGGATGCAGCTGTGGGTGATTTCTGTCCAAGTAGAAAAAAAATGTTCATTGACTCAGCGAAGTCCACGACCCTGCGCAGGAACAAGAGGGTATAGAAAATGAATGGATGGATGGATAGATGACTCAGCAAAGTGGTTCATCAGACAGAGAAATGCTGAAAGCTGAAGAGACACAGAAGTTTATTTCCTTAGAAAACTGATGCAGAAACCAAGAGCTCAATTGAAGGATGTATTTAAAAATAAAAGACAGGAGATAATATACAGTACTTTTTTCTCATTATTGATCATATTATATCTGAGAAATGTTAAATTGTCATCTTTAAACCTTAATGGAGCAAGAGATGTGATACAAAAGTTATGTATTATTAACTTTTAAAGAGGCCCTTCCATTAAAAAATTTTTTTTTAGGTTTCTGTTGAATATTTTAGCTCCACAGGTGTTCTTACCTTCATAGTGGGTGAACAACAACTTCTCTTTCAGTTTTAATCTCTCAAACTACGCAGGTGGCGATAACACCCGAGTTCGAACGGCCTGTGTTTTGTCACAACTCCTTTGTTCGTTAGAATGCGGCAGCTCCTGCAGTTGAAACCACGACTAGCATGCTGCTGGCTAAAAGCTGTTAGCGTAAGACGTAACAAACAGGAAGAGAGAAAGTCTGGTGTTACCATGCGCAGCGGGACAGGAAACAGTATACCTTGCACTCATAGGCTAGTTTGTTAGCCAATCAGAGTCCAGAAAATTCAAATAATGAATATGAACGAGCTGCTGCTCCAAGCCTGACGGAAGGAGCCGGAACCACCCGAATTTTAATGCAGACAGATTGAAAGGTCTGTTAATTAGTGTTTCCTGACGTTTTTTAGATATAAAATGTTTCATATTACTGGTTAATACTTAAGAAATAACCACAAATTCCTGAAATTTGTATGAAATGGCCTCTTTAAAAACCTAAAGGTATTTATTTGCAATTTTTTTGCCCAGGAAACTCATAACAGTAATAAAAATGAAGTTTACTGAAAGGAAAAAATGGGATGGGGACATTGTTATGAGCAATAAGAGTTCATAAAGTGCAAGAATAGCAATTACCTTCTGCCAGAGACTATTGTTATTGAAGAAAATATGAGGTTACCAAAAGTGACTGCTAAACATGGGAAATCAACATTAATTCTGGTGAATGGATTCTCCCCCAAGACACTTAATGATCAATGTTATTTTCTAGAAACATTTGAAACTACTGTTTCAGGTTGGACCTCATTTGATCATCTGATTTCAGAAGTGCTAAAGTCTTTAGTTTTAGTTTTGTTTCCAAAATATTGCTGAAAAGATGAAAAAATGTTGCATTTTGTCAGTTTGGTGGAAGAAATACTCAGAATTAAACCCTTCATTGAATTTGATTAAAAAGTAAATTGAAGGAACCAACATAAATATGAAAATAAGCTGTTGACTTTTTTAGAAACCAGTGTATCAGTGATCACAGATCATTATTTAAACAATATGCCAAAGATTTCAGCTCAGAACAACAGAGTCGGAACAGCCTCTAATCCTGTAAGACTTGCAGGTGGCAGCGTTGATCATGGAAAATGGTAAAGCTCATGGAATAGATGTCTAACTATGAGGTTTTACAAAAACTTTTTGGTCCATGTTAGAGGATCCGTTGGGAGGTTTAAATGACAGTATATCTAGGGTTAGATTATCCCTTCAGCTGTCGCAGAGCTGTGCTCACTCTGGTTCACTCTGTTCGAGAAGTGGGTCTGATGCTGGATAAATTTTAAAATGCTTTATCAGAAGAGGACATGAGGGTGATATCTGGATGGTTTAATGGACTACTGATATCCAAGAGAACTGAATATTTCTTCAAGCCCCAAGTAAAAGACTGTGAAAGTCTAGGTTCTCTGGAGACAGACGGTAAAGTGTGGACGCCACAGGATTCTACGAAGGGAAGGGGTTACATTAAAGGTGTGTCAAGTCCTTAAACAAGGTCATATATACAGTATTAACAATGAGAAATCAGTTACACAGTGAGAAGTCAGTTATACAAACAACCATTGACAAAACACACTGGTGACCTGCAGTGGTACAATTTACATGGTCTCATTGCACTAAATCCTTTGTTTTTTTTTTTACAGTGATCCCTTCTCAATCGCGGTAGTTACGCTCCAGGACCCCCTCCGATTGTTGTATGGTCACTATATGTAAATGCATATGTGTATTTTGAACCTTCATAAACCAAGAGAGAACTACGTGAGACAGAGACGAGCTGAGGTGATAGAAAAAGATGCTGAGAGGTGTAAGCCAATCAGAGCAAAGCATCTTGAACACCATCTCTGATATGATATGTTGTTTTATGTGTTTTAAATTGTTTTCTTTTATTAATTTATGTCATTTTATTATTTTTGATGGTTGAAAATGCATTTTTAAGAAGAAAAGTTAGGATAACAAAGAAAAAAAAAAAAGAAAATCAGCAGATGCCAACAAAGAAGCCCAAAACCCATGGTTGCAGAATCAATTGGTTCAGTGGGTGACCCTGCAAAGTTCTGAATCCACGATTGAGGAGGGGTCACTGTAAACAGCTGTGACAGATAAGTGAGAACATTTTTCTCTATTTTGTACAATGTCCAAGTCTATTGACCTCATTTGATATTTTTTTAACTTTCAGGGAATCTTTTGCTAGATTGTTGTACATTTTGTTATTTTCTTTTGGAGAGAAACAGGACAAAGGAAAGTGCATTTGTGGAATTTTGTACTCAGGCAGGTGAAGTTATCAATATACCTGAGTGTGAAATAAAAGATTAATGGAGGACAAAGTTGTGATAGTTTGCACATTTTTAAGGGTATGCTGAAAACAAGAGTGAAACTAGACTATAGGTATTATTTTAAAATGGAGAAACTGGATGTATTTCAAACTGTGTGGGACTATAAAGGCATTCTTTTCATATTAAATAATTCAGTCCTTCTTTTCATGTGTTTCTTTCTTTTGGGCTTTTTTTCCTACTCCTCCTTTCATCCCGCTCCGATCTGGTAGCCATTCGTTTGGAGCTTTAGAGGAGAGTGGAGACAAGCAAAAGGGGTCTTGTGCTGTCAAGATTGATGCACCCTATAGGTCCATTGATTTTGCCATTGTGGTGCACTGTGTCCACATTAACAACGACACTCAGCTGTCTCTTTACTTGGTTGTGAGTGGCCAGTTTTAAAGCTCCCAGAGCGCAATGGCCAATGTGGGGTCCTCTCACCAGCCAGCAGCTTGGACCTCGCTGAGGAAACAAAAGAAGTACTGGAACAGACCAGAGAGTTGCACATCATCTTAAACGAACAGGTCATAGTGCCGCTAAGGGGTGATCTAACAGGACTAACAAGTTAGGAGGCAGAAGTAAAGGGAGTGTACAAAGAGATCTCCTGTTCTCAAATCTGCTTGCCTGAATTCTCTCTTTAATAATTACTGGCAAAGATAAATTAGCTTTACATATCTAGATGGGTCTTTGGCAGATAGACTGTGTTGCCTCTATGCCCTACTTTGCAAGCTTTGGCTGCTTTCAGTATTTGCCATAATTCTTCTTTGTGCAATAATTATTGTGATAATGAACTGTCAAACTGCACTGATTAAATTTTTATAAATATGACACTTGCCTGTAAAACAAAAAAAATCAGCAAACATATGGAAGTAGGGGGGAAATATAGTCTCTGAATGCAGCAGAGGGTGATGCATCAGAGTGTCTGGGGCCACACTGCTGGTTCGATAGAGGATACATATTCCTGAGTGAACCCATTCACAGCACAACACACAGTCTGACTAATTAGTCCCTTAATCTCATTATGACAAAGACAGTTCAGATCACCTGTGCCAGGCTGCTGTCCATTAGGAAAAGACCTGTTCCTGCAGTTTTATGCCTGCTAGACCTCCACTTCTCCTGGAGGAGCTGTCTGCTGTTATTAAGACCAGACAGGGCCAGATGAGATCAGCACAATTACTGGTTTTTGTTGCAGTTGCTATCCAGTCATCAACCAGGAGGATATCGAAACCTCTTTCCCACATCTCTCTAAATGTAAATTTTGGATTTTTGATAAAAAAACTGAACAGCTTTCACATGAAGATCTGGACTTGGAGAACAATCTAACCCCTGTAGGTAGCTTGATAGAATCTTTGAGGAAACCAATTTTTCCTGTTGGAACTGAGGGGAAATACACACGAAAGAGTAAATCTATCCAAACACTCTGTTAGTCCTCGCTGCCGTCTAACAAAGACACACTGTGAAATGAATATTAATGGCCAATCACCTACCTAATCTAGCAGAACAGCAGCCGTTACACATTGAGTCACCAGCGCGGCGAGCGTCTCCGTCACCAGTGACGCAGAGTATTCTGGGATGTTTCTGTTGGGGAGATGTTTAAAGAGACACACAGCGAGAAGGCAGCAGGCACCTGCGATTCTCATTTTCTTGTCACAGGTCTGTGATATGATATAGATTGATTTTCCATCACACGTGCCACCGATGACTGGCACTGACAGCTGCTGATATTTCATTTTTGAAGGGCTGCTCAGTACCTCCTTAGAGCTTGGCGTGTAAAGAGGATGAATCAGATTTAACCACTCTGATTTAATTCCTAAACCTGCAACCAAAAACATCCACCATTACTACCCTTCCATTCTTATTTTTATTTATTTTTTCCCAATAGACTGTCATTTTACAGTTCCTACCATTCTTTCTTAGTTTAACACCCATGCTGGCAAACTATTTGTTGCAGTTGCTGCGTGTTTGTGTTCCTAGGTTGCACTCATCTCCCAGCTTAACCTGTCGTTAACATTTTTTTTTTCTTGCCGAGAGATTGTTCAGAAAGCAGAACAGGAGCAGACTAGCTGTCAGCTGTGGCTCTGTTGGTGTTGCAGCAGGCCTGCCTGGCACAGCAAGCGCTGCAACCCACTGAGGAGGCCTGGATTAGAAACAGGCTCTGGCATTTTCGAGGCAGGGCTGCCGCCCACACACACACCCACACAGAGAGAGGACAAACACATACAGTACGCTCGGCTTTGACGCACACAAACACTTGCTTTCGCTCTTGCTAACGCACTCCCAGTGGTAAGTTTGATGTGCATGATAAAATGGACATATGTGCACCAATGGATTCTACATCCACACAAATACACATGGTATTTACATCTGCTTAAGTGGCTCAGGTCAGTTTTATTTCCACGAGCTGCGTGTTTAGTGTTGTGTTTGTATGTTTACGCCCGCTGAAGGACAACGGAAAAGGTTTGCTCGAGATCACTGAGATGTGACGGAACAATGAAAAACAGGAGAACCATAATGACAAACTAAACCGAGAGTGAGAACAAGACCAAAAAAAAAAAAAAAGAAAAATAGATTGACATGCACTGGTGCTGTTAGTTTTGGATGATGAACTTATCTGGTGTAAAAGACAACAGAGTGGTCTATGCATTAAACATCAGCAGCGCTCTTCTTCTTCTTCCCTTTTTTTTTTTAGAGAGAGAATCAAGCTTGTTGTGTCAGAGCAGCTCAATAATGAACCAGGAAGGAAGGCCTCTAAGCTTTTCTGATCTCCTTTAGAAAAGTCAGGAGAAATGAAGGAAAGAGAGAGGAACAACAAGACGAGTGGCAAGAGTAGAGAGGTGAGAGAAGGGAATTTTGTTGTGGGGCAATAAAAAATAAGGGAGGAGATGCAAAATAAACAGAGGAAAGTGAGGATAAACCATGGAGGGGGGGTTCTTCTCTTCAACAACAGAAGAAAACTATAGATGACTGTTCACAATGTGCTTGGCTGGGCATAAATTGAGAGATCTTGAAATAGTGGGGTGCATGTTCAGAGGTCGTGGGGATCGGGGTGAACTAATCCAAAGCTAAGGCCAGTTCTGGGTCTCTTACATTTAGAGCTCACACTTCTTGTCCAAATCCCTTGGAGTGGTGCTCTTACACAAACAATACTTTGCTCACTAAGAGTTCAGTCAGCTAATTCCACTGAGCTGGATGTTCAGGTCACTCTGCCTGCGAGCATTTACCCTCACATCAGCATGAACTAGTTTATTTCGAGGAGGAGAAGAAGGAGAAGGGGGAGGGGGAGGAGGGAAGGCAAATTAGGTCCATGGATGAAAGACAGGCAAGAAGTAAGAGATGATGAAATAATTTCTTTAGGGATGTGCTTTGCTCCTGAGGGTCAGATTGTGCTGAGGCTGTAGGAGTTATGCAGAGTCAGTGGAAGGAGTAGATCGCAACATTTCACTAATACACAGAGTAGGAGGAGATCAATTAACCTTATCTAACCAACTACTAATGATAAGGCAAAACATGCTGACAATGCAACGAACGGGAATGTAATGATGTAATGAATTTATGCAGCAATACAAACAAAGTATCTGATATTCTTTTTTTTTTATTAAAACAAACACAAAATATGGCGACTTCTTCTGTGCTACAGTCAGCAAATATCTGCAGCAGCTCACAGTAAGAAGACAAAGGCCAAAATCCAAAATCCAATCCCAAACCGAAGACATAATCACTAAACGCTCACAGGCATGATCAACATGGCAGCTACTGATGTTCGCGGAGGCTTGAAAAATAAAGATCTAGGAGTCAAACCCATAACCTTCTTGATGTGAGGCAACAATGCTAACTAGCTGCACCATAATGGGTGGGAATTACAATAGTAATAGAAATAAAAATGAGAAAATAATGAATGTTACTTTGTATTTGACAAGAACTTTTAGTTTCATCGTTTACAAAAATTGCATAGAATAGATAAACATACATTTCATCACCAGTGTTGCTATTAATTATTATTATCAAGTATTGCAGGAAATTCTGCAAACACGCAAGCTTTCACAAATGGAGGTTGTCTCCATCAGATAGATTTTTTTTTTTATATGAGAATGCACTCAGTATCAAAGTGTTTCTAGAATCCAAAAGTAATTTGAATTTAATGTAAAGAAGAACAAACAAAATCAATTAAATGAACACAACCACAGTTTTACTCACAAACAATAAGTCAGTTAGTTTAATTTTCTACACAGAAAATGTTAACTGATGTCCTTGTGAGAAAAATGACAGTATAAACCATAAACCTGCATAAATTATGAGTCAAAGAATAAAATTAAAGGAAAGATAAACAAGTTTTCGGGGTTAAACAGTTTGTCACTGAGCAAAGCCGAATAACAGCTGCTGTCAATGAAAACCCATCAGTCTAACTTGAGGACAGCGTCTCTCAATCATATGAAAGACAACAGTTGTCATTTATTTGGCTAACAACTTTTGAAAGAAGTGAAAAACTGAACAAAGTCAGTGTTTACTGCTGTTTGACTGCAGGATTCAGTTATTGTGAATCCATACTTGCCTGCAAATTTACATACATATATCTAGCTAAACACTCAATACCAATTTTAAAAACACACATACACACACATGCACGTACTCTTTCCTCTCTGTCCCTTGTTCGTTGCAGCGGTTTTGTGGCGTAGGCGGATCAGCAAAGGTTATTGTTGAACACAGAAAGGAAAGGTCAGAAATCATGTTTAGTTTTCCTGCGGCTGCGAGGTAATTCCAGCCAGCAGATTGTGTTCAGACAAGCAAGCAGGCAGGGCAGGCCAGTGGTGGAGATCATGCAGAAGGAAGCGAGGCGGGGATGGGGACAAGGTTATCCAGTCAGTCGCTGCCTCTCAGCCCCTTCGCTGTCACCCTTAATAACACCCTCTCTCTTATCACCGCAACAATCACCTTGAGAAACAAACTTGTCTTCTTTGAGAGAGGGATGGAGATGGGGAAGAGGTGGCCTTTGGATGCATCTGCTACGCCGTTCTCATTATAGTGACTCCACCTCTGTGGGGAAAGACTAACTGCAGTTCAATTTAGTGCTCCGTTTTCTACCCTTTATGATCCTTTGTACCTTTTCTCTGACTTTGCCACCTGAACACATAATGTGAATGTAAATACTTAAAGCCATGAGACTAAAAATGTTGCAGTGGAATATCTTACCAAATATCACATGTTCTATAGATGCAAAAAGTAGTGTGTATAATTTTTTGGGTGAATAAATATGGTTATTTCTTTTTTTTTTTTCCTCTTCAGGATAAAAGTGTTTCTGAATTTTTGTTTGTGTAAATTCAAAGGCAGAGATATATTTCTTTTCTACATTGTAGTACTTTACAGTGCAACCAGGATTGCTAAGGCCTCCCATGGTGAGATATACAGTCCACAGAAAATGTTCAACTTTTTGTTTTTCTTATTTAGTCCTTGCTTCAGGAACTTTTTCATTTTATTGACCATTTTCTTTTCACTTACTTGAAGAACTTTTGCGCAGTGGGAGAAGTTTTAGTAGAAGCGTAGGGTGTTTTATAGCAAACAATTACTCTTCAGGTTGTGTGTATGTGTTCTGAAAACATGCAGCGGGGTTTATTCACTTTTTCAATGGTTTTTAAGCATAGAAATATTTGCATTCTTTCTTCTGCAGCTTCTTTTAATTGAAAAAATAATTATTATAATATCTTCTGATTTATGTTTCCACAGTGTTAGCAGAAAACGCCAAACTTATAGCGAAGGCGGATGAACTCATTTGCAGATTTGTATGTGTGAAAGTGTGTGCACACACCTCTCAGCCTTGGTGCTGTGTGATTGCAGTGGAGCTGAAGGAGGCCCAGGCGAAGGTTCTGATTGGAGAACAGATTCTTTTGCAACCTTTGCCAAATCACTGCAATCACCCGTTTGCTTCTTCTTTCTGCTTTAATGACACCACTTCATGAGGAACGAGGCTCATCAAGCAACCCACACACACATACACACACACACACAGGCACATAAACTCCTCAACTCACACACGGTGAGGTCAGGCTTGGCAGATCAGGCGGGGCTCTGCAGGCCTCCAAACAGGGAATGAAAGTCCACCAGCAGATGGGAGGAGATTAGGGCAGACTGAAGATGCATGCAGGAAAATATGTACACAATCACATAAATGTAACACTTTAAAATAAGCAATGCATGTACTGACGCTGACCTTAGCTTGAGTTGCACCTAATATTCTGTATGGACTTACTTAGATAGACAAGTTAGTAAAAGAGCAACAATTGGTTCTGCTTAAATTAGAACAGACACTCATTTTCAGGCCAAAAAAATCGAACTTTTGTATTTGCCCTCAATTCATCACTGTCTGTTCTATTCAAAAGTCCTGAATTTTGTGTCCTAATTTCAGAAGACCTTTGCTCCAAGTACCTCATGTGGCCAGAAAATGTCCTGTTTGTTCACTCAAAGAAGGCAAAAACTAAAAACGAATTTCATTTTTCTCCCTGCACTTGACCTAAAAGATTTTGCACGTTGTCACTAAAGTATAAGGCTGTTCCAGTTCTTTTGTGAGCTTCCACGGGAACAAACTGGGAGTGCCATCACGTCCAGCAAACAGAGATTTTTTTCCAGAGTGACACTTCAAAAGGAATCACTATATGCTGTGCTGGCAAATAATCTAAAAAAAATGTGAGTTTTTGCTCTGTTGAAAATATTTTATTATCACAACAACAAATGACTTTGTTTATTAAAGGTGGATGAAGTGAAAAACTCAGATTTGTTTAAAGTAAAACAAAAAAAATCACAGAGATTAAGTGCACATGCAGTGTGTGGAGGTTGGATATGCTGATATTAAAACAATCTGTACTGCAGTTTCCAGTTGACAGCTGCATCTAAATTGTTTACTCGCTTTTTCAGTGTGCAAAGCTTCTCATATTTCTTTTTAACATAAAAATCAGCAGTTGTTTTAATATGACAGTGATCATGTATATCTCATGACTGCAAAGATCTAGGAACGCTATAAAAACAGTATAAGATCTGTTTTAAATAATGACATATAAACAAAAAATTATACAAAAATATATTTCCTGCTAAATTAAAATCCAAATATTTACAATCCTGCTAATCTAATTGTCCGTCACAGCCTTTTTCCCATAAAAATAGTCAAAGAGGCATGTTTTGCATTGGAGAATAAAGTACAGCAATATGCTGCTTCTATATAAATGAAAATGTCCATCCACATATTTAAACAGTTTTGAATTTTAAATTCCCTGTTTTTCTCTATTAGGTGCTTGCCTTATGGTAACAACATAGTTTGGAAGATAGATTTCCGCCCTGCAAGTATGAATCAAAAATGCAACGGCTAAAAGATGGAAAAACAAACAAATACATAAACAAAACAATGTTACTTGGAAAACAGTCAGCTGTAAAATTAGATCTGTATTCATCACAGTTCTGGTAACTCAGTTGGCTCTTTGTGTCTCTCCTTCCAATCACGTCTTTACTTTATCTCTCTATTGTAGGATATTAACTCCATTAGCCTCTCATATCACCCTCTGTCTCTCTCACTGTCAGTCACTTCTCTTAAATCACTGCACCACTGGACTGGAAAGGACACCTGTTCCAACCAAATGATTCAAGTACAGATATGGAAGCAGTGGATTAAAGGAAGATTAGCTCTCCTGCAAGATAAAAAAGTATTTAGTAGAATACAGCATGCATGCTCCTAATGTTGGTATTGTATATGGCTTAATTTTTGGCAACTTTTCACAAAATAAAAACAGACAAGGACATAGGTAAAGAGAGAAAAGTCGTGGGAAAATGTGCTGTATGCTCCATTAAAGACAGCGTTGGTTCAGCAGGAGCTGTAAAGAGGTTTTTAAACAATGCCACTTCTCACCTGCCTTTTCCATCTCACCTGCTGAAACAACAAATAATACTGTGAGTATGCACAGACTGTGACACACAGTCCCATGATTACCCACCCGTCCACTCTCCATCCTCCCTATTTCCACCCATCTGCCAATCAAAAAAAAAGGTGGAGAGGTAATGGAGAGAAAGCAAGCGTTCTGGGGCTGTAAAACTGCTGCAGCAGAAACAACGATTGAGGTAACCTTTGCTTTGGAGCATGAAGGAAGAAGTTTTAACATTGTTCATTAGTAATACTCCTCACTGCTTTATTAGCATGGCTCTGCCAGTGTATGAGTGGCATGGCATTGATATTGTCCATAGAAAGTTATTGTATAAGGTTGGATTTCCATGGATTATATTTCTTTGCTGTAATTACAGTACATGTACTGTATAATGGATGGATGGATGGATGGATGGATGGATGGATGGATGGATGGATGGATGGATGGATGGATGGATGGATGGATGGAAATGCTCTTTAACTCTAAATTAGATCCCTTAAATCTGACTATAATATTTTGTCTCAGGCTATATTCACACCTAATAGTCCGGTGGACTCGGTTCGATTGGGGACCAAAATTGCAACAGTGTTGCTGTTTTTAGTTGGTGCGGTTTGGATTCACACTGCACTCTATGAACCGAACCAAATAACCTTTGGAGCATGTTACACCCCCGCCTGTGGTGGCGCTGTAGAGTTTCTGCAATACTTGCTAATGCACTTCCTGGGAGAGTGAAACATAAACAAACATGGAGTAGCAGCAGATTCTGGTGGTTTGGGGATCTTTTATGTTTGGTGAATGTACCAGATCAATATTCTGCAGCACTGGACTCAGACTGAGCAGATAACAAGACAGAGGACTACACGACGGCCGAGACAGCTACACAATATAGTCCACTTCCTGCTTTTGGTACAGTCTTGGTTCAGTTGCGTTCACACATGCAACCAAACTGCACCAGAGTTTGTTTCAATCGAACTGAGACCCACGTTTTTAGGTGGACTAGAGTTCGATTGTTTGGTCCGAATTAGAGTTCGGTTGCCCGTTCACACCTCCCCAAACGAACCGGACTTTCAGTGCAAACCAACTAGAGTTCGATTCAAGCGGACTAAACAGGGCTGGTGTGAATGCACCCTCAGTTATACATACCATCCCTTAAAAAATGCCTTGTTTAGCTCTTCCGTTCCTTTTTTCCATTCTGTTAAGTTTTTTCTCAACTCATTATAAATCTATCAGCCAATTTAGAAGTTTCATTTGAGTTTCTGCAAAGAACTTAAGTTTAACTTAAGTTTAACACTTGCAGACACTTCTCAGGAGTTTGAGAGCAGGTCTTAGAAAAAGCCACTCTGTTCATAATAAACTCAAAGAAATTCCCTGTTAAAGAGTCCATAGTCAGAGTTGCATTGGAGAATAAGCTGAGAGTAGAGCCAGCCTTTGTATGACAGTTAGTACCTTCGGCTGTAGAAACTCTGACCTGACACTTGAACCATTCTTAAAGAACATGAACTTCAAAGAGCTCTTTGATAATGGGGAGAATTATTTGACAAGTTCTTAGAGCCAAAGTGTCTTTCCATGTGAGATTAGCTTCTGAGTTTGACTTAGACTAATGATAGAGGTGGAGCACAGGTGCGATAAACCAGAGATCTGCATCTGGAACAGATGTTATTCGATGTAGAATGACAACAACCAATGAAAATCCACAGATATGTGCTTTTTGTTGTTATTATATCTCACATCTTCTTCCTCTCATGCTTTGCGTGCCCCACAGCAATAAACTTGTCACAAAAGCCAAAACATGACACACCATTGCTTGAAATATAAATAAACCCATTCGTTACCTATTGATTTTTTTACCATTAGGGATGGGAATGGCTTGGTGGTTGTTGATGTGGAAGATATTGTGGGTCAATATTATGTTGCTCTTAAAAGCCACAGGGGATTTTCAAGAAATTCAACAAGGGGCTGAGAAAAGTGGCCACTCCACAACTCTAATATATAAAAAAAAAATATCTGGGCTAGTTCAGGGACATCTGCCTAGCATTAATGTTATCAGGGAATCAGGGAGCAGTGCAAGCGCATTGCGCTTCAGGGAACCTGGACAGCTGCTTGCCTGGACTGCTGGCACACATCAACATAATACGCTGGACTGGAAGCAAGGATTGATTCCTGAATGTTAAAGTCAAACATTGAAGCAAATGCTGCAAGTGTTTGACTTCTGGGAGGGAAAGGTGCTTTTGGTAATTTTGCATTTTAATTTGAAAAAGTCTATGTCATCTATGGTAGCTCAGTTTAACAACTCTAATCCAACAGGGAGTAAATCAGCTGATGACAGGAAAGACACGTTGACTCAAGATGTAAGAGGACATTAACATTAGGGTGCACAGCTGGAGTAATGATGGCTATTGTACAGAGAGGGCCAAGGAGAGATTGGAGGTGAAGATGTTCTGGGATGGCGAAGTCCCTGCCTGGCTGGCTGTCAGCCCCTTTCGGAAAGTTACCTCACACTTTCCTACAACCCTCTTTCCTCCATCCCTCCTCCCTCTTGTTATTTTAGGAATCTATTCTTGGCCTGCCAGCATGTACAATCTGAATTATTTATCTTGAGCAATGGGATCTCTGCATGACTGAGAAACAGGACTTTATTTGTAGCTTTTCGTCTCATTAAAGTAAACAAAGTGATCTAGCCAATAAGAATTCACCACACACTGACTTTTAGTACAAACGAGCCATGGTGCAATTTTATAGTTAATGAAATTTCCTCAAAATCATATCTTAATGGCCATTTATCAGAACAGTAGTACAATTTTCTGGCCTAATTTAAGAATCAGAGCAGCACTCCGAAGCATTTGTCAAAAAATAAATCCTTGTGCTAATTTCTTTAGGTCAAATGTAACTTTAACATTTTTATCAGTTTCAGAGACGGAGTCTTTTGTTTTAACCTACTTCTTATTGCCCGTCCAATCTTTATTGTGTACAATGAGCACAAATTGCCAATTTCCATTCTTATCACATTTGTCCACAAACAGAAGAAAAAAAAAAAAGCTGAAAACAGTCAATAGAGAGGCACATCTTAGTATGAAATGAATGTGACCTACAACTGCAGACAGGAAGTGTACAGCAAGGAGACAGAGGAAACAAAGGGTTCTGTCAAAATCCTGTGCTATCTCACCTGTGTTGTCTGTGAAATCCTTTCTCCGCTCGTGTGGGCATGTCAAGTTGCCTTCCCTTCTATCTG
>SSNP01000004.1:4571683-4664597 GCA_006937955.1 Pachypanchax playfairii | reverse complement strand
GATGGATGGATGGATGGATGGATGGATGGATGGATGGATGGATGGATGGAAATGCTCTTTAACTCTAAATTAGATCCCTTAAATCTGACTATAATATTTTGTCTCAGGCTATATTCACACCTAATAGTCCGGTGGACTCGGTTCGATTGGGGACCAAAATTGCAACAGTGTTGCTGTTTTTAGTTGGTGCGGTTTGGATTCACACTGCACTCTATGAACCGAACCAAATAACCTTTGGAGCATGTTACACCCCCGCCTGTGGTGGCGCTGTAGAGTTTCTGCAATACTTGCTAATGCACTTCCTGGGAGAGTGAAACATAAACAAACATGGAGTAGCAGCAGATTCTGGTGGTTTGGGGATCTTTTATGTTTGGTGAATGTACCAGATCAATATTCTGCAGCACTGGACTCAGACTGAGCAGATAACAAGACAGAGGACTACACGACGGCCGAGACAGCTACACAATATAGTCCACTTCCTGCTTTTGGTACAGTCTTGGTTCAGTTGCGTTCACACATGCAACCAAACTGCACCAGAGTTTGTTTCAATCGAACTGAGACCCACGTTTTTAGGTGGACTAGAGTTCGATTGTTTGGTCCGAATTAGAGTTCGGTTGCCCGTTCACACCTCCCCAAACGAACCGGACTTTCAGTGCAAACCAACTAGAGTTCGATTCAAGCGGACTAAACAGGGCTGGTGTGAATGCACCCTCAGTTATACATACCATCCCTTAAAAAATGCCTTGTTTAGCTCTTCCGTTCCTTTTTTCCATTCTGTTAAGTTTTTTCTCAACTCATTATAAATCTATCAGCCAATTTAGAAGTTTCATTTGAGTTTCTGCAAAGAACTTAAGTTTAACTTAAGTTTAACACTTGCAGACACTTCTCAGGAGTTTGAGAGCAGGTCTTAGAAAAAGCCACTCTGTTCATAATAAACTCAAAGAAATTCCCTGTTAAAGAGTCCATAGTCAGAGTTGCATTGGAGAATAAGCTGAGAGTAGAGCCAGCCTTTGTATGACAGTTAGTACCTTCGGCTGTAGAAACTCTGACCTGACACTTGAACCATTCTTAAAGAACATGAACTTCAAAGAGCTCTTTGATAATGGGGAGAATTATTTGACAAGTTCTTAGAGCCAAAGTGTCTTTCCATGTGAGATTAGCTTCTGAGTTTGACTTAGACTAATGATAGAGGTGGAGCACAGGTGCGATAAACCAGAGATCTGCATCTGGAACAGATGTTATTCGATGTAGAATGACAACAACCAATGAAAATCCACAGATATGTGCTTTTTGTTGTTATTATATCTCACATCTTCTTCCTCTCATGCTTTGCGTGCCCCACAGCAATAAACTTGTCACAAAAGCCAAAACATGACACACCATTGCTTGAAATATAAATAAACCCATTCGTTACCTATTGATTTTTTTACCATTAGGGATGGGAATGGCTTGGTGGTTGTTGATGTGGAAGATATTGTGGGTCAATATTATGTTGCTCTTAAAAGCCACAGGGGATTTTCAAGAAATTCAACAAGGGGCTGAGAAAAGTGGCCACTCCACAACTCTAATATATAAAAAAAAAATATCTGGGCTAGTTCAGGGACATCTGCCTAGCATTAATGTTATCAGGGAATCAGGGAGCAGTGCAAGCGCATTGCGCTTCAGGGAACCTGGACAGCTGCTTGCCTGGACTGCTGGCACACATCAACATAATACGCTGGACTGGAAGCAAGGATTGATTCCTGAATGTTAAAGTCAAACATTGAAGCAAATGCTGCAAGTGTTTGACTTCTGGGAGGGAAAGGTGCTTTTGGTAATTTTGCATTTTAATTTGAAAAAGTCTATGTCATCTATGGTAGCTCAGTTTAACAACTCTAATCCAACAGGGAGTAAATCAGCTGATGACAGGAAAGACACGTTGACTCAAGATGTAAGAGGACATTAACATTAGGGTGCACAGCTGGAGTAATGATGGCTATTGTACAGAGAGGGCCAAGGAGAGATTGGAGGTGAAGATGTTCTGGGATGGCGAAGTCCCTGCCTGGCTGGCTGTCAGCCCCTTTCGGAAAGTTACCTCACACTTTCCTACAACCCTCTTTCCTCCATCCCTCCTCCCTCTTGTTATTTTAGGAATCTATTCTTGGCCTGCCAGCATGTACAATCTGAATTATTTATCTTGAGCAATGGGATCTCTGCATGACTGAGAAACAGGACTTTATTTGTAGCTTTTCGTCTCATTAAAGTAAACAAAGTGATCTAGCCAATAAGAATTCACCACACACTGACTTTTAGTACAAACGAGCCATGGTGCAATTTTATAGTTAATGAAATTTCCTCAAAATCATATCTTAATGGCCATTTATCAGAACAGTAGTACAATTTTCTGGCCTAATTTAAGAATCAGAGCAGCACTCCGAAGCATTTGTCAAAAAATAAATCCTTGTGCTAATTTCTTTAGGTCAAATGTAACTTTAACATTTTTATCAGTTTCAGAGACGGAGTCTTTTGTTTTAACCTACTTCTTATTGCCCGTCCAATCTTTATTGTGTACAATGAGCACAAATTGCCAATTTCCATTCTTATCACATTTGTCCACAAACAGAAGAAAAAAAAAAAAGCTGAAAACAGTCAATAGAGAGGCACATCTTAGTATGAAATGAATGTGACCTACAACTGCAGACAGGAAGTGTACAGCAAGGAGACAGAGGAAACAAAGGGTTCTGTCAAAATCCTGTGCTATCTCACCTGTGTTGTCTGTGAAATCCTTTCTCCGCTCGTGTGGGCATGTCAAGTTGCCTTCCCTTCTATCTGGATGACATTAATGAAAGGTGAAAGAGGGAATAATCAAAGATCACAATATTTTACCCTTGATACAGATGCATATTTGTACGCTGCTGGCAGGAGAGATTGCCTCAGCGTTCAGCTCAGCTGTGATCTGACATTAGGATTCAATGCAATATTCTCTCTCCGGCTCACTCATCTCGCTTTTCGCTGTCGTTCCCTCGATGCCTTAAACACCCTACCCCCATGCTCCCCACCCCCACCCCCTACTCCTCCATCTACTTCTGTCCACACAGCCTGCCTGCCTGACTGCAGCTAAAGGGTAAATGTAGCTCTGGGGAAGTGCACCACCTCCACCACAAGGTTCTGAGGCCTGTCATGTGACCTAAACCCTCTCCTCTGTGTAACATCTTGCTCTTCTTCTTCTCCTCTTTGCTGCAGACCACATCTCTTTATCTTTATCTCCCTCAGTGACCTCTTCCAAAATAGATTGAAAGAAGGAATCTCGGAGAGCAAATGGCTTCTCTGCCGTCAGCTCAAAAGTTCACAGATTTTGTAGAAGAACGAATGTAAAGAGTCAATGCACTGTCACAAAATGCAGCAAACATATGTTGGTTTTTTGTGACTGTAAACTAATAATATATGTAACTATCCAGAATAAGAAAAAAAGAACAGTAATTACAGCTGCCTTGTTTTATTCTTCTTTAAATAATAGATCAAATGGATTGACTGAATCAGCGCAACGTACTTATGAAGCCCTGATTATTTAATTATCTGTTGTTTAGATTATTACAGACACCAAAATACAAGTAAGAGATGTCATCCATCCATTTTATGTACTTTCTTGATCCTACACATGGTCATGGTGGAGCATGTGCCTATCTCCAGCTGTTTTTGAGTGAAAGGCGGAGTTACACCCAGTACAGTGAGGTCACCAGTCCATCAGATATCGAGTCAATTTAAAATCACCAAATAATGTTTTTAAACCGTGTTAGAAAATCAATGTGTAACCAGAGAAAACCCACATGAACGTGAATAAAGAATTAGTTTGACAAATTTATTGAAAAACCAAATTCACAGAAGACATTTAATGAGTAAAATAAACAAACAGCATCATAGATGCTTCACACCAACAACCATTATCGCCATCTTTGCTATTTTTGTGCACTGACAGATTATATTCCTGGAGAAAGTTTAAAAAAAAATTACCAAGAAAAGATTATCCAAGAAAGTTTTAAACATGTAATATTAACGAGCAAAGATTTGTTTTTGGGGGTATAATCAATAACCCAGAAGAACGCAAATTGTACAGAATGATACATTTGCAATAAATAGGGGGAACTAATTTACTTCTGTCGCATTAAATCCAGCTAACACATAACTAACACTTTATCCTGTTAGTAGTTTCCTACATATTTTTGCTGATTTCTCATATTTATACTGAATATATAGTGACTTGATGTCTAAAGGTAACAGGTTAGGTCGTTTTATGAAGGTATTCTCTGAGATATGTGAAGGCTTTGATTGTGTGTATATGTGTGTAGACATGTGGGGTTGAATGGTACCTTTCAGAGTTGGAGTGTGACCATGTGGTCTTGTACTGATGGCGAGAGGGCCCAGCTGGTTCACGGAGGAGAGCTCAAGTCAAGGCAGCCTCATAGTGTGCCAACCCACCTGACACACACACACACACACACACACACACACACACACACACACACACACACACACACACACACACACACACACACACACAAAGACAATCACATTGTGCTGAAGAACTCAACACTCTATTTGCAATTAATATGATTTATTTTACCCTAAATGCGGTTTCGTCAGGATTTCTGCAAGATGCAGTTTGCCCGTGTGTCCCAGCTGAGCTTAAATGTAAACATATCACGCAACGATGTGTGAAGCACACATTCAGCTTCCCCCCTCCCCACCGTTTACACAGAGACAGTGCTGTGTACACCCACAGAGCTTACCGAAATTCAATCATTTCGACTGACCCGGAGCCAGGATTTGGTGAAAATAGCCGCCTACCTCCAACAAAATTGTCCAATATCCTCGAGTGCAACATGAAGGAAGGAAGAAAGAAAGAAAAAAAAAATCTTTATTTGTTAGCAGCCAGGTGCTGGCCCTGCAAATTATACATGTGCACAGCTCCTATTGATTCTCTCTTGTTTTTCTCTGTCTGATAACACATTGTTAGAGGAAAGTTGGTTCGGTGGACTCTCACAAATTGTTTTGTAAACACAAAGGAAAAGGGAGCTGTGTAGAAGCTGTCACATGTACTGAAGTAAACGTCCTCAGCCCTGTTATTTCATAGTTTTCTCTAAAGCCCCTTGTTGTCTGACTAAATGTTAAAAAATCCCACGTATTTCTTTAAAGAAAACAATAAATAAGAGGACTTAACTGCATGGATTCTTTGTGTGATTGTGTGACGAGGCTAAATTAATTTTACTGGATGAGCTGCTAGATACACACTTTCAGTATTGTTTCTGCTGATTGTTACTTCAACAGCTTTGACAAAGAACATTACTTACTTGAAACAATATGTATTTTAAAGTTCATTTCTCCTGGGTTGCAGAAGCTCTATTTATTCTGACCTCCATCCTGCCATATGGTTCACTGGTTCTCCAGTGAAATTTAAAGTGTATCTCTAAATGGTGTAACTGCAGCACAACTTGCACAAATTAGCTGTGTTAAAGTATATGTATGCTGCCGGTGGAGGGAAGGCTCACTGGAGGCACTGTGCTCCTTATCTGAACAGTAGGAACGTGGACAGAATGATTAGGTACCTTAATTGTAGGGGTCCACCCTCTCTTGGCTTGGCTATTTTCACAACTTTTCTATAAAGCAGCTTCCCTCTCTCTCTCTCTCTCTCTCTCTCTCTCTCTCTCTGCGAGTAGTCTAAAGGGTAAGCTTTACCGGGGGCTATGTGTGAGGAGATAGGGGACAGAAATAAGAGTTCTAAAAATGTGTCATTTTAAACAAATTTGTTTAAAAAGAAACCAATTAATATTCAGTTTATTTAGTCTGAATGGACAGCAAAAATGCCTACCTGTAATCATGTGAGGGGACCCTAACAGCGTGTGGTCCCCAGTTTCTCTATTAGATAGCGAGTTTGGCATTGGAAGGGAGTAATTGGCTGGCCAGGGTTTCAGCAGGCTTAGCCACCCTGCTGGCACAAGGCCTCCCTGTTCCTGTCCCCAAGTTGCTGCTCTGCTTGGCAGGAGCATCGCCAGCTCAACTACTGTTCCCTTTAATGCCTGTGAAGAAGCTTGGGATGGCGGCAGCTGTTGTCCCAAGGGATGTGATGATGGTGAGGGGGGTATATTCAGGGGCCTCTGGTCATTAGTGAGAACCAGTGTGCTGGGACAGACCTGTAAGTCTTAAACAGCTGGGAGAACTCCATCAACCCCTCGTCACTTCATTCCTTCATATATCTGTGGCCCCCGTTCCTGCCAAGAAGGATCATGTGTTGTCGACCTTGAAGGCTCACACAGACGATTAACAAAGACTTGACCAATGTTGCAAATGTAAAAGCCTAAAGGAAAAAAATAACTTGGACTGTGGTTTTAAAAAAGAACATTTCTGCAGAAATTATTTTCTTGGTTATGTGAAGGAGACATTGCAGACAAAGCAGTGCACAGTTATGATTTTAAAAAGTTGACATTTAAAACTGAACCAGTGTTGAGAATATTATGGTTTCAACTATATATAAGTATAGTTAAGTAGCAAAAAAATAACTTGTGCCATTCTGTTGTTCATTCAGCAGGGACCTTCAGGACTTTACAAAGATCTGCTCACTAATCTGTCTAATAGACGAGCTACATAACTTTATCTTTTGATCTTTTATGAACAATATTCAAAACCTAAAACTCAGCTTTTGGTTGTTCTGTTTTACAGGAGAAGGATTTCAATGAGGCTGCACAGTGGAACAGTGGGTTAGCATCATTGTCACAGATTTGATTCCCATCCTGACCTTTCTGTATAGAGTTCACTTGTTTTCTCTCTGTCTGAGTGGGTTTTCTATGTTCTGTTTTGGACCCTTACATTTCACCTTTACATGCTGAAGACAGACACCTGTGAGCCTGCACAGGAACAAGTGCATCTAGAAATGGTATCAAGTAGAACCAGATGTGTCTGAGTCAGCATCTGGTGGCAATTTTTGGTCTTTTACCTTAAGGCATCAGTGTATAGCATCACTTTGGACATCTTTAGTCAATGCACAGGCTGCATTACAAGGTACCAGCACAATCTTTCTTAGTTTTACACATGATTAAATAAGATCGAAAGTTATAAGTATTCTACAGAGTGGAGGTTTTTGTGAAATAAACAAAAAGGTAAAAATCTAAATATAAAATTTGGTGCCACTGAACCAAAAAGGAGACACATCTAGCATCTTATCTTGAGAGTTAATGTGTCTGTGTTAGTGTGTTCTGAGCATGTTGCAGAGTCATCTGACTTGTGAGTCACTGACATTTGGTGTGTGCTGAGCAGAGTGGAGCGAGCATGGCTGCGTCTTTATGATACAGGGCGGGAACATCTGGAGGGCCCAGGCATCATGTAGCTCTCAACCACTGTCAGCGCTCAGGATATTTTGTGCCTGCATTTTATTATTGCCTATGACAGAACATGCATAATACATATTTCCTCATCACTGCTTATGGATAAGGTGGAAAGTAGACTGAACGAGAAACACGCAGATGCTGCAGGGATTCATGAGAGGTCATAAAA
The DNA here is from genome assembly GCA_006937955.1 of Pachypanchax playfairii. Taxonomy (NCBI): domain Eukaryota; kingdom Metazoa; phylum Chordata; class Actinopteri; order Cyprinodontiformes; family Aplocheilidae; genus Pachypanchax; species Pachypanchax playfairii. The sequence goes on along the minus strand of SSNP01000004.1, from coordinate 4,657,073 downwards.
ACACGATACAGATGCTGAATTTAAAGAATTCACACTTTAAAATATCCCTTTGAATGCCAATGAGTATTGCCTTTTTTTAGTTAACAGATTTTAATGAGGAAATAAAACACAAATATTGGGCAGAAAAATAGTGTTGGTTGATTTAAAATGAGGGAATAGATTTTGGTGGTTTGTACTGCCGCCTCATAGCAACAAACCGAGGATTAATGATTAATATTGCTGTAGGAAATAAACAAACTCTTTTGAATAGTGAATATATATGAACGGTTAAAGATTTGTGGATTTTGTTTTGGTGTTTGTTCGTTGGTCATCTTAGCGTTATTAAGTTAAAAAGACTCGTGCTCAACCAGGAGTATCGATGTATCCTGGGATCCATTAATAAGCCTGTGACCTCGTTATGTTAAGATCACAGTTTTCAATTTGTATTCTCAAAGGATAGATTTGTATTCATAGCCTTACGGTGCTTGTTGTACTCATAAAGAATAAACCCCCACATAAAAACTGTGCTTTGTACTTGTGAATTTTTGAAGTTGTAACTTTTTAAATTGAATTCTCACAGAGAACAGATACTCTACATGTTTGTTTACAATCTGCTATGCACAGATTGTCAATGAAGTGTTTTTTATCCTATTTATGTAGCTGAGGTATGAACCTTTTTATATGACGTGGGTGTTAAGTTGAAGAAATTTAATCTTTCCTTAAAATCCTTCACTTTTACATTTTGGATTGGCTGAAGACCTCATAAAAATGATTTTGATTAACCTGATATTAAAGCCTTGTAATAGTGTATCACAGATATACATGCACATACTGGTATTTCTGCATGGCTTGGAAATTTAAGAAAAAAAACATTTGCAGGAGAAAGAGGAAGGTGGAACATCGTTTTCAAAAGGTTAAAACACTGCCTTTTGATTGTCTGTGTGAAAAAGTCAGGGTGTGATTTCAAGATTTCTTTTTTTGCCAGAACCCATTTTTGAAAAATATTGTTTTGGGACTATTTTTCTGTGTGGATGGCACCAAACTGATTACTACTAATAATAAAATACTTACAAATATCCAAAACACTTAATTTCTAATGTTACTGTTGCTCAGAAACTTTTATTTAGCAGTTACAGCCACTAAAATAAAAGTTTATATGTCAATGAGGGACATGTTGCAACATTAGCAAAACAGTGAACATTTATTTGTTTATTTTTTTTATCATGACTCAAAACTACATTTGTAAAAATAGTAAAGTTGCTTCTGTTTGAGTCTGAACTGAAAAGGTTATCTAAAATCCTGTCATGTACCCTTCAAAAATCACAACCTGACATCTTATTTACTAAAAAATACTGCTGCTGAACAATGTGTCATATCATTTTTTTTTTAATATTTTTTATTGCATTGTTTATTTTTGCAGAGCACAGTCTGTCTTTCTCAGCAGAAAGAAAACCAAATTTATGGCACGTTCTGTTTAATGTTTCAGTTTAATTCAAACTATAGACCTTAAGTAATAATCTGCTCCATGGAACTCAGCACTCGTGCTCAAGAGAGAGCACTTACTTCTCTCTCCCTGTATTTTTCTCTGTTGGCTTTGCATGCATTGTTAAATGGGACTGATGGAGGCACCCTGTCCATTACTCACCGCATTGCCTGGCTAATTTCTGTGCTCTTACAACTACAAAGATGTCAAGTAGGAGCAGTGGGCTTACCTCGGCTTCCCCCGAGACCATTAATCCTTTGGCTGGTGTCGTCCCTTTCTGCGCCGGCTCACCTGGTTCACTACCAAACTGCTGTTCCCAGCCCTTTTTCCAGTCTATCTGTTTATACTTTTTTCGGGTCAGTTCTCACCACAAACAAACTCTGATTGCAGTGTAGGAGTGTGACTAACTCTCACGGTTAAAGACGTGCTTCTCAGAGGCAGAACTGCCGTTTCTGTTAGAATTGTTTCTTTTCTTTTTTTTGCTGTCTGTGTGCGCATATGTGTTTCACTGACAAAGAAAAATAAGAAAACTCAAGCAGAGATCTGTCACCATATCTTATAGTACAAAGCTGAATTCTTTTCGAGTGAAAAGTAAACCTTAAAAACATTTTTAACCATGCCATTGAAGCTTTTAAAGCTGCGTTCTGGTTTGAGGAAATACTTTTTCATAATATGTGATCGGGGACAGTTGAGACTAATAACAGGAATGAGAAAGAGCGTCTCCCACAGACAAATGTTAAAGACTCAAAGGAACAAACTCTTGGATCAGAGATCAGGGAACGTTCACTCACTTGATATTGACGTTTTACTGCACGCCCACATTTTGGAGGAAGTTTGGTGGATTTGTGACCTGCTGAAATGTTCCTCATTGATCTTTGAGTACAGCAGTGAACACAGTCATGCTGTTAAAACCTTTGAGTTTGGATGAAAATATCATACAGATAGATTTTTGCATGCAGGCGTGGTATTTTCAGTATTCTGTAAAAGCTGAAACACTAAATTAGCCAGCATTCATCTTCAATGGCACATTCTACAGGAAGTCTGAGGATTGTGTTTCTTCAAATGATTTATTAAAGTTACATTTTTACCTTTATATGCATTACAAAAGCAGAAAACACCATCTAAGCTCTGCTAACTTCTTACTGAAGCTTCATGCTTCTTGTGCTTCATCATCAAAGCCAGACTTTGTATTATTTAACAGAATTTTGTTTACTGTGACTTGTGTTTCTAATTATTAATGTATATTATTATGCATGATTTATTTAACAAGATTTGTGTTTTGAAATTTCTGAAATGACTTAATTACCAGACCAACAGCTTCATTTTCACAATGATCAAATGAAGGAAAAACTCGAAGTATTGCGTTATTAAATGCTCACGCTGAATTAATGATCTTCTTTGCGACCACCTTGATTAATTGATCTATTGAAATTCTTGAGTACCGATAATTGTCATGGTCAAGCGTCCTTTTAGTAGTTGGACCCAAATGCAGGAGCAGACAATATGAAGTTATGAAATATATTTAATAAAGGAACAAGGCTAAAAACACTGGCGGAGCTGTGAGACTTAACATGAGTTGAGAGTGATAAATAGAGACCAGGAAATCCAAAATACGTCTGAGTACAAAAACATAATCCATACGCAAGGGAAGACTGACGGAGAACAACCGGTACCAAGCACAAAAAAATCCCCGAACGAAGAACTGACTCAAACCCATTTAAATACGAACTGAACTAATAACTAAACTCAAAACACCTGGACACGGAACTAAGGAGGAACAGGAAGAAAACATGAGGAGCAAAGCAGGAAATGCAACCAATGTCAAAATAAAAGCAAAACAGGAAGAGAGTCAACACCGGGAGGAACGAAACAGACCATATGAGGAACGGGAGGACTCAGAGCAGGACAGGAGGAGACACTAACCCAAAATTAACCCAACTAATCCTAAGAAAACAACTAACCAAAACCAATAGAAGCAATGAGACAATAGAAATGAAACAAAACCCCAGAGACACAACAATAATACAATCACTTGTTTGTTGTTTTAGCTATTTTTCTGAGCAGTAAAACATGCAAACAGATGAAAACAGGATAATGTTCAGTTTTTGACCTTTAATAAACTGAGAGGACACTGAACATTAGACTGACTGTTAACTATTTGAAAATGTATTCTGTCTTTGCTTAAATATTTGAGTGTGATGCAACCGTATAACCATATAGGTCTATTGCAAAATGCAAAAGTAAAGGTTTTCTCTGTTGTTTCTCATTCAAGTCTTTTTTGCCTCTAAGTTCACACACGTTTTTCCAAACATTTTCCTGTGCTACTTTTGGATGAAGGAAGACATCTTTACCCTCCGGTGAATAACTTGTGGCGGGATGGCAGTAGTTTGATTAGAAGCAGAACAGAGATGCTGGACTGTAGATTACCTTAGCAATTTGAAGAGAGAATTCAGCTTATAATGATCCAGGATGTTCCCGGGAAAGGTCAGCTGAAATTGCAACAAGCGTAATTAGTAGCTTATCAATAATGCATCCAAGGGGTTGAGTGGGTGTGCAGTCTCTGTCTGTACGTGTGAGTTTGTGCGGATGTGTGAGTGGAGGGAAAAGAGCCAACTTGCACGACTGGGCAAGTCTGTGCACGTAAATGCCTGTGTGTCAGGTTGACCAACAAGAAGTCCTCATGTGACATTCATTAGCATTAAAAACACCTATGTGGCCCTCGGGGGAGCTGCTAGGAGCATTAAAATGCAGATCCCCTCCAGCAAACTATACACTGCCCTACAATATGGACCTAACTGGTGGCAGTACAGATGGAAAACTTCAAGAGATCCATCGATCACTGAGTCAATTACCATTGATCACAGTGTCAAAGTTAGGGGCTATGAGGTGGGTGGAGTGGGGCATGTGAGATAAGGGTATATTCTGCATGAAACTTGCAAATCGGCGCATTATGCAGAAATGGTATCAGCTTCCATGCGATCACCAACTAATTATCCAGTAGTTTCATACTTTCCCTCAAGCACCATATAGATCCAAGTACATTTTGTATCACAGCTACTGTTAAATGTCAAGTCCCATCTTAAAGAAGCAACAATATACTTTCTCTTACTTTTAAACCATTGAGGAGTTATAAAAAGTACTCCTATTGCTGCACGACTTATAGCTGAGAAGAGGCAGTAACATGAACTGTAACTGTAACTGGAAGAATTACATAAAAGAACACGAGTTAAACGGACTTCCTGCTTTTACGGGATTGAATCAAACTTAATCAATAACTTCATGTTTGTTTAACTTCTTGATCTTCACAGTTTCCTTCCTTAGAGAAGATAGAGGCCAGTTTTACTGGTCATATCGTTGAATGATCTCAGTCAGAGCCTATAACTGTTATTAAGCTAGAAAAGAGAAACTTGAGTGTCTTGCATAATTCATCAGGAAGGTTCTTACTCAGACCTCGAATCACTGATAAGGAGATTGAGATTGAGGTAGATATATTACCTCGCCTACGAAACCTCCCCCCCCCCCTCCTTCTCCTCCTCCAGCAGGTGAAGTGGCCAAGCTCATAAGATCATTGAGAGGAGTTTTGTGTGTGTGAAGGAGGAGATGAGAAACCTGACAGTGGTGCGGAACAGAAGAGGTGAGAAGACTGTAGGAGCTTGAGTGGACTTCCGGGAATTAGTTTGTGCACAAGTGCACTTGTGTGTGTTTGCCGGATTGTTGTGTGCGACACACTGATTCCAGGTTTTTTGGCCCATGCCTGTTGATAAGTTGCTGCAGAGCTCATGAACAGGGGGAAACGGGAAGCTGAGATGAATGTGATTGGATTGCCGGCAGAGTGCAGCCTCTTCCATCTGTCTCAGAGTCTGCCATCCCATCTCACAGGCGGCAGGAGGTAATTGGGTTCATTGTTCTCACCGCAGGATCCCCCGGATTGAAAGCTTCATTATCTGGATAACCATGAATGTAAATGAACCAGACGTATGCAGTAGGGTAATGGGAAAGAATAGATCACTGCTTGCCACAATCACAACACACAGTGCATCTCCAAACATATACAATGCCCATGTGGGTATTTTTTAGATCAATTACATACAGAAATACCTTCACATGTGCAAACAATTTTACAGCGTCTCCTTTTTTTTACATTTATTATATAAAAGAATATATTTCTCAAAGCAAGACACAGCTGTAGGCTTCCTTCTTAAAAGCCTTGTTGTGTTTCGGTGTGTGCCCATCTGTGGATGAAAAGACTTTCCTTTGTCTTCACTCGTGACAAAAGAGGAGTTCTGACAACTGACATTTTAGGTCTTCACAGGCTAGTAGCAGTGAGTTAGACTTCTGTGGGTCTAGTGTACACAAATCCATGTGACAATACCGTGATGAGCTGCTAAGCACACTGCCTGTGAGTATATTTTCGTAAGTGGATGGCAGGCTCCCTTACAGTGCCGGAGCTTTTACTGTACCATGAAGAGCAAGAAGGGAAGCATAAAGAACAACGTCGTGCTTTGAATTATTCATGCAAAACCAAAGCACAACAGGCACATTTTTCTCTCTAATTAGGCAAAGCATGTTTGTGGGTGAATATTAGAGTTGGCCTTTGGATAGTTGTGTCACAGCTGATGACATTATTTTACTTGCTTCAGGGTTTGCCGAGTGGCTGTGAAAGGGTTAAAGCATTTTGCCTTCTGAAAATAAACAAGGGCTCACGGTGGAGCCAAACCACTCTCAGATCTCCTTGCAAATCCATCAATTAGTTGCAGATGTGATCTGCATTTGAGATTAATGCAATTTAAGCATGGCGGGGGAAACAGTCTAATCTGGTCTCTGATGAGTACTTCAGTTTTTAATTTGCTTTCTAGGAGGGATCTGGGATCTGGTCAGACCTGGGTCGGTTGCCTGCAGAGAGCTGCATCTTTAGATGAATTATCACCAACTCTCGCTCTTGATACATGCTCCCCATTTTTTTTTTATCACAGAAGAGAAGGTGGGCTTAACCATGAGCACTGCATATGTATGCAAAGTTCATTCTGATAAGAGAGCAGATTCCTCTGTGATATCTAATGCCTAGTGAATTATTGTGGAGGCAGGCTTGATGAAGGGGAGGAGTGTGAAGCAAAGTGCAGTCCCGATGGATTGTGCCATGCTGTGCCTGTGTATGCATTGTAGGGCTCTGTCAAATTGTGTTTACTTTTTCTGAAGGACGTTTAACCTCTGGAAGCCTGGGAATGAATGGAGAACTCATTTCTCCAGCAGAGACCAGTCAATCACTCCTCATTTATTCTCCTCCTTTGCAGTGACCTCTCTCCAGCCAGGCGAACAATGGCACACCAGAAAACTGCAGATGAGTGTGACTCAAAGCAAGGCCTTATAGATGCATCAATACTGAAGAAGAAGAAGAACAAAAAACTTTGCAGTGGAAAACAGAGACTTATTTTTGTTAGGTACTTTGAGTCTTAAGAGGTATATGTGAGGTGTTCATTTGTTTGTTTTGCTGCACAAGAGCAGATGAACCACTCCATCTAAAAGGGGTTTGAAGCTTAGCATGGCTGCATAGTTAATGTCATGACTTGGGTCTGGCAGATGGCAGAAACAGTTAGCGATCTCATTAGATCAACCAAGCGTCTACGCCTCGTTTCAAAACCTTTCATTAAAGTTCTATTGCTGGAATACAACTATTTCACAATATTGGTCAAAATCAAGAGAGGGTAGAACAAAGTGGGGAGATTTTGCATCTATCTGAAGCTAATTTAGTGTCTAATCGGGAGAGAGAACTGCGTGTGCTTGCACCGAAGTGTGCAATGTTTATGCACTGAGCGCAGTCTTTACATATACTGTAAATACAGCATGTCTTTTTCATTTATCTGTGCATAAGCCTTGTGTGGGTGTGATAAGAGATGCCTCCTTGCTGAGCATAGCAAACAAGATTGTAATGGTCACATTTTGCATTTTGTACCATTTGCCTTGTAATTAACTAGAATTTGTTCAGCACAAATGCACGGCAAGCATGGAGATCTCACAAAAAGCAAAAAATCTGTTGTGCACATCATCGATTGCTGCTATAAAGGAGGCCGATTTTGGTTTATTTTCAAGAGGAACGATTCATGCTAACTGTTGTTTTATTTGTATTATCTTTAATGGGACATAGGCTAAATGAACCATAGAGGAAACTGATTAGCAGCATCCAGCAGCCTCAAGTCAATAGGGCTGTTTTATATGTTTTAAAAAACATTTCAAATTAATTTACATATCTGGTTTAGGGCATTGGGCTAATCACAGCAAGGAACCTTCTTATGAATGATGTGTCTCACTCTGAGACACTCCAAGGCAACTGGCAGCAGTCATTACAGCAAAGATGGGCATCTCTGTAAAAGGAAGGATCTGACACAAAGCATGGAGAGAAATGACTGTCTTTAAAGACACGGTTTTATTATTGAGTAAAGATACAGTGAATTTTGATGGTGATTGATGTCATTTTTGAAGAGATGGGGAAGAAAGAGTTTCTGACAGTCAGTTCTTGTCTTGTTTTCTCTCTTCTTTCCAGTGATTATACTCACTCTGCTACACCTCACAGTTGCTGAGCGGAATCTCATCATGCAGAATCTTTTTTTACTTTAACAAAAATAAAGACACTTCTCACTCAATGCACATAAAGTTCACTTTAAAGCCAGGCAATGTTTAACAGCAGTGCTATGAACATCAAATGGTAAAATTCTTGTCGTGCACCATCTCTCACAATCTGTCTTCCTGTTTATGTCCACCCAAGTCGAACACAGGATGAAAGACATGGAAACCTGTGGCGAATCACAGGGTAGCACCATCAAATGCGCATCCACAAGTTTGATCTTTCAAAGGCGAGAAGCAGAACATGGTCCACATGCCCTCTTCCCGCCAGACTTGGATTGAGTTTAGCTGTTGCGAGCATTACTGATCAACACCTGAGGAAAGCAATCAGCAAAACTATTATGCACAGTGGGTTTTTTTTTTTCCACCCCCGTCTTTCTATCATCTGTGATAGGAGAGCATGAAGACCCATCCCACAGCTGCCTGATAGATGGTGCTTTGGTGGGATCTGCAGAACTGAAATCAAGCTATTTATTGTGAATACAGCAGCTTCAGAAGTAGCTACTATAGCCTCAGGGTGCAAAATACTTGGAAATAAGCTCCTGGTTGCTTTGAAGTGTGTGTGTGTGTTTGTGTGCTACAAATCTAAAAGCATTTTAAGTTGTGCTGCTTTTGACCCAAGGACAGGTCTAAATTGTCTCTTAGAGCAGGAGATGGTTGAGGAAGAAGGTTAAGTAAAAATCAAGAAATATAATATTTGTTTCTGATTGTTGCATTAATGTACACTTCACAGATAAGCTGGATAATATGATCCCAGAGCTATTTCCTTTTTCTTTTTAGTTGCTATCAAGGATATGTGGAACACCAAAAGGTTTGTTGTTCCTCCACTGATGAGTGACGACAACTGTCTTATGGGGCTACTTGAATTTTTTTTTATTAACTTGTAACATCTCTGTGCAAATTTCCTTTTTTAAAAAGCCCATTTCATTAAAAAACATTTTTTCTGCAGTTTCTGTTGAATATTTTAGCTCCACAGGTGTTCTTACCTTCATAGTGGGTGTGAAAACAGGTCAACAACTTCTTTTTCAGTTTTAATCTCTCAAACTACGCAGGTGGTGATAACACCCGATTTCTCCCGAGCCCGAACGGCCTGTATCTGTTTCGTCACAACTCCTTTGCTTGTTAGTATTCAGCAGCTCCCGCAGTTGAAACCATGCCTAGCATGCTGCTGGCTAAAGCTGTCGCATAAACACGTATCAAACAGGAAGAGAGAACGTCTGCTGTTGCCATGTGCAGTGGGGCAGGAAACAGTATACCTTGCTTTCATAGGCTAGTTTGTTAGCCAATCTGAGTCCAGCATATTCGAATAATGAATATTAATAAGTTCCAGCTCAAAGCCTGACAAAATAAGCCAAATTTTTGATGCAGACAGATTGAAAGGTCAGTTAATAAGTGTTTCCTAACATTTTTTAGATATAAAATGTTTCATATTACTGGTTAATACTTAAGAAATAACCACAAAGTCATGAAATGGCCTCTTTAACAGCTCTAATATGATGGAAGAACACAGGTGTGGATAAAATACACTGAATGGTTTATAACTACATGCTTCTTCACGGTTGTTTTACTTTGTAATAGTGCTGCATTGAAAGCTGTGTTCTACATGACGATTTAGAGTTGTTGTTGGTGTTTGACAATTAAGACATCCAACAGTCCAAACAGGGTTCTTGTCTCAGAAATGAGAAACCAAAGCTGAATAACAGAAGAATACAATAAGAAGTTTGCTTATTGCGGAGGAGCAACATCTAGAGCATCAGCGCACGGCTGAAGTCGGAGATCTAAAAATATGATGAAAGAATAAAAAGAGGAAGAATGATAGAACGGAGGACTCGACAATGTCAAGCAGAGCAAGTTACCCACTCTGCATGGCTCCAGGCTATAGCTGTGGAAGAAGCAAAAGCATGATGGCATGTTGTAAAATAAGAAAAATAAAAAAAGATTTCCACAATTTCATTCTATCCATAGATGGGGTAGGACTCATGCAGCCCACTGAAGAGAATCCCAGGAGGTCTGAACGGTGCACAACATCTGAAAAGACCTCGATTTTGAAATAGGATGGTTACTAAACTGCTGTAACCGCGGCTTTTCAAGTTTCCTTATGCCTCAGAAAAAGGAAACGAAAAATAACATTTCACAATCTCTGGACCTTGAAAGCTTTCTTTTGCTCAAAAGAGAAAAAAAGGAAAGGGAATTTTCAGACTTTCACGCTTCAACAGCTACTGTATTTGCTCCCTCTTTTTTCTCCTTATGGCCAGTCAGTCACCTTCTTGCGTTTTCTCTCAAATACAAGCTAAATCTCTTTTCTTCAGTTGTGAGGAGACATTTACATTAAAAGGACAAGTTTGAAGACAAATCTAGTAGAACAAAAATCCATATTTGGCACTGAATGGAACATCTCTAAGCTGAAAAAATGCACACAGAGATGCTGCAAAGATTTTTGCTCTTAACACACCTGGAATGAGCCGCAATCAAAAAACTGGATGAGATCTTCTCAGAATACTCACTGCACCTCGTCATATCTTTCACACATGTTTTACTATCAGAAAAAAGAAAACCCAAAGTATACATTTGTCACAACATTTAACTCAAAGTCATTTTTTTTAAGTTTCAGCTGAATATTGAGTTGAATGTTCTGATTTCTCAGAATGAAAAAAGTTGGTTGATTCACATAGATGGTTAATATTTCAAATCCCTTGATTTTTAATGTTGTACTTCGAACACAACAACTTAACCTTGTATACAAAGCTGTATAGTTTTATAGACTTTTAATAACATATTGCATCTCTCAGATATATATAGTTACGGTTATTAATCAAAATGTCAACAGAAAGAATTTTGGCTGGAATTGAAACTGTTTTATAATGATGACTGTTTAATATAAAATAAAGTTTGAGCTCTTAAAGATGAACATTTATTACTGTGTATTAAAACCTGACTTCATTTTGTTGCAGTAAGTCACACCATTGTTGTTTAGGGTATTTGTATAAATGGACTGCAGAAGGAAACATAAGCATATTGTGATTGTAGCAACATTAACACTTTTGAGTAAAAATAATAAAAAAAACAAAAAACTAAATGAAAAGTCACATGAACTTCATGCAAAAGTAACATTTATCTTGGGGAGATGTGTTGAACTGTCATGTAAGTCACTGTATATGTGAAATACATGTTTTGCACACAGGAAATGTGTTTTTGGAACATTTTCAGTAAATTCATGATAAAATGGCATCAATTCACTGTGTAAACTTGATTTCTCTAAACTGAGGTCATTCGAGACACTTTCTTCAATGAATAAGGAGAAAGTCATTTATAGTTTCTACACAGAATCTCATCAAAATGTCAGAAATAACGTAAGTTTCTTATTTAACAGTAAATGTGGTTCCCTCTCTGTCTCAGGAGGCAGGAACTTTGTCACCGACTGCTATTTCCACAGTTCTCTTTTTTTCAGTCTTCCTATTATCCCCATATCTTTGATTTCTATAGAACGAAGTTAGGGCTGTAATTCTGATTTCTTTTCTTTTCCTGTTTTCCGTGAAGAGACCTGAATTAATCTCAGGTATCACCTATGATCAGGGATTTAATTTAGACCTAGAAAGGGTGCACACTGTAAAGTCCTAAAGGCCACATTGTTGTGTTGACAATGCCAGTGATGGATGGGTTTCTCCTCGGGTGGGGGTGGGCAGAGATCTCTCACTTTGCTCCTTTTTCTTCATGAGGTGTGACAAGAAAAAGGAGGAAATTACAGTCTGTTCTAGTTGTTGACATTTGCACAAATTCCCTTCGTTCTAGCCATGAGGTACTTGTGGTTATTTTTTATATAGATATTGTATTTATTTATATGCCAAGTTTTTCCCTTTTTTTTTTTTTTTTTTACAAAAAAAGTTTAAAGTCTGGAGATATTGCTGGGCAGAGGTGGAGGTTAAAAGCTGCAATGCCATTTCTGCAAGACTTGTTAAATTTGGGACGAGCGTGTGTCTGGGTCAGTGCCTACTTCTGCAGACAGCAAAAGTGCCAGTGATTTACACCTGAGTGATTTATTTTTCACTCAGTGTTCTTCCAAAACAACGATGCTCTTTGCTGTTGCTACAAAAAGAAAGGCTATTGCCATCCCTCCGTTTGGAGGATTTTACTTCCAGCAGCATTGATTTCTCTTGTAGCTGCAGGTCAGCGAGAGGAAATTGAATTGGAAACACTGTATTATGTCATTTTCTGGCATTTGTATTTTTTCTCACTTCGCTCTGTATTTTCAGAAGTCAGCACTAAAACTAAAGGGCAGTTATTGTGTAGACGGTTAAATAAGTGCTCTGACTCTGGCTTCTCTAATAACACTTTGTTCAAAAGCGTAAGGATAAATTCACCCTGGTGGTTTCAGACCACATTGGTTTACATTTATAAAATCCCCGTCTCCATGTCTCTGCTATCTGCCTTCCCTCTGTGCAGATGAAGTTAACTCTGCTTTATTGTTATATTGCTCACAGGGACAGAATTTATTAGGAGAACGGAAATATTGAAACAATACTGATATGAGTGGAGATATAGTTTAAAGGGGTTATAATAGGAGGATATACCTGCTTTGATTCATAACAGAGTTGGTTTGTCACCAACAGAAAATATACTGTTACATTAACTTGTGATCCTTTCTGAGTTTTATGTCTCATTAATGGCTCCAATGGGAGTGTTTGCAGAGTGAATGTGCAAACACTAGATTTCTCTTCCTGGAAGTCTGAGTTTTAAAATAATTGTACCGGAACACACTATCTAGTTATTCCTGCTTGGGGTCGTCCAGGTTAGTGCTTATCCTTGGTGATTATGGGCGGGGTTCACAGGCACAGGTCAGGTTACCAGTCCATCAAAGGACAACACAGAAAACCATCCACACACATGGTCAATGTAGAATTTTTAGCTAACCTAACATGCAAAGTTTTGGTTTGTGGGAGGAAGCTGGAGAAAACCCACAAACACAAGGAGAAAAGGACAATCAGAGTCAAACCCATGACTGTCTTCCTGCAAGGCAACAACGTTAACCATCTGCACCACCATAAAGCCTGGAAACAAAGAGAGCTAAATTATATTAGCATAAACAATCATATAGAAAAAGGCCATTTTTAGAGATAAATTCTACACTTTGGGTGGCTGTTTCTTAAAATCTGATATTTAAGTCACTGCAGAGTTGTAAAATGAGCTGCAGCAAAAATAATCATCTTGTGAATATTAAATGCATATTTATTTTATTCACATGAATCAGTGAACACCTTTTAGAAATCTGATATTAAAAATACGAGAGAGAAATGCAGAAATTAAAGCCTTGAACTTTTATGTTTACTGTTTGTCACAAGCTTTTGATTGGAGTTTCTCACTTTCTCCATTTAAATCAGGACCGAACTCAGTATCACAGCAACAGTTACTATGGGAACAGAAACCTGTGGAGGGTCAACACGATGGCCTTCACTTGGACTCTTTGTGCAAAACATCACACATTGATTCAGCCTATTCAACATAGACATATGCAAAACACAAAAAGAAACATGTTTCATGCCTTTTTTAGGTTCTTATATTTTGTGAGATCAGCGTATCGATCTGTGTATATTTTTTCTTTAATTTTCAGACCCTCCTGAGGATTGCTGCTTACAAACAAGTACATGCAATAACTAATCAGAGGCAGAGCAGCTGCTCTTAAAATGATGATGAATTAAAAACAAACTAATTCCAGATAATCCTTCAATGTACTGGCCAACGCTCACAGTTGTTATTGATATTTGAAGTGTGGACACGCCCCATCTTTGACTCCTGACAGTCATTTCATCCAGTATAACAGAATCCACCAGACAAGGTGATATCCTCGATAAAGAGCTGATGGAATGCTAAGAAGATTAAAATCACGAATGCTGACTGTCTGACAAGCGAGTGCCATCTTAATGATCTTCAGAAAATGACAGAGCTTTTAGCACTGACTAAATGGAACAGCGAACATGTATGTACATGCTCTAATGTGTGAATTGGGTCCAATAAGCCTTATAAGCCCGTGTCTTATAAGAGGTTTACTATACCATCTGAAATTATTTTCTGGTGTTGATACTTGACCTCCCCGCCTAAAGCTCCTTAATGTGTTCTGTCAACATGGTTGTCTCCTGCAGATTAACACTGTCAGACTGTTGTGGTGTGACGAGAGAGCGGCGTGCGATTTTCATGCCAAAAGAACAACTTTTGACAAATCAGCCTGAAATGAGCCATCAGTGTTTAAAAACTCACAAATAACCAAATACGGAGAAAACAAACAGTGAGATTCATGTGTACTGAGTAATTTATATCGCAGACGATTAGAATAAAATGGCGATGTTGGACGTAAAGAGGTTCAAGCTCAAACTGAGTTTCTATGCAGCTGTAAAATGATCATTGTCAAAAAACTGGAATAATTGAAATAAAAACTTGCCAAAAACTGGTCCTAAACAAAAGAACTATATTGTTATATAAATTTGAAACTCTGGAGCTCATAAGCGTGAGTGGTTACCAGCATGCCACTGAGAAGGTTGCTGGTTCGAGTCCCAGCTTATCACAGTCTAGTGTACTTGGATGTGATGTACTTCTCTTTCCATACACGTTTCAGAGTCGGAGTGTGTTTATTACAGAGCGTATAAATCTGTGTTGCATTATAGAAGCATTTTCAGACATGTAATTTGTCCAGAAATAACTCTAATAACTGATCAGCTTGGTACAAAAGCTGGAAACATTTCTATGATTTCTTCCAAACAGAAGAGGTTTAATTTGGGGATGTTTTTTTTAGTTAAACTGAACATAAACTATCCAATCACCCATTTTTTAAGGTCATGACTGACATTAGCTTTCTTTATCTTTAGGTATTCTTTGTTATGACTGCTTGAATGCTTTAGTTTTGTTCACAGATGTTCTGTCAGATATTACATGTTCCTGGTTCAGCTACAGTTTCACACTCCATTGTTGTTCAGCGTGAAAAACGAAACAGTTTATATAATCCTGGCTTCTTTTGAGACCTAAACAACCATCACATATCATTTTTTTAAAGTCATTGTTTACAAAAAAATTACTTTTTTTGTTTGGTTTCTTTGTTTTTTTTATCTACATCTGTGATTTGGGTGAAAATCTAGTGGGACAAGTGTTTCCTGAACACTTGTGTGTGTATATGTACTGTTTGTGAGGATGTTTGTTATTGTCATGTGTTTGTGTGGTCAATCAGGAGAGCAGCGCTGACACTTGGGGTGACTAGATAAAGAGCGTAAGAATCCGTAGCTTCCTGGTCGACAGCTGTGCAAAGGGAGCCACTGTCGCCCTCTCCCCTCCATGCATTTTTCATCACGCGCTCCTTTTTTCACGTTATTTAGCTTTTCCTCCCCTCTAAACTTCTATGTGGTGCACGCTGACATGGCATTTCTCAACCTTGAGCACAAAGCCCTCTGGTACTCCGTGTACTAGAGCTGGAGTGTGTTTGTGTGCCAGCCAGAGTTTGCGTGTTTCATGTGCTCATGTGTGCATACATGTGAATACTGAGGAAGCCATAGTTGCCCATCTTCCCCTTCTCACGGAGACTGAATGTGATCCCACAGTCCCACAGGCGAGCGAGTGAGCGAGCGAGCGGGAAATAGACAGAAAAGGCTCTTATGGTCCGTTTAGTCAGCTGGCAGCATCCAAACTGCAAAATAGTTGGAAAAAAAAATTCAGCATGCAGAAAGTATCATCTTAAATTATTCTGAAGTGAAATTCAAATTTCATTTTGTTTTGGCCCTGAGCAATAGAAAGAACTCCCTGAGTGAGATCAGTAAAGGTCAGTGGGAATTAAAATGCTTACTGTTAGGTTTGTCAGAGAGAGAGATTGTGAGCAAAGAAGATATAGAGGGCTTGAGGAAAAGGCCATCTGCCTGATAGGTAGTCTGAGCTGATGAAAGAATAAAGTCAGTCTTTTCACAGTTTAATGTCATTAGGTAAGAGCTTGACAGGTTCAGATATCTGCACTTTTCTATTTCACATTGGAGACCGCAATTAGGTCTCCTGCATTCAGACTAAAGAAGTGAGGTTGTACTTTAGTGGTTTTATCAATATAAAGTAAATCCCTAATTAATTCAGGTGAAAATACTTTAGTACGTCTATTTAGTAAGTAAAGTTAAAAAAATGTAGCTGACTTCAGATAAAGTTTCCGATCATGTATGCAGATATTAATCAACAGAAATAAAAGAATATGATCTGTCAAGAAGGGAGACAAAGACATGCAGAGATGTGCGTTAATTTGTGTATAAAATAATACACACATGCTTCTTATTGCAATTTAACTTTGAATTAAATCCTTCACATCAACACACACACACACACCAAACCCAAAGAAAATACAACAGACCAGAAATGTCAGCCAGCACTTCCACATTTCTTCTTCATGCACAGGCCAATGATGCTAATTTGGTTTGGACCTATGGAGGAGCATCTCATTACAGTCTGCACTACAAAACTAAAAAGCATTTATCTGAGCAGCGCAGAGGAAATAAAAATAGAAGGGGAAAGCCGAGACATTATTATGCGTATTGTAAATTGTTGCTTGTTATTTGTCTCTGTGGCGAATTATTGTTACAAATGGGCCATAAAAGATCATCCGGCTCCCAGGACTTGTGATGTGCCTTCATTGGGTGGCATTACTCATGATGAAGATTGCACAACATCTTGTAAAAAAAAAAAAAAAAAAAAAAAAAAAAAAAAAAAAAAAAAAAAAAAAAAATGATGCTGCTGGCGAATGTGTGACCTTTTCCTGTTAATAACGAGAGACGTAATTATCACAGGTATTTTTAGAAGCAAGCCAGTCAAAACATGCATTCTCAGTTATCTTAATTTGTAAGATATCTTTGGTTATCGTGCACATTTTTGTTTCCTCACCAGAGGACACTGAACAAGATATTAAGTGAAAACTTGCAAGAGCTCATTAGTATCCTAATCTGCAGAAAAGAAAAAGATCTAAAATGTGATTATCCAACCATACAGGAATAAAAAAACAGGGGGGAAATGCTGTAAAATGCTAGTTGTCCTGGATTATGAAATGCTTTCAGTACAATCACATCCTTTAAAAGATGCTGATTGACCTTCTAGCCTAATTAAAGTGCACCATCACCAGTAGAGAGCAGATTAGACAGCTTGGCTGTCAGTGTGACTGACAGGGTTAGGTTCTCCCCCTGCAGTCACATCAGCACTACAGAGGCTGTGCATACAAAAAGCACATGGCAGGAGGAAAAGAAAAACGTGGAGGAGCTCTAAGTTTAGCATCCTGCCTCCTAACAAAAATCAGTTGCACGTAATAATATGGAAATGGATAAATATATGAGTACACCACTGACATGCTTTAGGGCTTATGTATTTATTTTTGCATTTGCAGCTTCACCTCATACATCATCCTCTCATCTCAGAACTGTTATCACTGCAGTTTTTTTTTTAAAGAGTAAAGACATGCTTTTCACTGAGCTGGCTGGCTGCTGGCTGATGTCATATACATGCAGAGCAAATCTGAATCCACTTTAACCAAGGTCTAGCCAGGTGAGCGCTCGAGTGCACCCTATATTCCCCTGCAGCTCTTCACACTCCTGGCTGGAGGGAAGCTGACATGCAGGGTGGCCTGTAAGCCTCTTTTGTTCATGTGCACCAGAGTCATCTGCCAGCTCAGTTGCTCCTGCAGACAAAGCTTCAGAGAGATAGCCAGTATTCTGGTACATCCTCACTCTCTCTCTGAGCTGGAGTTGGCCGTGGCCCCTTGCTCTGTATCTACTAAGCCTCCTCCAGTTCATTTTGTTCTCTCTATCGCACTTATGTCCTGTTTTTATGAGATATACAAGAAAGTCTGGCTCCTTGGCAGTAAAAATTTAAAGAAATGAGGGATTACTCATAATTTTGGCACCACACGCTCTTTTTGACTCTCTTTTTTTCCCTTGTCTGTTAATACGAACTGAGTTGCACCATCACTTTGGACACTGTCATAGATACATGATGGTAAACATGGATACACGACGGTACAGAGTTTTAATTAAGAAAGTTTACAGCATCCAGTTTTTCACTTCTTGAGGAAAAAAGTAATTAATTGAGAACAACCTTGAAGGTTAATGAGTTACCATGAAGGTAATCTATTAGCCATGAGGATAGTCATAGTGATAACCACAAAGAACGTTCATAGATAGTTGGAGATAGTGGTGCTGCTGAAGAGGGGCAAAAAATGTAGGAAAATAGGAGAAGAAGAAAGTTTAAAATATGTTTAAAGCTGTGAGAAATGTGTGTGAGAGAGAGAGAAAAAAAAAACTGTGCAGAGGATGGGAAGCTGGAGCTGGTTGAAGAGGCTGGCCAAGAGGGTGTGTCCAACATTACCCTCATGAATCAGTGTCAATGGAGTGAGGAAAAAAATAATTAAGAAACAGGCTAGTGCTTTGTTAAATACTGCCAAAGGTAAAAGGCCCATTCTACTGTACGGAAACACCGTCTTGATGGGAAAGAAGAATGGTAATAAATGGGAGAGGGTGGAAAACGTAGGGGGGGATAAAATCCATAACATAATGGATGCCAAAATGCCCTTCAGATGGCATTATGAAGGGAGACAATATAAATAGCACTGTCATATTGTAAATGTTTATGTACAGTAGCTACGTATGCATGTTGCGCAGCAGTTTCAGGATTTATGACCATAGCCGTAATGCACTGAAGTCAACACAAAGCTGTGAGTAATATTTCACATTTGTTATCATATTGAGAGTAAATTTGCTGAGACGTATACGGTGCAGATAAAATACTTTCAGCAGTTTCTGCCTCTATTCTCCTCCTTTGGTTTCGGTGCCTCTGCTCCGAGTGTGCAAGCTGTCAGCTGGACGCCAAGCTGACTTTAACTGTAAAAGAAAGCAAGAGTGCGCGAAACGCTAATGCGCAGCAACGTTTACACCCTTACACACCTGAGAGATTTTTTTTTTTTTACAGTGAATAGAGGGTAGGACCACATCACAGGCCTGTAATTGTATGTTCAAGGTTTCCTGCAGGGCCAGCTGGGAAGCTGAAATCCCCCAACCGGCAGCACCGAACACAGCAGCCATTAGATCACACTAATGCATAAAATCTTTGGTGTTCTCGGGAGACGATTGAGTGACATACAGGAAAGGTTGCGCTTGTGCTGTATGTGCATTTTTGGTTATATGTGCACACAAATACGTGTGTATGTAAGTGAGTGCCTAGAGACTTGAGGGGAAGTCTTTTTGGTGTCATATATGATATCAATCATTGTGTCTGAAGACGCACACACCGAATTTGTGATCACTGGTCTCTGAATCCCCTACGAGATGAAATCGACTTGATGTGTGCATGTGCATGGAGGCCATGTGTGTGTTTGGCATGCAGAAGCTCTTTTTTCCTGTGAGGCTGCTGTTCATTAATGCATTGCAGTTTGATCTTAAGCTCTTTGGCCCGATTATCACGCCACAGGGCTTTTGATGCAACCGTCACCATCCAGAACCTCCTACTCTTCGCTGTGATGCTTGTTTGGAGAATGCACTTTCTCACACCAGTAATTCAACTTATCACCTTTTGCTGTGTGTGTACGCATTGTGTTTGTTAGCAAAATATCTCATGAACCACCGGACAGATTGTGATGAAACTATCAGAAAGTGATCGTTGGATGTAAATATATGGCTGATTAACTTTTGGAGCCAGTCCAATTCAAGACGATGCCACAGTTAATGAACATTGATAAATACAGATTTGGCTGCAACTCAGTCGCTTTAACAGACACAATGTTAAAATTTAGCATCTCTGCAACTGACGGCCACTTTTAACAAAATCTGAGAGCAAACAGATCACATAAGATCTAGCACAAGATAATGTACAACATGTATCCCTTTTGGCGTTGTTACGGTCTGCGTGCTGTTTATTTTTACTTTCAAAGACATTGTATGATTTATAAATAAATGATCCACAAAAGCAGAAAAATAGAAAACACCCAGAGGATTTAATTGAGGGAGCTGCTCTCGCTACAGCATCGCTATCAAGGCCTTGCATCGACTACTAGGTGGCATTTTTACAGGTGACTTAGATGGGTTACAGCTGAGCTAGCAAGGGGGTAGCCTTGACACCGGAATGATGAAACTATGACATGAAATCAAGCCAGTGTCACTGTAGGTGCTGCGTGAGCTAAAGAAGCAGGTCCGCAGTCCGAGAGGACGTGTCAAGATTGATATATTGACTGGAAACATGGATAACAAGGTTGCTGGGAAAATTACAGTCTGTTTAACATTCATGTATAATAATTAAGTTTTCATTTCTTGTTTAATCATATAAGTTTCAGAAGAAATTGCACATCAATGATTGCTACGTTTAATGGCTTTTCAGCAAAGACTACTGTGTTGTTTTCAGTGCAGTGCTGTTTCTAAGCAACATCTCAGAAGTTATGAAGGAAACAGCACTAATAAGCTCCCTCATTAGGGCGTGTGCATGGTAGGCCTTTTACGGTTTGGGCTGTCAACTCTGCGGGTTGGGATGCAAACTTCAAAAGACAGCTGCAGATACAATGCATGCACGCAGGATTGCTAATTTACTTTATAAATTTGGTAAACGTGCTGATCCATCTACCCACTTTTTTTTTTTTTTTGTATTTACAGGTGGAATCTAGAATCAGGGTTCATTCAGAATTGGCTCCGCGTTGTGACCAAATATGCTGCCGTCCTCTATCTGGTGATAATGCAGCACATAAAAGCCTCATTATACAGGAGTTAATTTGGCTGGGGTTGTTTTCTCGCCCCAAGGCCATGCCAAATCTCAAAGTCCCTTCATTGTTGGTATCTACCACTCCTGTCACTGATGGAAAGGATGTCCTTAATGCACCTATGCACAACAGGACATGCATATTGCTCCTTTGCACACACACTGATACGCACCATCTCATTAATGCAAACACAACCCTAGTTAGATCACTATATGTAATAAATTGGATTAAATTCCACTGGCTAAGCACTGCGATCTCGTAGGGTTAATTAATTTCAGTCCATTCTGTCCATGTTTTTTATGCTTGAACACATGCTGACACTGTTATTGTGTTGCATCCTGCTCATTGGAGAAGTATAATAGGCTTATGAAAGAGGGAGAGGAAGCTACACTGTTTCCCAATATAAACTGATTTTGATTCGTTCTTTCTTGATATGAGGAAGTCTGCTACGCTAGCTAGAACTAATACAGTGGATCACTCCATCCCCCCACCTCACTACCACCACCACCATCACCCTACCCCTCACAGCTCTTATCTTTCTCTAAATGAAAAAAAAACCTGGATGGCTTCTCGGGGCGCCTGTTTCTGCCTGGATGCTATCGCATTTGGTTTTAATATATTTATCCATTCATTATTGTTCCCCTTTTTATTGGCCAGCTAATATTGTTCATAATTTGTCCTTATCTGCAAGCCTGACAGTCAAATTTACACTCCACCTCAGCAGACAGATGGAAAAATGACCCCTTCCCCAACTCTGCTCCCCCCCCCCACTTCATTCATCTCTTCTTCTCCAAACTCCAATGAAACATGACTGACAGCTCGCTGTATAAGTACTTGTCAACCTCCCCATCCCTCTGACAAGTACTTTTTCTCTATAGCACCCACTGTCACAATATCCCTTCTCTCCCTCCTCCATCCTTGCTTCCTTACAGTTGCAGCGACTGAGAAAGAGACAGACAGCGAAGAGGAATTTGAAAACCAGAGAGCACCGATATGCTCTCCTTCAAACCTGCACCTCCCGAGCCCCTCATGCTTTTCCCTTCTCAGTGTTCTGCCCTTTTCCTCATCCTCTCCACTGCTGGCAATGATTCACCAGCTCCGGTGGTGTAGCTCTTTCATACATCCTGGCTTATCAAGAGCTGCAGGACTGTGTGCCCAGCAACTTACTGTACGGGCACATCGCTCCGACTCTCCCCCACACATTCAGATTCTCCAAACACCCCCACCCCCCACCCGCTCCCTTTTGCTCATTCTTTCGCTCTGCCTACCCTGATTTTCTCTTTCTCTCTTTGTTCTGTTGTTCCAAAAACTACTACTCTGCCCCGCTGCTATTCAGCTGACTGTCAAAATCCTCAGCAGCCTCCAGTGTAATCATGGAACACAGTGTAATAAGTCTCCAGAATACTGGACTGTGCTGCAGTCCAGTGCATATGTGTGCTATATCAGCTGGAAATCCTTCAGGCTTTTAGTGGAAATAAACTTTTTTTCCCCCCAAATGAAAAATATGCCGAGGACCCGGGCACAGAAAGAATTCCAGCGCTACAGTTTGTCATGCTTTTGCTTTAATGGTCTGCTAACATTATGACAAGTGAGACATGAAATATTGCTTATTTAATTTGCTTTAGCTCACTGGCTAACACCGTAGAGCTCATATTGATCTGAAAGGCTTTAAATAGATGCAGAAATCCTCAATATCTGAAACAAGGCAGCACAGAGTCAGTTTCTTCTTTTGGAGTTCAATTTTTGATGCATTATTCCATAAAAAGCAGAACATTAAACATAATGTGCAGTGGAGGTGGGAGGATTTCAGTGTCTCACAGTCATGTTATATACAGTGCTCCAATACAGTGAGCTGTTAATGTCAGCATGCTGTACAGTTTTCACAGTTAATGTGGTGGTTGTTTATTGGACCCCTGAATTGTTTAAGTGATGATCACTCATTTTAAATACAGCAGAGCTGAGTACGATATGAGCAGACTCAAAACCAGAGCATGACGTACTGTCTTACTCATCTGTGTATAGAAAAAAAATGGAGTCAGTGTTTTCATCTTTACTAATATCCAGAAATTAGAAAAAATATTATCTGTGTAGAAATATTTTTCATGTTGTGTATGATTTGGTTCAATAAGTTACCTTGAAAGAACAGATTGCAAAATGTTGTAACAAAAAATAATCAAAGTGAGATCATTTCAGATGGAGGAAAGTAAATGTACACATGCTAAGGTACACTGATGATACTCCTGTATGTTTACGTTCTTTGTAAAGGTTTCGGCCAGTAAAGATTTTGGTGTTTAAACATACATTAATAATGATGTAGCCACATGGTGGTGCCGCTGGTTAGCATTGTTGTGTTGCCGCTGGTTCGCATTGTTGTGTTGCTTGGCAGCAAGGAGGCTGCAGGTTCGTTAGCTGGCTGAGAGAGTTTACATATTCAATACTCCAGTTTTCTTCCCACAATCCAAAAGCATGCATGTTAGGTATATTTGCATGTGCACAATGGCTGTTTGTCTCTTTCTGGCCCTGTGATGGATTGGTGACCTGTCCAGGATGTACAATGCCTCTCACCTAAAAAAGATACGCACCAGCTCCACCGTAACCCTGCAGAGAGTTGAACAGAAAATGGATGAATGAATGCACCCTGCTCTGTAATTTGCTAGAAAAACCCAAACTTCAAACCCTTGCAATGTGTTGCATCTTGCAATCTGGCAGCAACTAAGTGACGGATTAGCAGCTAGTAGCGGTTTAGCGACTAACAGTAACAGAAAATAGATAAATTATCTGACCTGTGGATGCTGTGTAGCTTTGACTGGTGAATGGAATGTGGCAACAATAATAGTCAGCTGTGCTCTCATGGGTTTTGAAGGTGTCTTAGAAAAAGTCAATACAACGTAGTTACAAGATAGTTAACACAAGGGCATGCACTCATGTGTTCAATGTGTGTATGGTGATGGTGAGAGGGCTGTTATCTCTAATTCTCTGTATTACGGTATCCTAGTTATTGCTTGCAATGTTTTTTCAGCCTTCTTTTGTCCCTCTTTCACTCCTTTTCTGTTTCCTTGTCAGATACGTGTTTAAACTGTATGTGTTTTGGCTTTCTGTGTCTGCTAAATGAGTTAATGTTTCTATTGGTGATGAACAAAAGACCTGAATTCCCAATGGAGTGTTTTAGTTGAGAGCAGTGGAAGCTGAATCCTAGACGGTGGAACAGATCTCCCAGATTATCTGTTTTCATGCACCGTTCACTTGTTTTCAAAGCCGATTTACGTAGCACAGCTCACGTTCCACCATTTTTTTTTTTTTTTCAGAGCAGATCTCTGGCTAAATAATGTTAAAATGAAATCTACGTAATCTGACTTCTTTTGTGCGTTGCAGTCACTTCCTGCATGTGTTCCAGATCACAATCTCGCTCAGACGTAATACAAAAAGAGAGCGACTTGAACATGATATCATTGTTTGAGGCTTTTGTGTGACTGAAGCAATATCACACAGGTTTGTGATATATAGTAGCTGTGGTCGTTTTACCCCTGAAGTCCTATAAATATTATTCCACTTAGATGTGGGCAACTTGTCATTTAGCCGTCTTTAAGCTTTAGAATGGATGCAGCACCATATTTTAAGACATATCACATGGAAGCTGTTAACACTGTGATTCTCAGAGTGCACCTCATATGAAATTGATAAAGGTCATGCTATAACTCAGGACTTGTCACACCCACTTGAAAAGGGATGTTACAGCTGGAGCATGGACAGGAAAAAAAAAGAAAACCTCAAAAAGCAGCTGTGGCTACATGAGTTACTCCATGTGTGTGGTTTTTTTTTTTTTTTGGTTTGTTTACAAGACTGTAGATGCGATGGGGTTCTGGTGTTGTTCCAGGAAAATGTTTGCAACCCCCTCCCCACTATTTCTTCAAATTCTTGACTCATCTCTGCAATCCAACCTCAGAATTTATATTCCCCCTCCAGCAATAGGAAGGACCATCTTGGCCTTTCATTTTCCAGTTCAGGGCTTTCCTTTATTTTTGCAGATAAATGCTCCCCAATCCACCCTGACAGATGTCACTTTGCATCACTTCCATTTTGATACATAGCCTCTGATCCTGTCACTTGCAATAAGAAGCCAGCACCAGGGACGCCCCTCCCTAGACAATGCTATGACACGGGTGATTATTCTAAAGGTGCATCATGGTGCTGAGTGGTGAAACCTTTGCAGGATGCCATGTCTGTACACAGTCTCTGCGGGAATTGTGGCGTTGGCTTGTGTTTTGGTCAATCATAAGTAAAACAGCCTCTGGATGATACCTCTGATACTGCTCTTTGCTGCCATGTTGGTTCTGTCCCTCATTTGATCTCTCCATTGTGACTTCCCGGGTCAGAGTTGAAGAAACAATCTGTATAAAGGGATGGTTTTAGTGCTTTTGCCGCCTGCCGAAACTCAGCACTGAAGTATTAATCATACAGTGCCAGAGTACATCAGTAAACACAGTGTGTCAGGTCAAGGTAAAGATCAGATCCCACAGCATTTAACAGGACTCAATAGCATACAGGCAATCTATTGAAAAGTCAGCGTTATTCATGGCATGTCTCCCAGGCCTCGGTGCATGCTGAAGAGACACGCCATTGTTCACCGAAGAGAGCGCTGAAATATTTCTCTGACTACACAAAAAAATACTGGATCAGCAGCAATTAGTAGAGTAAGAAAGAGATAAAGAGAGGAAGAGGGGGGGGGGCAGCAGATGAAAAAGAATGAGGGGGAAAAATGTAGGATCAGCGAGAGAGAGAGAGAGAGAGAGAGAGAGAGAGAGAGAAAAGGAAAGCGGTAAAGAAAGACAGAAAGAGTTAAGAACGATGAATAAGAGGAAGAAGGAGGAGCGGCGGAGAGTAAAAAAGAAGGAGAGAAGTTTGCAGCCGGCACAGTTTGGTGTGTAGGAGGCTGAAGCCGCCTGGAGCCCCTCTTGCTTTTAAACGACCAAAGACTCTCTCTCATTGTCTTGGGTCTGTGTGCATGTGTGTGTGCGTGAGCGTAAGAAATGTCTTCATTATTCTGCCATTTTTCTCCTCTTTTTTATTCTCTCGTTCTTTCCACACTCTGACCACACACTTACCCCTTGCAGCTAAAGCACATGTGCTCATATGGGACTAAACTCACTTATACTAGAGATTGATCAGAGCTGAAGAAAAAAAAAAACTAAAACAATGTGACTTGAGCCTGACCTTCAGGAAACAAACTAGATGGTTACTCTACAGTCCCGGTGAACCCTCTCCATACATTTGTTTCATGGATAAATAGATTTCCGTTAAAATTTGTTGCTGCTGTAATGAAAACGTTTCACACTATCAGACTTTGCCCTAATTGCTTTCATAATTGAGGTCAGTTATAATGTAACCTTTTGTCTCCTTCTTTTTTTTGTTTCAGAAGACAGGAAGCTGTTTGTTGGGATGCTGAACAAACAACAGACCGAGGAGGATGTTTACCGTCTCTTCGAACCCTATGGAGTCATAGAGGAGTGCACGGTCCTAAGAGGTCCTGACGGAAACAGCAAAGGTAGGAGCCATGATATAGCTGTCAGCATTATTTAGGTCACTGACAGACAATCATGTGTCTCTGTGCTTCTGTGCTTATATCAGCAGGGCGCTGCAAATTATGCATGACATATGCATCACATATAGGTCAAGTAACATGTTCACTTAATTACAAATATTTGAACAGTGTGTCATCTGATGTGTGAGATACCCGTCAGCAAATGGTTTTTTTGCAGTATCACTGATTGGAAGACCTGAAGTCAGCATATTTAGGAGTTTAAGGTGTCCAGTATCATGTAAACTAGAGAAGTGAGGAGGTTTAAAATATCCCTCTAGCTCCTGAGCTACAGCCGTCCCATCAAGGTGCATGTGCCGGCAATACACGGCTTCCAGAATATATTAAGATGCGAAAGCCTAATTACAGCAGTACATGGTACCATTGTAGAGAAGACCTTGTACAGGTCATCAGGAGCCTGAGCTCTGTCCTATCCATATCTCAATAAGGTGGGGGGGGGCAGTGGTTTGGCAGCTGAATGGACATCTTGATCGGCTGCCGTCCACAGGAATGAGCCCATTAACACAGGAAGAATGGCAGGGTGACGGGGTCAAGCAGGACAGATGATAAGAAGAATAAAGCATGAAAGATTAAATAAAAGAAGAGAAACTTTAAATGAAATGAAATTAGGTGAAATAAGGTAGAATCCAGTGGGGACACAGTGGCTCCGTGGCTGCTGCTGCTACAGATTCACACCTCATGCAAATCTAAAAATTTAAGAGCTGTGTTTGGTATTTTGGGAGTTTTTTTTTTTACCATCGATCCATATTTGTACACAAATAGCATGTCATTAATACTGCGTTTCTCAGAAACCTAAATAATCATGGCTCCATTCGTTGAAATGTATTCCATCAATTTATGGTTTCGAGGTGAGCCTTTCTGTTTGTTTTGATGACTGGATCATTGAGACATGTTAGATAGACAGACTTTACCATCCTCTTAATGGTCCTTCAAGACATTACAGCAAACAGAATTGGTTCTGCGGTTTCTGGCCTTTGGACAATCTCCTTCACCTCTACAAATATTGATCAAAACATCCAGTTAGAAGAATGATAGATTGTTCTTAAAAGGTTTTCTATTTGAGGGAAGTCAATGTTACTAGTAGTTAATATGGACAGACAGGCATGTGGTGCTAAATAGCAAGCTTTTCTGCATCATCAGTGCAATCTTTAGCCTGCAGCTTCTGCCTGCTAAAGATTGCCCGCCTGAGTGGGGGCAGCTTGCTGTGCAACTAGAGTCTCTGACTGCACAGCGATTTCTGTAGTGTCAGATATAATTAGTTATAGTTAATATTACCTTAAATATTCACTCAGTTGAGTACATTTAATGTACATGTCTATGCAATGTGTGAGCATTCTCGTGTGCATGTTTTATGCATCTGTTTTTCTCTTCCAGGTTGCGCCTTTGTTAAGTTCTCCACACACACTGAGGCTCAGTCTGCAATCGGGGCTCTGCACGGCAGCCAGACCATGCCGGTGAGTGCATACACAACCTGGTGCTTATAATGATCAGGTGCAGTCCACGTTTTTGTATTTGAAAGAAAAAAACAACTTCCTGTTTTGGATTCGCCTCTAACTGACTTTGAGAAGGTACGTCCATTCTCATAAACATCCCAGCTTCGAAAACAGACGAGACCAGAAATATCCCTCTAAATGCTCCTTATAAAAATCCTTATCTAATTTTCAGATAAAACTGTTTAGAGTGATTGCTGAGTTTTGGATGAGTCATCAATCGGCAGTTCACTGCTCACATAATCGGTGGATATAAATCCAGTGTGAGATTACATTTGCCTGTTATGTAAGCACGCTGTGTCCTCTGAATTCTCTCTGCATTTGATTTTCCGCGAGCACAAAAAGCCGGAGCTCTCATCTGTATGTAGCTCGTGTTTAGCCACAGTCCCCATGTACCTGACGTTGTCAAAATAAATGCTTCTTACTCTGCACGCCAAACGTGAATGAAGTTACTCTGTGTGACATTTAGAAAGAGTACAGAGAGTCACGTTTTGTGTTATATGGCAGCTTAATGTACAGTATACTGGTTTGGTTTTAGCGAAGCAAAGACTCTGAACTTATTCACCCTCATGTCACAGGTGTTGTGTTTCACTGCGCAATTTCATTATTTATGGTTTGCCAATGCGTGGCTCGAGAGAGGAGAGTAGAGAGAACCACCAGGAGCCAGCTGTGCCATCTTGGTGCAACTTTTGACTCAATCTAAGTGCAAATGACTGCAGGTCATGAGGAAAGCCTCTAAATGTCCATTCTTTGTAGATATCCTCCTTCTGTGTTGTGCTTTCACCCTATCTCTGCTAGCTCTCTGCCCTCACTCGTCTCTCTTTGGCAGCCTCACGGGATATTAGGGAATAGACTTGTTTACTCCACCTTTCACCACATTGGCTGCTGAATTATTCATCTAACTATAAGCAGGGTGCTGAAGGGAGGGGGGGGTGGAGTCGAGAAAGAGAGAAAGAGAAGCAGACGGAGAATGAGTGAATGGACAGGATTTATACATTCTGCTCTGCTAAATTGATTATAGAAATCTGATCAACATCTCATATCCTGTGGATGCAGGAGGAGAGGGCACGGTGCGCCTGCCTCGCTGAGATTAACGGACCGCTGGTGGACCATTAGGCCTCAGCAGGATGGTGCCTTTCAGAGCAAAAAGAAGTCTATCAGTGGAGCAGAGATCCTGAGAAAAGCCAGGACCCAAACATCCTGTGTGGCTCTGTGCATGTACTGCTGAGTCACAGCTGCAAAAAAAAAGTTTTCATGCACAAGAAAAATTATTAAATCAATGAAATTTTAAGTTTTCATTTGACACTATTTTAGTTAAGTTGACTTAATTAGAGAATAAAGGCTGTTGACACCTAAAGCATCCTTCTAAAGAGTTTCTGTCTGGAACATTACTAAACATTTGTCTCATTTCCTTCTTCTTGAGGCCTAATAAAAATGATAAAGAAAAACTGAGCCAGCAGATGCATGTGCACGCGTGTGCATTCTGTATACAGTACCACACTCAGGCTATGGCTGATGGCCAGCGTCAAACAATAAATAAAAGCGGCAGCCAACACCAGCCCTAGCCAAGATGTGAAAGTGCATTGCATACTAACACTGCAACCAAACATGGCAGTTTTATAGATCTACTGCCAATCCTGCAAGGCGTGAACTTCTAAGAGTTCATGAGCATGCACACAAACACTCAACTATGTGTGTGTGTGTGTGCATACATAAACATAGATGAACTGAATCACTGAGTGAATGGTGCATTCGTCTTCACTCACGCATACATACATTCTATATATGTGGACCAGGGTCAAAAACTCACTTACTGATTTTATTTTCCAGTTCTGAGAACTTGAGGAGAATAAAATTGTATTCATTTAGTGGAAAGTGTCCGTTTCACATGAATTTTTTGCATATGTGTATCAGAAAGGATGGTGAAAATCTGCATAAAGTGTATGCATATATAAGTAACGTGCATTTAAGGAAGGATGGTGAATCTATGGAGCAGCTACATGCACGTATATGTAGATGTCAAAGGTTCATATACTTAGATTCATTCCTCTGCGTAGGTTTATAATGGAATTAAAAGAGAAAATATGCTTATTT
The DNA here is from genome assembly GCA_006937955.1 of Pachypanchax playfairii. NCBI lineage: Eukaryota > Metazoa > Chordata > Actinopteri > Cyprinodontiformes > Aplocheilidae > Pachypanchax > Pachypanchax playfairii. Next base: position 4,627,080 of record SSNP01000004.1, on the reverse strand, counting down.
AACAAAAGAAAAAGCAACTTGCTGTAAATGTACACTAAATTAGAGGGTCACTTTTACACTAAAAAAAATGACTCATTAGATGAACTCAAATTATTTGATGGCAGTTTTTCCACCCAAAAAATAAACTTTGGCTGTACGCAAATTGTGTACATCCATAAAATGTTATATACAAAATTTTGGGGTGGAAAAACTGCCATCAAATAATTTGAGTTCATCTAATGAGTCATTTGTTAGTGTAAAAGTGTGCCACACTTCAACCAGTCAAACCATCAACCTGGCCATTTTTACGTATCGTACACACACATGCATACACGTAGTGTCATTCCAATTAAACATTTAAACAGTGCAGATGTAGAACAGTTTGCTGGGATTCAGCAGGACCATGTAAGAAGCAGATCCCAGGACAGAGTTACACAGAAACAGGAGGGGGGTTTGGGTCAGGTCTGTAGAGCCGTGCTGATTTTTCTCACTTCATTTCCACGTCAGCTGAGTTTGAGGCTGTTTCAGCTGACACAGGCACCAAGATAGAAACATTGGCAGGATGATGGAAGGAAAGGCTCACAACAAAGGAAAGGAAATAAGGTGAGGCCTGTTTAGAGGAAAGACCTGGGTGATTGTGAGAGAAGAGAAGAAAAAGGAAGACTAAAGCATGACTAAATGTGATTCCCTCACTGAGAACTTCTGTAATAGAACACACTCGCGTCAAGTTCAATATTTAAATGACTTAACATATTTGTTTTTAAAGGCAGGTGTGGAAAAATCTAAAACATAAAAACAATTGTGACATAAAAGTCAATAATTATATTGTGTTTATTGAGCTGCAATATGTTTATTTCAGTTTTTGACGGATCTTCAATTTTTGGCTAAATTTCCCCCCAAAAAAATTGTATTTCTCACCATTTCTCTCCATAATGTTTATTTTTAAAAAATCAAATTGATCACAAGATATTTTAACAGCCATGTGCAAACAGAACATGTGTTTTTACAGTGTCATAAAAATGATGTATGTTAAGTCTTTATAGGTTACCATGATCCTGTCAGTGTAAAAGAACACAATAGACTCCTCCAAGTACAAAAACTTCAAACAATGTGTTTGACTGAACAACACCAGCGTGCATGTTTGTTACAAAACAAAGTCAGCTTTTAAAAAGACGAACCTCCTGTCTGCGAAACACGATGGTGGAAATGTAAAGTCTTAAATTGATTTGCTGCCTCAGAGACTAATCAGCTTGCAGTGAATGATTCAGCTAAGCATTCAGAGTCAAATCAAAAAGTGTTTGAAGATGAGATGGTCATTAGTCTGAAAGTAGGAGTTGAACCAGAGGTGGACCTTTCAACAGAGTAATGATCTTCTTATACTTCTAAATCCAGGGAATGACTCATGAACCCCGAACTGACAGTTTGGGGATGGAAACGTAACATTTATTCTGGAAAGTTTCAAAACAAAGTACATATAAAAACTTGTAACCAAACTTTTTAGCCTTGGTAACATTATCAAACATAGACATTTAATGTCTGCTGTAGGTTTTTTAATGTCAGTTTGTCGGGTTAACCAAATGTTTGCTTTTTCAAATAAAATAAAATAAAACTACACAGTTTAATCAACTTGACTTGATACAGTATCAGCCTGACTTGTAAATTTGAAGCACAATTTTTTAACACAAATGCTGGACACTTACTCCCCCCCCTAAATGTATATTATTGGCAATTAGATGGGGCTATAAAGAGACAAACTTTCGTTTTGGTTAAAAATCTCTGAGGTGCCTTTTTTTATTCTCCCCATTTAACTCCCTTTCCTTCAGTGGCTCTGGAGGCAGCTGGGAGCCGCCCGGCAGGGGGATTCTGCTCACACTTGGCAGCTTAAAAATTTAATGAGACTTTCCCTTCACACTTCATCCTCCTCTCTTTATAGCCGTGGAGATTCTACTTGCTGATATTCTGATGGGCTTAAATAGGAAAACCTTGGAGGTAAACAAATGGGCCAATGGATGCTCAGCCAACAAGCCTATAAGACCCAGGTGTCCTGAGGAGAGTCAGTGGGATGCCCTGGAAAAGCCTTGCATGGAGTCCAACAGAAAAAGACACAATGTTGCTGTTATGTAACCAGATGGATCAATTCACAATAAAACTTGTTTCTGTTGTTTTACTTTGGAAGAAAGACAACGTTTAAATTTGTCAAAACCGGAAAAGCATTGCAGGAACCCACCTCTTAAAATCAGGAATACTTTTTTTTTACATTGTGAGAGACTTAAAATATTTTAATTGTACATGTACATTGGATGTAGCTTGTCCTGTATCCATCAAAATGTAAACCTTGTAATAAGGTTGATGGCGTAACACAAGTATGCCTCATACCATGTGACAGACAGTTTTTGTGTAGCATAGCATGAGATTGTGTATTGTTTTTGTTGGGTCATTGTCATGTAATGAGGTATATGCAGTGTTTTAGAGTTGCTGGGATCATGTCATAGACATTACAGACATAACCAATGAATAGGTGTCAACCAGGGACTGTTGGAGAAGGAGTCCATCCACTGATCAGAAGGTGAACAGTTCCATCCCAAGTCCTGGCATGCCGAGTGTTGAAGTATCCTTAGGCAAGAAACTGAACCCCTAAATTGCCCACAGGCACGATGGCAGTTCCATCTCCAGGGATGGGTCAAATCTTGAGAAATAAATTCTCCAAGCAGATCAGTAAAGTATCCTTTATCATTACTTGTGCCAGAATATCAGATACATAAAGGGAGACATTTGTAACAAGTCTTTCTTACATCACATATCTCATTGTGCTTTAAAAAACACTGGATGGATATACAAAAGTGTGATGAGGTTTCAATGTCAAACTTAACATCAAAGTGATTTGCCTAATTGATGTTTTCTGATTCTGTTGTCTTTTAATTATTGTAGAATACAATCTATCTGGAAAAGTAACTAGATGGTTCATCTTTCAACTAACTAGAAAAAGCAGTTATTTAGTCAGAGAGCCAACCAACTGGCCATTCACCTCCTAAGGTCTTTTAAGCCTCAGATTCTACCGAGTGAGTTTAGAGAAGAGCGAACGGGGGGAGGGGGGAGCGTATTGAGCAAAGTGGAGAGAAAAGGGAAAAGAGGAGCATAAAATCTATACACTCCAGTTGAAAGGTCCAGTACTTGTCTTTGAGTATCTTTTGCCATCTCTAGATGTCTTTATTAGCAGGCAACCTCAATGGAGGGAAGGGAGCATGGACATTAAATCAAAAAACGAAAGGAATTGTGCAATAATAATATCTGTCATTGATACAACTTAAAGCGACACATTCCTGCTCCTTCACAGCTTCTTCTATATTTTACACCAACCCGGACACCCTAAAAGTCTCTCTCTCTAACCCTAACCCACCCTCTAATCCCACTATATCACCAGTCACTGCTGGTATTGACAGACTCGCATCAATTTCATGGGGCTCCTTATCACATTTGACACACAACCTTTCTAAACTGTCAGAACAGAGTAATATTATGGCCTTTTATGTGGATCAATCGGCTGATTCGGGCCGCAGAGGGCAGGAGATGGGCGGAGCTTACAAAAGGTCAACGGTAGCACTCAATCATTTGAAGATTCTTAATGAAGGAAGAAGACTGCTTGAATGCTTAGCTGGAGGCACAGAAAAGAAAAAAGAGGCTTTATGAAGAAGAAAGAAAAATTATACTTGAAAGAAAAAAAAAGGGTTTTATTTTAAGAACACGTGCTTTGCAAATTGTTATAGTTCAGTATTCAGAAGTAGTTCTGAAGTTGTACTTATGTACTGTAAAAGAGGGGAAATCTGGAATATTAACAAAATTAACAAGATTTAAGCATTAAGATTGTTTTGTTTCAAATGTCATTCAGGTTTAACCCTTTAGGGCCAAGTTTAGCATATTGGATATTCCTTTTTAATTTATTAAGAGCTCTACCTCTTTAACATAATTACTACTTTCCTTAGAAACCTACTATGATGAATCATAGACATATCTTCTGCCCTCTGGTGGAGGATCAAGGTACTACAAGTGGCAAGTTCCACAAGAATGATCATATTAATTCATAACAAAACATGTCTTTGTTATTATGAAAATGTTTTAACTAACTAATAATCAGTTTTAAAGGGTTTATTGAATTCAGCGTCATGTCAAACTTTACATCTACGGAGATGTTTATCTAACAAGAAATACATTTTCTTCCTATATTTCTTAGTTTAATGTCTGTATATGTCTGAAACCAAATACCTTCAGTAGTGACAATGTGTGAAACGGTTGCAGCTGGAATCTCATTTCCAACTCCAAACAAAAAGAAGAGGAAAAAAACAGAACTGACATGAAATTAGAGCCGCTCACAGGGTATTGATGTCAACAGAGGCCTGTCACTGCTAATAAACATAACAGACTAAGATATCAGAAATAATTACATTCCTAGCCTCCCTAATGCTTTTCATTCAACTTTTTAAGGCGTTTGTTACCAGCTGTCTCAAAAAATGTTGTTAATCAATGATCACACAAATATCTTGCAGTTCTCTGGGGATTCACCGCCAGCAAGCAGACACTGTTTGTCCATTGACTCAGAAAGTTTTCATTAAAACCCGAGTTAATGTACCTGATTTTCTCTCTCTCTCTCTCTTTTATTTGGTCTTTCTATCCCCCAGGGCGCTTCTTCAAGCTTGGTGGTCAAGTTTGCCGACACAGACAAGGAGCGCACTATCAGACGTATGCAGCAGATGGTGGGGCAGTTTGGCATCTTTAATCCAGCCATCGCCCTTCCCTTCAGCACCTACAGCTCTTACGCACATGCGGTGAGTTGGCAATGACATCAGAGAGCAAATTTAAAGAATTTAAGTACATTGTAATGGCTTATTGCTTGTTTTGAAGTGGAAACGTTTATTATCTACATTTAAAGGCTGTTATGAAACTCAGAGGTTGTTGACATCGACCCTCTTAGACAGTTAAATTATTGGAATCGAAGCTGTAATGGTTGTATTACAGCATAATGTAAATAGATTTTCATAACATCATCATGTCAAATGACTACTTGTCCTGCACAGCGTGATAAACCCACAGAGGATTAACGCTGATCTCCACATTCAAAAGTTGAATATTTTGTTTTCTTTGTATCACAGCGTGTCAAACCATAATACAGGCAGCAGGTGAAACTTCATGCTGCCTGCAGCAAATTTATGAAACTGATGTCTTTTTATGATGTTCATGGATGCAGCTTTAGAAAAAACGGAAAGCCTTAGGGATACGTCACAGGGTCACGTTGGGTCACAAACGCTCTCATACATTGAACTAATTTAAAATCCCGAATTAGCTTAACTTACATGTTTTTGATCAGTGGAAGGAAACTAGAGTAGCTGGAAAAAAAACTCTCATGCAAAGAAAATTCCACACAGACACATCCCATTAAGAGATTTAAACCCAGAACCTTCTTGTTGCAAGGCGGCACTGCTAACGACCTCCTAAATGATGCAACCCCATTATCGGTTGTCTTTACTCAAAACAGACAAAACAATTATTCAGCTATATTATTTGCTTCCTTTTCTGTTTTCAATGTTTAATGTTTTCTGGTTTAATGAAGGTGAGAAATGAAGCCAAACAGTTTGTTGCCTAGAATCTAACTGGACCGACTCTCATCTCTGTTGCCACTTTGATATTTTTGCCTCATTTGATTCTATTCCAAACCTCCCTGAGGAATAAAATGCAACTGTTTTCCACAAATCTATGCAGCTAAACTTAGAAACTCTAAATCACTGGAGGGGTGTGGAGGATGGCCTCCATGTTTATGATGTTATGATGAGGGTTGAAGTAGGACCCCGGTTGCTGGCAGCAACAGTGGAAGCACAAACAGTCAGGTATGACCTAAAGGTTTAATAAGTAAATAAAGTAAACTGGAACAGAGCAGCAGTCAGCTACAAGGACAGGAACACCAGCAGCAGCAGGGGAGATGACACTGAAGAGACAGACTGGGTGGGCTGATTACTGAATGTGGACCAGGTGAGTGATTACAGATGTGTGTGATAGGAAAGCCGACAACTGAACAAACAACCAGGAAATCGGAAATACTGACTACAAATTAACTAAATTTAAACTGTAAATAAATCCAACTACAATATAAAGACATATGAAGTGTATTTGGAGACCTAGGCAGCCCTTAGATTAAATATTTGGTTCTAAAATCGAACGTAATTATTGTCTGAGTTACTCAGTGAATTGAAAATATTTGAAAAGACCAAGAAGTACAACTTAGATTGTTGCAAATTTATGTATAAAATCTGGTTTGGCTAATTATTCACTAATTAATTCTTTAGATACTAAAGTCACATTTAAATCAACGTGCTGGAGGTCTTGCAGAAGGACCGTGTCCTACAGACATTTTGTTTCCTCTTTTTTTTTTTCTTTTAATGTAAAAACTGTAAAAATGGAGTCATCACTATAAGCTCCATCTTTCTTTCTCTTTATAGCGGCTACCATTCCATCACAGCCAGACTTCTGATGTTCTCAGCATGTAGACACATGCACATTTAGTTAGCCTGTACCTTCTACCCCCTTCATCAGTCCACCCACCCCCTCAGGGCATGGCACCATACACATACAGCAGACCCTCAGCACTTTGATGAGTTCAGACAGCCTATGCAGCTCTCTCTACCCTTAATCAAACTGCCTCTATACCCTTCCCCCCCTCTGGGCCAGTGAGATGCTTCAGGGGCCAGAGTTGACTCAGAATATTCCGCGGGCAACTTATCTTCTCGCAAACTTTCCTTCTTCCCTGCTGAGGCAATGCGCCCACCCGTACACTATAGCATACACCTGCACATTGAATGCAACAAAAATGAATTTAGGAAAGGCTTTCCATCCCGCGCTGAGATAAAACCTGGCTTCTGTCACAACAGGCTGCATTAATGCACATAATATATAGCTGCAGTGAATACATTTTCAGAAAAGTAGAAAGATAAATCCATCTTTTCCTGGACTCTTTTGGAAGTAAAAGTTGTACATTTCTGCACTTTTTAAATGTCAGTATTAATTGTTGATGTTAACCAGGTCTTCGGGGCTTATCCATTTCCTTCATTTTCATATCACAGCCATGGGACCCACTGTGAAATGTGCAAATTGACCGTCCCAGAGTAATTGCGAGGCCATCTCTTGTGCACTCTCCAGTAAAACTCCCACCTTCATTACCATTCATGAAATGCAGCTCTTTGCCAGGAAATGTGGAGAAATGCAAATGTTTAAGGGGTGGTGGAGGCCGCGGCAGTCTGCGGGGACACCATTGTGCTCCACTCTGGTTGGCCATGACTTTTATTTACTGTGGCAGAGACCCGTGTCGGCTCGCGGAGACGCACACAAGAGTGTACACACTCATGCACGTTCAGCAGCGAGTGATCTTTTCATTTTTTTTCCCCCCTCCTCCTTTTTTTTTTTTTTATTGCTCCTCTCTCACATGAGCATATAATATGACAAAGAGCAGAATGACGCCTGAAAATTGAGTTCTAAGTGAAAGGAACAAGGGCACAACAAATGCTTCAGCATTACAGAGAATAAATTGCTATTAAATCTAAAAGAGAAATTGCACATATTTGGTTTCTCAACACAAAGATCACAGAGCAGGAATGATGTTAGCGAAGGTGAAACTCTCCTTGTATGGAATTATGAATCACAGAAACTCCCCGAATGTAATGAACTCATCAAAACACTGAAAGTTGCTGCAGAAACAGTGAGGAAATGCAACCTTGGAGATAAACTCCCACTCTCTTTTGATAAAGTAATGAGTGCACAAGAGGCGGCAGTGGATTATCAGTAACGTCTGTGTTATCATATCTCACTCAAAATGTATTTAATGAATCTAAACTCTGGTTTGCTGTTTATATAATATGTGCAACGAGGAGAATTGCCACTTCTTTTGCGGTTTGGGTGTTCAGATTGTGCATTGCTTATATTTACATTATACTCGTTGGTGCTGGTTGCATGCTGTGCAGTCTTGATTCCCCTGTAGCCACCGGGAGTGTGCTGAAGTGATACGATGAAGGGGTTTTTTTTTGCTGCAAGATAAACTACGCATATTCCCCCAAGACGAAAAAAAAAAAACCCTGCAGTGACAGAAAAAAGAACTTTATCTCCAAAGACACACAACATGTTCGCCTACTCTCCATATACACTGGCCAAGAGAAGACGAGGTGGGGAAGCATGGGATATGGGCGCAAGGAGAGATGGGTATATATAGCCATACCCAGTGAATACAGTAAATGGTAAATTCAAAGAGCTACCTCTCCACTACAGCAGTGGATAGGATTATAGAGTTGAGCTGACAGCCAGTAAATTGGATTTTAGTCAAACCAGGAGAAGGAGGGGGCTCTGAACACAAATTGGAGGGGGTACAACACTGACGACATATGCCAAAAATGAGAAATGTGCCATTTTTTTTTTTTTTTTTTACGACAGGCACAGACACTGGCATGCACTGACAGGAAGACATTCTATTTGCAAAAAATAGGTGATTTCATAAAACACAAGCTGAGGAAAGAAAGAGAGTAGGATCCCATGTTTCAGTCCAGTGATGAATGATAATAGCTCTCCCATGAATCGCTGAATGCAAGTAATAAAACCAGCTTTTATTACCTTTTTGTGTTCTCCCTTCGAGACACAAACATCATATTTGTACACAGTCAGGTTTTGTTTGAGTCACTTGTCTTCCCCTCATCTTCTTGAAGGGGTGCCAGCCATTTTAGCGATGCTTGGTTTCTTTAGTTTGGAAGATTACACATGACAAAAAGCGGGAACTTTCAGATTTTAAAGGCACCTCCTGCCCTGTGCCTCCCCCGCCAACCCCGAAAGATACATTAAGGCCGAGTGGATGATAGATAAACGAGGGGAGATGGTTTAACTTGGTGCTAATAGTGACAGTGCGTGGGTGGATGAGAGGGAGGATGATGGCTGTAAACTCACATTAGGAAATATCTCCCCCTGTTGGAGGGAACCACATTCTAACTGAGCTGTTTGCCACACAGCACGCAAGAGAAATGATGGCAACAAATTACGGCATCATTTGGCTGTACTGTAAGCTGCCCACATACACACACATACACACCCCAGCGTGTGAGTGTGACCTGATTCTGCTGTATAATACTTGTGAGGTCTAGCTTTTGACATATGCTTCAACACATGCACACACGTTGCAAACTGTAACAGGAGAAAAAAAAAAAAAAAGAAATTAAAATCTGTCTGCAGAAATGGAGCCTGCTAGCATGGGGGTAACAAATGCAGCCCTCAAGCCTCAGTCCTCAGTCTTTTAGTTCTCTTCATTGACCCATTGTCTCCTTCTCTCTCTCATTTTTTCAACCTTTTTCACCCTCTTTATTTCCCCCCTTCTTGCCCCTCTTTGCCCCCCCCCCTTTTCCCTCCGTCATTGGCTGCTTGGGCCGTAAGGGGTCACATGTGACAGTGCTAAGAGTCAGTGAGTCGCAGAGCAGCACTACAGAGATAATTGCCATGTGATAAAGAGGTGATTGCCTGCTAGCACCAGGGGAGAGTAATGCCATCAGGTTGCAATAAAAAAGCAGATGTCTGACACTAAATGAATGCTACTGGAGCCCAGGCAACTTTCTTTGCTCCTTTTGATCTCGTGCTCTTGTCTTTTGTCCCCCTTGTCTCTGTCTGCTTTTATTTTATTTTCCCCCCCCACCATCTTCCGAGTGGGAAGAAAAGGCAGCAAGAAAAGCTTGTGTCTGTGATGATGAAGACTCGGTTTTGTTCATTCTCTGCCAGAGACATATGCTATCTGCCGGGTAGTGCATAAATAAAGGAATAGGGGAATGGCGTTTGAATATAATGCCTTTGAGTTTCTGAAATAAAAGTCAAATAGAGTGGCTTTATTTCTCTCTGTCAACATTAGCTCTCAGCTCCATGTGCCTCGGTTTATTTTTTTTATTTATTTATTTATTTTTTGTTGAAGTCAGATTGCATTAACTAGTGCATTCCAACATAATTACATGCTTCAGTTTCCAATTTGCTGGATTTTAATTTGGAAGAAAGCGTCAATTAATGCAAGTTTTTTTATCCATGACAATCTGACAGATGGCAGTACGAACTGCGTTATCTAAGATGTGAATTGCAAAAATGGATGAATGGTATTTTAAAAAAAAAATGCCAGTATTTACTTTCTTTTTCTTCTCACTCCATCCGTGCCTGTAGTAAGTATAAGGTAAATAGACCAACATGGTGGTACAGTTGGTAGAATTGTTGACCTGCAGCAAGGGGGTCCTTGTTTCAGTTTGCGCGTTCTCCCAATGCATGCGTGGGTTTTCTCCAGGCACTTAAGTTTCCTCAAACAGACCAAAAACTTGCATGTTGAGTTAGTTGGCAACTCTAAATTGGGTGTGTGTGTTTGTGGATGGTTGTTGATCTCTATGTGGCACTATGATGGACCTTTCACCCAATGACTGCTGGAGAGAGGCACCAGCTCCAGAGACCCTCCTGAGGAACAAGCAGGTGCAAAAAATGGGTGAACTAAAGGATAATCCACATTTTTCAAATTGATAAAATTTTGTAAATGACAACAGGCGTCTCAAGGCTTGCTGCTAATGGATGAGGCAGCTGAGCAGGGCATCCTACAGCAGGACAGCCACTCTAAGGTTACCTGACAGGGGCACAACGGGGAAAATAACAGCTTTTTTTTTTCCATTTTTGGGTACACATGCAAATACTTGGCATTCTTATGCCTCCAGTGTTTCACATTGGCGTCATTAGCATCCATGCAAGTGGCAGAGAAGTTGGATTTCCGCCTGTGTGAGACAATCTCAGTCCTCGGCCGTCAGCAGCTCCCCTGACATATACAAGCCATGCAGTATTAAACAGATGCAGAGACAGGGGCAAGAGGTTAGCGCTGCTGTGTTTGTATTCCTACACCACACAAGTTTGCATGCCTGATGGGCAGCTACACAGCCTGCAAAAGATTATTGATTCCCTAGATAAACCCCACTGGTTCACACGCTGCAAAAGCCATTGTACAATGATGGATTTTTTTTTTCTTTTCTGAATCAGGTATTCTGAGTGTGGTTTTGCACCAGGAGAATATAAACAGAGTGCGGAAGCTCAAATGGTCTCAATCACCCTTCATGCATGTGGTGTGCATGAACGTTTGTGTGTGTGTCATTGTGTATTGGTGCAGTTCAAGGCAGCGGTGCATGTGAGCATGTCCTATGCATATGAATAAACACTCCATGGACTGTATTTGATAGAAAATAGTTTCAGCTCTTCCTTTTTTTACTTCATGCTAAGCAGAAATTCGGGGCAAATGAAAAGCTATTGATTTTATCTCTTTGCAGAATTGTCCAGTGGTTGAAAAACGACTTTTACAGACTAAACATGCTGTATTGCTAACTAAATCTGAGTTGCTAGCTAGACTTGGTTTAAAAAAATATTGTTTTAGCTACGCAGGCTCTAGACTCCAAAGCTTTTAACACCATGACTATAGTTATTTGACAATGTTCTAACCCAGAAGGTATTTTGTATGCAAAATGCCTTGTTTAAAAGTGAGCCCAACATGGTGTCTGACTAAATTATAAAACAAAGCAGATTTTAGGCTCTGGATGAATGTCATGCTGCAAGCAGTAATCATCACAAATAGATGAGAAAAATTAAAGATGAGCGCAGGGAAAAACAGATGAGAGTGGGAGTTGGTTGTGTCATTTCTATAAAGCCAAACAATTTTGTTTGTGAAGTTTGACGATTATAAAGAAAAAGCATTGTAACTCCGCAAACTTTGCCTGTCCCCTGAGCACAGAGATAATGTGCACATGTCAATGCCTTGATTTGTATGAGCCCAAGAGACAGCTATTAAATTGTTTCTGCAGCTGGTGACAGGCTTCCTGCTGGGAGGATAGGCAGATTCACTAAACATAGGTTGACAGGCTTCTTTTTTCTTCTCTTTCTTTTATTCTGCTCTACTTTCTCTGTACTTCCATGCACTATCCATGCATCAACCTCAACATACATACCTCCCTCTGCTCTGCCCTCGCTATGTTTCCCTCTTGCTCCATCTTCTCCTGACTCTTTTGCAACTTACTCCGTTTTTCATCACCATCTGTCCTCCCCTCACCTCCCTGTCACCCCCCCTCTCCCCTTCCTGCTCTCTCTTGCAAAACCCTTCCAACCACCCTCTCCTCCACCCATCTCTCCGTGTCCATCTTCTTTAGCTCATGCAGCAGCAGGCAGCCATCATGGCAGCAACCCACGGAGGTTATCTCACGCCAAGTGTGGCCTTTCCCGCCACACAGATCCACCAGATGGGGGCGCTCAACATCAACAGCCTCCCGCCCACCCCCATGACCCCGGTGTCGGGTGAGTTTCATCAAGCCCTGGGTGAGCACTCAGTTTCATTCCCTTTCCTTCTGTGTTTCTTGTTCTGTACCACGCAGCAAGTTCTGCTCGTGTGAAGTCTTTACTGGATATGTGTGTGTATGTGAGCTGCAGCAAGGCCAAAAGAAAGAGCGCCTGTTTACTGGTAATCCAAAATTATTCCTCCAGAGAGAAAAGAGAAAGTAAGATGAGATTTGCATGTTTATGTTGTTTGTGAAGGCTAAAAAGATGTGGGGTTACTGTAGCAGCAGAATAGTAAGGAATATCAATTACAAAGTTTACAGATAAGGCATTAATTTCCCCGTAGTATTTTGACCTTGTGCTTTGAAGCACTGGCGCATGGTCTGCATGCAGTTGGTTTGTTTTCCATAACAAACAGCCCCCGTGCAGATACATTACAGAGGAAAGGAAAGGACTTTGAAATACCTACCCACTGCATATGATTTGCTTATTCAGCAGTGTTTCAGTTCCTTTAGAAGGAAGAAACTTCTGGATTCTTCACTCAACAAAAGCATGAGCCTAAATAAATTATACAGTATCTAAGTCTTTGTTGTGCTCTGCTCTTAAACTTTGTCATCTCAGCAGTGTTCCATTTTTAAGTTGATGTCTTTGGTAACTTTAAACCCATTCATGTGAGAGACACCGTCTTCACAAGTACAAACAGACAAAAAAAAAACCTGTTTTAAATCTTCTTTAAACTCATCAAAGAATTTCAGCTTCTCCAAACTTTCTGCACTTTGTAAAATGAGTGTGCAGGTGTAGTTTTTGAGAGAGGAATCCTTTTCAATCAGTTCATGAGTCTTTTTATTATTTTGAACCTTCAATTGAAACGACATTTTCAAGAAAAATGCAAAAGCAAGGCAGCCGTGGATATAAATTCTACGGAATTCATTTAAGGCAAGCGCACGCAAAGCCAAACTAAAACATGTATGTAAAGCGAGTTACTGCAAGCGGATGCACATGCCACCAGATCAAAATATCATCTGCAACATCAGGCAATATATTCAGAGAGGAAACCCATTTGTCAAATATTCACATTGATGGTTTTCACTGCAAAGTGTGCACTTTTGGGCGGGCACAATCAATCTGAGACAGTGATTAAAAGCAGAGCTCAGTCTTGCTGAGAAGCTTTTATTTTGACGGATAAAGCAATGACAGTCTTGCAATTCAGACCTTTGTGCTCAGCGCACATACCTGTATTTTGCAACACAATGGGGCTGATTGAAGCTAGTACAACTGTACTGCAAGAGGCTTACTTGTGTGCTTGTGTGTGGGTTTGTGCGAAGGGCTTTGTCCTCCAGTCAGCTTGTATTGTTTGTGCATCTCTTGAGCTTCAGTCTGTTGAAAACAAAATCAACGCCTCGTCTCAAATGAAACACAACTGATTTTGCTTTTGTTATCTGTAAAAGTTGTACTAGGTTCATAGGCTAAGGGAGACCTAAAAGCTACCAACATAGCTGAGGTAAAGAATACATCTATAATACAGCTGATTACCTTACCTATTTTGTTTTTTTTTTAGGATGATACATCCGGTATCCCCAGCAAAAGAATAATTTAAAGTTTCAAGGACTGTGACAAATATTAAAATCAGTTATTTCCCTTTTAGACATTCATTTATTTGATTGTGGCTGGCAACGGCTGCAGGAATCGCAGCCGAGTTTGCTGATTTTTGGTTTGCACTGTTAGTTTCTCTCTCTCTTTTTCACACTTGCGACGATGACATATTTAGAGTTCATTGAAGGAATACATAACGTTACTGGCAAAGCTGTCTCTATAAGTAGGCCAAGAGATTTTGACACTACTGAAAGACTGTAGGATGTCTGCCATGATTCAGTGGAATAATTTATTATAATATCCTCATCTTATCTTGGAGTGCATTGACAGAGGCCTAATTTATGCATTAAATTGTCTCATCAATCACATCTATTTGAAATTACTCTATGTTTGATATTTGCTCAGTGTATAAAAGGTAATGTTTCCTTTCTTTCCAAAATAAGAGCCCTTGCTTGCAGGATTTAGTCTAACAGAAAGGATTTATTTCAGCTCTTGGGATAAATGTGTGATCTTAATCTTTTATTCAAATGATCAGGTGAACCTCTGCATCAGGAAAAGTCTTGTCTGACAGCAGGTCGAACTACAAAGAGGCTCAAAGGTTAAGGGTGCTACTCTGAGAACAATGACACATCCACTTGATCAACAGATGCAGAGCATTTAGGCTTGATGGCGCATAAGCCGTTTGCCAGATGGCTCAGCTGATTAGAGTATGTATCCTTACAATGATGCATGATGATGCTTTTTGAAAATAATGTTCACCAGGTGCCGCTCCCTGAGCGCTGCAGAAGAATTAAAAGTTAGACAAAAGAAGAGAGGGAGACGGGAAAAGATGGAGATGCCGGATGAGGGAGAAGGAAGGGAGGGAGGAATAAAGAGGGTAAAGGGAGGAGACACTGTGAGAAATGAAGAGAGATGCGTATCCCGCTGGGTATATGTGGTGAGGAACACGCAGTGTCAAGGATGCTTTGTTTGGATGAGAAAAGAGTGTAATCAAAGTCACTCTAATGTTCTGTTGCACGTTGCTGTTCAACAGTGAAGATGTACACGCACAAGTGCATTTAACACAAAATGTGCCGCACAGCCAGGGATAGCCCGCTTACAGTCATACTGGATGGGCCACAACATCCCTGCTGGATTCGAACATGGTTACACCACTGATGCAGAACACTTCCATGGTGACAAACACCAGGAAACTAATGAGCTGTTTGACATGGTGATCTTTCTTGATACTACCTGTCCTCCACGGCTGCCGGCTGTGTAGTATTTGGACACCTTTTATTTTAAGGACTGCCTCTAAAATAAGCAAATGCTGAAGATGAATGAGGCTGGAAGGTTTATCCACGGCAATATTTCTGCCATTTTGAAGTGGGTTTCTGTGTAAAACATGACTGATATCTTACCTGTTCTAGACAGCCTCAGTTTAGAGAAATAGAGTTTATGTTTAATAAAACTGATGAGCTAATGATTAGTCTGTAGAACTTTGAGTGCATCTAGGAGCCACCTCCACCAGGATTTATCTTAAAGAGGCCATTTCATACACATTTCAGGACTTTGTGGTTATTTCTTAAGTATTAATCAGTAATATAAAACATTTTATACCTAAAAAATGTCAGGAAACACTGATTAACAGACCTTTCAATCTGTCTGCGTAAATTCGGGTGGTTCCAGCTCCTTCTGTCAGGCTGCTTCGTCAGCAGCTCGTTCATATTCATTGTTCGAATTTGCTGGACTCTGATTGGCTAACAAACTAGCCTATGAGAGCAAAGAATACTGTTTCCTGTCCCGCTGCGCATGGCAACGTCAGACGTCGTGTCTTTTTGTTTGCTACGTTATGCTACAGCTTTTAGCCAGCAGCATGCTAGGCGTGGTTTCAACTGCAGGAGCTGCCGAATACTAACGAACAAAGGAGATGTGATGAAACAGATACAGGCCGTTCGGACTCGGGAGAACTCGGGTTTTATCGCCACCTGCGCAGTTTGAGAGATTAAAACTGAAAGAGAAGTTGTTGACCTGTTTTCACTCCCACTATGAAGGTAAGAACACCTGTGGAGTTAAAATATTCAATAGAAACCTCAGAAAAAACGTTTTTAATGGAAGGGCCTCTTTAAAAAAAGAATCCAAAATAACCATGTGATACAAAACTGATGGTAAATGTTTCCAAAAGTGAAGCAACATAAATTACTATAAAATTTCGGAGAGTGGAACTATTTTAAGGTGACAGCAATCCACTTTGGAAGTGGGTCCATTCAGGCCTCATTCAGTCCTCGCAGTCCTGCATCACTCATCACTTCAGAGCCAAACGAAGCAGCAGGAGTGATGAACATCTGTCAGAACTACTTCAGCTTTCTGTTCACCTCTATTTTTACAGTGTTATGTTGGTGGGGGGGGGGGCACAACTGTGAATGAATCAGCCATTCTAAAACCTACAGAGTTCAGAGGAAGCACACATCACTGATCTTTGTTCAAAGTGGACATTAAACTGATTTGTTTTAATGTGCTTTTAATGATTTACTATGTGTTACAGTTGATTTGCCTTAAAACTACATGTTTCTTATGTGAAGGGCACCGTTCAAAGCCACATAGTGTGTCTTTGTATGCCAACTGGCTTTTTGAGAAACCTGCTTTTTTCAATACCCAGATTTATTATTCACACCAGATAGACATTTTCTCCTTGACTGTAAATGCGTCACATTTTAAATCAGTTAGATGAAAGCATCTGTTTTGAGTGCTTATTACTTGCTCCAGCAAAGACAGTCCTTGTGCTGGTAATGACTGCGCTCTCCAGTAAAGGGATGGCATTCCTGGATGATTTGAATGCATAATTAGCATAATAAATACTTCTGTCACATATGAAGACTTGTTTTGGGAGGCAATCATGGCGGAGAGCAAATCAACGATTTCCACTTCTCAGAAGAA
Organism: Pachypanchax playfairii; assembly: GCA_006937955.1. Classification (NCBI taxonomy): domain Eukaryota; kingdom Metazoa; phylum Chordata; class Actinopteri; order Cyprinodontiformes; family Aplocheilidae; genus Pachypanchax; species Pachypanchax playfairii. The sequence goes on along the minus strand of SSNP01000004.1, from coordinate 4,610,253 downwards.
CCGGCAATAACGTAAATGCAATTTTGTCTTGGCAACATAAATAAATGCATGTGATACGTACACATATACATACTGTTCAGGCAGTGCAGATGCCTTTTGTTCTGTAATAATGAGGGATGGATTGATAGTTAAGATCTAGCTGTGTGGAATGTATAATCTGCTGTACCATAGTTCTGTATTCAACCAGAACAGAACATGTGATTATTACAGACCGACACTCAATGCACAAGCTGACAGCTGCATCTATAGCAACACTTTTTTTGTGAAGATTGTAAACAAGCTACAAATGCAATTTTCTACCATGGTAGAACTCTGTGTCTAAAAAAATGAAAATGTTTTACTTTTGAGATCATGATAGTAAGTAATTTTTGATACTTGTACTTCTTGATACTTGTTAGTGTTGTGAAGGAAGCTACTCGTTCCTCAAGGGGGCAATAAATGTCTTATCATATTGTACACAGATTATACTACATTGTACAGTAGTATGCCACGTCTCATTGCATCATAGTTTTACATTGATAAATCTTATCTTGACATCATATCCTGCCTCTTACATAATGTACAAAGTGGGCTGTTCTCCTTTACTACAGACGCCAATTTCAACAACTGACCCTGGAACTGTAGTTGCATGTGAAGGACTCACACTGTGCAGCTAGTACTGTTACTCCCACTATCACTTCAGCTGCTCCTCACACATAGATGTGAGCTCCCACAACACTCCTAAGCTTTGGAAAATGAATTTGCCTGATGATGGAGAGGATGCATTATCTGGTGGTACAGTAGAGTGTGTGTGGCCCGAGCAGACTAGCTGCCTCGAGCCCTCAAAGTGGGAGCGGCGGCCTCCTGGGCCCTGGTAAGAGAATGGGCTGAAGCTGCGGTCTAATTCATCACAGCTTTGGAGGAAACAAGCAATCGCAGGGAGGCTTCTTAAAAAAAAAAGAAAGAAATGAAACTTGTGCGAAGGACACAACAGCTCTTACTAGACTGGGGCAATTCCCCTGGTCATTGCAGTTGTCTGTGCAACTGTCAGCCTTCTCATGGTTTATATGGCAAGACAGAAAAATAAGAAAAAAAGGGATGAAATGAGAAGACAAAAGGAAAGAAGAGAAAAGTCGTCTTTTTTGTTGATGGAAGCTTTGAGCCTTGTTTGAACGGCTTATTTACAGTTCCATCTCAGCGTATGTTTTGTCTGTACTAGATGTGATTGTTTAGCCTCTCTGAACTGCCACTCACAGCGGGGTCCTTATTGAGGTTCCAGATTGTGGGGATATGACATGCTGAAGGGTTTCCGTGACAACCTGGCTTGTCCATCCAATCAGGGCGCGGCTTTCCAGATTGAGAAGTGGTCCTCCAGGGAGCTGTACTTCAACTGGCTCGGAGGCTTTAGAGGGGCCATCACAAAGTGAGATTCTGTTCTGAATGGGCACTTTGACATTCGCGGCATAATTGGAAGCACTTTCTAACCGAGGGTTGTTTTAAAATGCATTGAATGACAGAGAAAGGGATGCATCCAATTTTGATTCTACTCATGAACCTCTCTGCAGCAGCCTGTCAGGCATGTACCATATATGTTATGACCCACCCATTTGTCAAACTGCCAACTGTTGTTGTTTTGACTTTGTTTTTCTTTTTATGATGTATAAAAGTAAGATGCTTTTGTGCATATAAGCTACACCTGCTCATTCAAGCAAATCTCCCTCTGTAATCTGCTTCTATCCAGACTAGATCTTTTTCTCCCTTTTTTTCCTTTTTTTTCCCCTCCTCATTTTTTTTTCTCTGAAGTTGCATAGTGGTTTCATCATCTTGAGCAATAGGAGCCAGTGGGGTATCGCACAAACACAACAGACAGGCTCATTTTTCACAGGTTGACTTCCAAGCTATTCTGCAGGATGTGTCACGACAAACGGCGGATATGTGACAGACTCCCGTCGCACCCGTGTCCTTGCATTAGAGAGAGGATGCAGTATATCTTGTTGTGTGTGCTCGATGTGTGTATGTGTGTCGGTTGTGTCTATGTGGGTTTTTTGCATGTTGAAGCCAGTTTTCTCATGTCACACAAGTCCTCACAGATGGTGTGTGTGCTCCCCGTGTGGTAACGGTGAACCTTCTTTCCAGCAGGCCTCAGTTCGCCACCAGCCAACATCACCACCTCCGCTGTTCCCAGCATCGTCACGCCCATCGTCAATGGATTTACAGGTATCCCTCATCAGCCCAACGGTCACCCCGCAGTGGAGACTGTATACACCAATGGCCTGCCGCCCTACTCCACCCAGAGTCCCACCGCCGCTGACACTCTCCAGCAAGCCTTCACTGGTGTACAGCAATACACAGGTGAGACACTATAAAAGATAATTACTGCAAGTTGTTTACTGTCATATGTATCCAGATAGTGTAGGACACCCCTTAGAACACAACACCAGAGAGCCTTTGATTCTACACGTTACACCTGTATGATTGACCTTAAGTATCCTTGACACTGTTCTCTGCAGGATCTCTGTTTTTACACTCTCCTCGTTTCTTTATCCTTTCTGCAGCCATCTACCCAGCCACTACGCTGACTCCTATCGGCCAAACACTGCCCCAACCACCCCAGGTTATCCAGCAGCAGCAGCAGAGAGAAGGTGAGGGTGAGAGAACATTATTGCTTTTACACTTCACACATCCCATATCCACTGTAATGGATATAAAAAGCAGAGATGAGCATAAGGGACCCGAAATGCTTTTTACGCCAAACAGATTTCAGTTCTGCTGAATGGGTAAACAAGAAAACCGAATGCATCTTGTGTAGACACCTTATACTTTAGGTACACCATAGATATGAAGCTTTTTAGCCTTTAAAATACCGTGTCCTTTTTTAAAAAAAAAATAGCGATAAAGCTAGTGCTGCAGCCAAAGTGGATAAAAATTAGGAAAATATGGAAATGATGGAAGCAAGAAAACTGGGCCATCTTCTGAAAAAAAGTGGATTGTTATGCATTTCACTCACACCTGCTACATGTGGAAAAAAAAAAGAATAAAAAACAAAAACAGAGAAACTGTGTCAGATGAGAAGTATGAGCTTATTACTTAAATACATCCTATAAAACAACCGAACACCACGCACAAGCCAGGATTGATCTTTGCACCAAAACAAGTCTAGCAGCAATACTTCTCGAATAAATTGTGGAGCAAGGGGTGGGGTAAGAGGCAGATGTTCGGAGCGCAGAATCCATCTTTAAGTCATCACAGATTACTCCGAAGGCCTTTAAGTCGCTATTTAGTTGGCAGGATAATGGGGACGAAGGTAAATGAGAGCATGTGTTTATTCTGCAGAGCAAGTCGGACGTTTTTGTGTCTAACAAAAGGGATGTTTTAGTTCTACTTAGCTTTATCATCCTAAATATTTTATTAAGACATGCAAAAGAAAAAAAAAAGGTAAATTATAGAAGTGTTTGTGTATTTGTTCATTCAGGTCCCGAGGGCTGTAACCTGTTCATCTACCACCTGCCACAAGAATTTGGAGACAACGAACTCATGCAGATGTTTTTGCCCTTTGGCACAGTCATCTCCTCCAAGGTGTTCATGGACCGGGCGACCAATCAGAGCAAGTGTTTTGGTGAGTTTTGAACAAATATAGAAGAAAAACAGTCTTGTTATTTTTAGAAAATGGTCCAGCCTGTGAGTCTGTGTTCACAATTTTGCATAATATTGAGGTCTTTGTGGGTGGCAAGTTTATACGATTTTTTATTATTTATTTATATATAGTTCTTTTAAAATGACACATTTGTTAAATCCCTCTGTGCCTCTGAGTCTGACATTTGACAGCAGAGGACTGAATGGTGTGATTTAGGGGCAGGAGCGCTGTGAAGAACGTACAGCGGGTGCGTTGTTGCCAAACTAGCTGCCATGCAGTCGATCAGATCCAGCGTCCTTGTTTCTGCTTGGCAGATGTTTGACCTGGAAACCTTGTGGTGCTGCGTCAGCATGCTCATCACCACTCTGTAACCCTTATTTCTGTCAGTATCTTTACTGCCGAGGCTGATTCATACACCTCCACACTTCATGTCTCCATTTAGCTCCACAGGCACACAATAACATCACAGGTGCAGAAAAGGTTGGCAGTGATGGCTGATGGGAGGCCAAGACACAGGACAGCTGTGGATCAGCAATTGTTTTCACTTCAGGGATTTCTGGAGTGTGTGTATGAGACTGCGTGTGACGTTTGACAACATATATTTATGAAAGAAGGGCTATTTGCAATATTGACTTAGACGGTTTACGTTTACAGCTTAATGTTTGGCCCGAGGAAGGAGGAAGCCCAAGTGTAATTAATTTGAAAAGAGGGAAATAAACTTCAGATTGATGATGTTAAAAACAGAGACAAGACTATACAGAGAATGTCTACATCTACTCGCTTCCTCTTGGCCTAAATGCTTTGCTGGGGTAGGAGGTCACCTCCTATTTTTGCCACTATACTTTCTTCTGGCTTTCACACAGACATCCTCCTCCTCATTGCCGAGCCTTAATGGGCCAAATGAGACCCAGGAAGGCCAGGCACACTGTCTCCCAGGTGGCAGTGGACGTGCAGGGGGCCCCTGTTGTTTTTCACGGGTCATTAACTGTATCTAATGGCAGCACACACACGGGGGAGCACATCAAGCGGAGGCACACTCCACTGCAGTTTCTGGTCACTAAAATCTCAAGGCTTATAGTTTATACACAATGAAAACAGGATGTTCAGCAGAGGTTTAATCATTAGATTCATGCAGCAAAGATGTTTTCTAATCATTGTGTCATTCTAGGCAGGTAAAGGTGTTCACGATTATTATCACAATGCCATTTTAACTTGAATAGAGTCAGTGATTTACTTTCTTGTTACATTTCTAATTGGATGCACTGAACTAAACTGTTCCATTGTTGTCCTGCACAATTCAGGACAACAACCACAAAACAGCTACATTTTTTTCCGTGAAAAAAAAAAGTTATAATAATAATAATAATAATTTAGAGGGTGATATAACTGCCCTGAATATGTTTCATAAATATCTCACCAAGTCTGTGATATTTAAAGAAATAGCATACAACTGCACTGCAGCCTATCTTAAAATGGAATTTCGCCTTGCATGGCTGATTGTTTAACCTTTGTAAGTTTTCACCTTAAAGCCTCACTCAGACTCATTTTTTTCTGATTTGCTTTCTATTACTTTCTTTTTCCCTCGTAGGTTTCGTTAGCTTCGACAACCCTGCTAGTGCACAGGCAGCTATTCAGGCCATGAACGGCTTTCAGATTGGGATGAAGAGGTTGAAAGTCCAGCTAAAGAGACCGAAGGATGCCAGCCGCCCTTACTGACACAGCCTACCTTCAGTATTCATTGCAGCAGCACAGGTGAGCCCGTAAAAGTATTTTATGATTGGTAAGACAATTCTGGTTTTAGTAGCATCTCTCAGTTTTTGCCAGATGTTGTAAAGTCTGAAAATCTACAGTTACTGTATATGTTTAGAACCGATCCTGGTTCTGAGCCACTGAGTCCTTTAGACTTGAGTTTGTTAGAGAGATCATTAGTAGAGGTCATCCAGTGCAAAACTGTGTCCCCACAATCAGATGCCATAAGTTCCTTTTAAGCAGCAGCCATAGCTCTCAGAAAATTTCAATAATGGATGCCCACAAAGCAGGGGAAGGCTATTAGAAGAAGGAAGGCAAAATCTTTTCAGGTATTCATTTTCTCAGTTTGTAGTGTAAATAAAAAATGGCATTTGAAAGAAACGGCTGAGGTCAAGTTGAGGTCTGGAACAATAAAAATAAAATGCTTTCTGCTGAACTGCAGAGGTTCCATGTTGTACTGTGGAGTGGAAACCTTGACTTACATCGCAGAATCAGAATTTAAAACTGAACTTCCAGAGAAACCTGACGTATTATGGAAATCATTTCTTTTGGACTGCAAAAGTGATTAAAAACAAAAGTTAGTGGCTGCAATAAATGTGAATCTTTGTACTGAATCCCATAAACAAAAAAACTCTTAGAAAGATAGTTTCACTGAACTGAAAATTTAGTCAGGTTTTTGATATGATTCTTAAAGTCCACAGACCTCAACTATACCCTGATACGTTTCCGTCCTCAAAAAAGGTCTGACGTCTGCATAAAATAAGGATTTCCAGATCTACCGAACTTTTGCATTTTTAAAATATGTCGAAATCAGCTTCAGTTTGTAGAAATAAAGATTCATTTTGACCAGAATGACAAACAACTAGTCACATTGGGGCCAATTCTAAAGGGATCTCTAATCCCCAGGATTTTAGAATGTTTCTTATAAGGCTGGGCAGTATGGCAACATTTTCATATTACGTTTTTTTCTAAGTTATATTGGTTTTATGGTATCTGATGGTATATTTTTATACAACTAATGTTACCCACACAGTTATAATTACTGCCAATAGGGGGCAGTAATTAAGTTAAGTTGCTAGTATTAGCGCTGCCGGCTAACGCAAATGACAGTCCACGTCTGACCTTTTGAAGTCAAAGAAATTGCATACTACAGACGTGGGTCCTCTTTTTGAAATAAATTGTTCTGGGTCAATAATCTGTGTGTCACTGTTACAGCGCAGTTCGTACTGAAAACCTGAGTTTATTTAGCTACCGGTGAACAACTAAGACAACGTCCAAAACGTTGGCAGTGGAATATTTCTGCAGGGACCAATTTCAGTGCTACACGCTAAGACCACACGTGTAAAAAATAAAGTTTTGAATGAAGAATGGCTGCTACCGGGGCCTGCCCAGCTATAGCTTCTTAACCCTTTTTGTAAATCTTTGCTACTGATAAAATCAGTGCAATAATATGATAACATTTCAACAGGAGTGATGTTACACACTGAACTGGCAATGCTACAGATAGCTAGCTCGCCTTGTGCTGCTAATGACAAATTGTGTAAAATTTGAGCCAGTTGTGAAACAATGTTTGTTAATCCAGTCAGAACTAATCTTTGTTTCTTTGAACTGTGGTAATTCCAAGAGCTTTTTACAACAAGATGTTAACTTTCCACAGAACCCACCTGAAGATATTTGATATTCGGGAAAGGAAATTTTTCTAAGCACTGACAAAGAGGTTTGATTAACTTGCAACTTCTGAAGAACATCTTTTTTTGTAATCAGTAATTCATCATAAATCATTTAGAACAGAAAACAAGTCATCTCAGGAGATGACATGAAGATCGAAATCCCTAGCTGAGCTTTTATTTTGGAAAGGTGCATCTACATTTTTGCTTTCTGCTGTACACACTGAGGTCAAAAAATCTCAAGACTTGTGTTAGGACGACCCATCAGCAGAAAACGCTGCGAGGAGCTGATTTTATATGCAGCAAATCAAGCATGCTAATTGTGGGAAAATCTGTCATCATTGTGATTGACAAAGACTGATTGGTCCGCCAATGTAGGTTAGTTCTCTCCAGACCATTACACCCATATAATGGAGCCATACTGAAATATCCAAAGTTTAAAGAAATAGATTGTTGGATTGACAGTTTAATGAGTGGTGAAATTTGAAATCGTCTTCTCTTTCTTGTGTTTTTCAGGTTTTAGAGGACACATAAAGATATCTTGGAGGAGTTCAACTTTTTTTCTTTGAGAGCAAATATGTTTTAAAAAAAAACAAGAAGAAGAAGAAGAAAGGAATTTTTGGAGACATATCAACATTTACACATGAAGATATAGGTTAGAGGATTCAAAACGAGACGCGAACGGTGGAGAAGGTGCTACAACGGGGGACGTAGAACAGTAACAGATGGCACTCTGCGAGAACAACGAGAAGAAAATAAATGGAAAGAGATGCGATGAGACTGAGACAACAGAACTTTTTTTCTTGTTAAGACTTGAATTGTTAAGTAAGCAACAAACTAACAAACAAAAAAGCAGCAACAGCAAATAGATTTCTATATACATATTATATACACACATATATATTTAAGGAAAGAGGCGCTTGTGGCTTTTATTGGACAAATGAGGGTTAAAACTTGAAGATTAAAAAAAAACACACAGTGGAGAAAAGAAGCTTTTCTGTACATCCGCTGACAGACTTTCTTTCTCTTTCCCTCTTTCTCTGATTCTCTCACAGTCTCTCTCAGCAAGCGCAGAACTATGACTCTTGGAGGTCACTGAGGTTTCCATTAGCAACAGCAGAACTGCAATTCTTTCACCCCTAAGGGACCAAAGGACCAAACATTTTTATTCTTCTGAACATTAATATATATAGTATTAATGATACTAATACTACAAACTACTACTAATAATAATAATATTACAAGTTAAAGAGGAAATACTAGCTTCAGGTTGAAAAAAAAAAAACAGCAAGGGTTTTTTGACTTCTTTTTTCTTTTACCTTTATAGCTACTGGGTTTGAGAACATTAACACAAAACAAGAAAATGTATAAAAAACAAAGCTGTAATATTTTAGCAGCGTAGAAAATTATGGGTTTAGACGTTGTTTCGGGCATGTTCAGATAATTTTTGCCACTTCATCCCAGCATTTCATCTCGGAAATGTGCATTTTGTCTGTGTTATTGCATAGTGAAGGGGAGGGATGGGGGGGGGGGTCCCGTAGTGCCAAGAGAGACACAATTTTCCAAAATAAATAATCAAATTACAAACCCTCTCAGCGTGCTGCAGTTCCATAACTGATCATTCCCAGCGAATTATTCCATCTCAGATTATTATAGATTATCGGACCATGTTGGTTTTGCAGCTGTGAAACAATGTATTATCTGCTTCAGTTAAAAATCTCCATGTTACTGTCACAGTGGTAGCTGCAGGGTCACCCACCCCAACCTGCCTCGTCTTTCACCTCCAAGTGCCAGCAAATCTCTCTTTCTTAACAGGGACCATGAGTTCACAAGGGGCCCCAAAGCTAAACATAATTACGATAATGATAGTATTGATCAGATGGAAAAGCAGCACCGCGGGGCGAGAGATGCACAATCAATTCCACATTGGCATTTTGAATGAACTGACTGAGTGACAGAGTTGATCGTTCTCTCACCAGTTCGGCTAAAGTCTTTTTTTTCTCTCTCTCTCTCTCCCGTTATCCATCATAATTCCTTATGGGATTATATGAATCTGACAGTGGCAGAGCTCTGAAAAACACTTAAAATGTCTGAAGCTGCTACAAGGTTTGTATATAGAGTTTAGAGTTAGATCGTCCAAGTTCTTCAGTGAAGAGCAGCTGTATTTTATTATTTTTCTGAAGGGTATAATAGCACACGGGGAGCTTGTACACGGTGAAATGCAGCCTGGCATTACCAGCCTTAGGAGGTCAAATTAGAAGCAAAATGATCCATCAATTAGACAGCAGCAGGCCTGTAATGGTGACTATCACGTCAATGGGACAGCTTACCGTTAGCTTCAGCTCCTGTGCTGTGCGGTCATGGCACATCACGCTGCAAAAAAAATAATAAATAACCGATGTTTTCTGCTCCAGGACGCACATTCAAAACATCCGAGATGAAATCTTGCTCATGACCTGCTTTTGTTTTTTTCTTATTGAGTTTACTGATTTGCCCCTCCCCACCACGCCACCCCTCTTAGATGGGTTTTAATTTGGTGTATTTCTGTTCCCAAATGCCATTCGTTGAATTTGTTCAGACTCAGGACTCATTGAGATTTCAGCACTCAACACATCGAAGCTTCAGATGCCTGTCCCCAACACAGCTGAGGCACGCGATGTTTAGACAAAAACATGATGCCTTTGTGTTTTAGGTTGTTTCCTCCAGAATGACGCTCCAGATCCTGATGACTGTATCCCTGTATTTGATTTCTCTTTGGCTCAGCTGCTCTTTTTACTTGAGCGATTACATGTCGACTTGATCAGTATTAGAACGAGGGGAGAAGAAATCTCATCACACTGCAGGTATCAGCGTTATACAGTATTGCGATGCTGTAAGAAGATATTTATAGATATGCCTTTTCTCATCATGAATTGCCAAATTATGCAATCATATCTGCTGCAGTTCCTCATCAAACTTCAAACATGTGCCAGCCTTTCTTAAAAATGTAGTCTTATAACTATGCTAATTTTAAGGAATTGTTTAAAAGGATGAATGATTTGATTATATAAAACACTGTAGGAAAAAGGGGTCAATCTGAGTCGTGATGATATACAGTATAGATTTCCAGTGTAAAGGTTAGATTTCTTATATATTTGCCAGGAGACAGCTTCTTTCCCTAGGCGAGTTAAATGTGAGTTTCCCGGCTGCTGTCAGGGCGAAGCAGCTTTAGGAAGCTGTGATATATGCCCTCCTTCCTCCAGGCCATACAGGGCCTTATAAACCCTGTCAAAGGATCTTTTCTTATGAGACTTCAACTTAAGGATATATATATGTATTCAAATATTAAAATAGTTAAAATCAAATTAAGCTGTGCTTTACAAAAGCTTCAAGAAAAGCAAATTAGAGATGAAAACTGTAGCTGAATTATAATGAGTTTGAAATATGTGAAAAAGGGGATGCTCAGATGTTTTTCAACTGGGTTTCTATGGAAGGGTTAACAATTAATACCTCACCTGTTGTAGATGGCTCTTTCAACGACCTCAGTTTGGAGAAAGAAAAAAAAAGATGATTTTTATGGCTAGATTGACAAGCTAATGGCTAGTCACAGCGGGGCCAGTTCCAAAGTGGATTGTGGTCGTTTTCAAACAGCTTCAATCTCAAAAATTCAATAGTGGTTCCTGCAAACACTATTCTATAAGCCTTTACGCTGCCATCAGTTTTGCATGACAAGGTTATTCTGGCAGAAATATTATAATAATCCTGCTGCAAGTGCCCCAGGCTTCACAGGAACCATTACAGCTAGCTGCTGCTGCCGTTATGTGCATGAGCAAATAACCACAGAATTCTACATAGATAACCATGTAATGCAAAACTGATGGCAATATAAAGGTTAATAAAATAGCAGTCATATAAACTGTTATAAACTTTTTCAAACTTGGGGTTTTCTCAAGATGACAGCAGGAATTCACATTGGTTGGTTGTTTCGAGTTAGCATACGCTCATGAACCCTATCAGAACTTATCACTCTTTCTTCAATGAGCTATGTACACCAAGTAAGACATTCCACTGCAATCCACTCATTACTGTCTGAACTGTTCTTTAGGTTTACTGCAGCCCTCACAAAAAAAGAGAAAAAAGAAAATCAAGAAGCAAGTGAAAAATAGACATTGTGACCAAAATGTAATAAAGGATTGTGGATAGAAACATGTCTGTTGTAAGATTCAGGAAAGAAAAAAACCTGTGGAAGACTTAAAAAAAGAGAACTGGCAGTAATAACTTATAGTCTTATTAAGTTGCATGTGGTTGAGCTAAAGTTTATCCTTTTACATAGTTTTCACTCTTGCATCCATTTATATTATTTCTTCTTTTAATATTTATCATGCTACCATGGTGCCCTTTCAATCTCTGAGCATGCTCAATAGAGGGTGGGGGTGGTAGGGGGGTGAAGTTTATGAATCTGATATTGCTCGTATTAACAATATGATTCTTTAACTATTGTTTTGAATGCAAAGGATAGTAGCTTATTATAAATATGAAATCTTGTATATTATGAAAAATCAGCACATGACCTTTCTTTGTATAGGTTAGGGTCTGAAATGGGAGGGGGGGAGGGGGGCGGAGGGTCTCGCTTTATAAAGATGTTAACTTTCTGGTTTCTCAGCACAAAAAAATAAAATAAAATAAAATAACTGAATAAAAATGATAGGAGCAGCAGTACGGAGTCTCCGAGGAGACGTCTCTAAAATACAGGGCGCAAAAAGAGGAATCTCAGAACTATTCTTTAAACCCGGAGGAGAAAATGCTGTTTACAGATAGAACAGTTTTTCTGTTACTTTTTTCTTTTTCTTTTCTTTCCATCTCTTTTTTTTTTAAGACAGCGCCACCTGTTTTTGTGGCAGCGTCAGTACAGCATGGATTAATAGACAGGGGAAAAAGCGGTATCTTTTTATAATAAAAACAATAATGATAATAAAAACATGTGTTCTGTATTAGCCTGGGAAACCAAACTTTTTTCTCCCCTATTGAAATTTCTTAAAATCTTGCTGCTTAGAGTACTTCATATTAATGATTGATGATTTAATAATTTTATAATTACTTATGTAATCTGATATTTTATTTATTTATTTATTTTATTATTTATTTATTTATTTTGGTCACTATATTATTTTATGGTTACGGTAAGATAAAAGATAATGTGTCAAAAAGAAGTGGTTCTTGGGACTTTTCTCTTGTTCTCTACTATTTTTCTTTTCTTTTCTTTCCAATTTTACAATAAAAGTTCAAACTGGATGATTTGTTGTCTTTCACAGTTGTGTTGTTGCGCAGGCTGGCGTGCCAACCTGCGGCCCAAAGAGAGGGGGAGTTGTTGCACAGGGAAACACTTGCTTCAAAGACCCTGAAAGTTCCCAAACAAAACTCAGATGCTGCAGCCTTTTTTTTTTTTTTTCAGCTCATTGCCTCAGAGCATGTCACTGACACCAGTTTCAACGCTAAATGATGTGGGTGTCATTTTTGTGGAAGTGTCTCTTGATTAATAACATGACTGCATTTGTTTTGATTATTTTTTTTTATTTATGGAACCTAAATACAATGCAATGTTTTGCAGCACTAAATAAAACCAGACATGATTTGGCTGCGAAAGTAATCTTAAAAAGAACAACGTGAAAATGCAGCTTCTAGATTCTTGTGGAAACTCCTTGATGAATAAAATGAGGAGATTTTAGATATTCTGTGAAAATGGAGATTGAAGGTTTTACTGGAAACACATATATAACACATATACAACTAGAAGTTATCACATAAAACCTGTATAATAAAAGAAAGGGTAACAAACAACAGTCTTATTTTGAAAAGCAGGGTGCAATAAGTTTATTTAAGGAGGACAGCGAGTATTTATCAAGTGCTGCACTGCCTGGATGCCCAGATTTAAATTTGATGCAACATTTGTTGACAGCTGAATTGCCACTCCTCATACATCTTGTAATCATTGTTTTGTTACGAAGAGTCGTTGAGACAAAAGCGGCAGCTGAGACACGGGCCCCGTATTTTGAAGAGCAGCTTAAAAAATGCAAGGGACACACACAAAAAAAGAAAAAGTAGAGCCACTGGCTCAGGAAATAAATTGTCCCAATTACAATAAAGTGTGGCTCTTGGTCAGTGTGAGCGGCAGGCAGTTCATCTTTATTACAATCAGTTAATGAAAATCAATCCCCCTCCCTGATAAACTCTTATCTCCACGGCCTTTGCGCACCCCCTCCGTGCCGGGAGATAATAAATTAGGGTAATATTGCCTTTGATGAGGGAGTGAATTGCAAATTATTGTAACTTTCCAAGATTTATGATGCAGATGCTTAATTTCCGAGCTGGGTTTTTTTTTTCCAGGGGTGCTGGAGGGCCATTTGTTAAAAGTTTGGTGACTTGGGCTCGTTAATAAAAATACACAGTCAGACAAGCAGGTGTTACAGTAGCTGAGAAAACGCAGCTGAAACTACAGTAACTCCAAACTCGTATCCACAAGACGCCTTTTCTCACACGTGGTGTTTCATCTAGAACAGAGAATACATGAGGAGTAGAATCCTGTGGGATGCAATGTGTTTACTAAAGTAGTGCTGTCAATCATGCCGTGCCCCCCTCAGCCCCCCCACCCCATTTCTTCTCCATCTCTATCACACAAACCAGGAGTATATGATTTGATATGTAGGTCAATACACATTCTGCAGTGAGCCAGTGGGTGAGATGTGTCTGGTTGCTCACTGTCACTCTGATTATTGAGGAGACACAGAAAGATTGAGTTGGTCAAGTATGAGAGAGCCTGCAGTAGAAGATAGCTGTATGATTGCCTGCTGCAAACACACACACACACACACAAGTAGAAAGTTTCCCAAGGAATGAGTAACTTCTCACTCTTTGTTCTGCAGCAGTGACCCATGTAACAGGGTGCAATGTATGTGTGTGTTGTTCTGCTCGGTGCAACAATCAGACTGAGAGCATCATTAAGTAAAACACTTCAGCAACCGAGAAAGGTTGGGGTTACGAGTCATGGGGAAGCACAGGAATGATGCAAGGTGGATCACTTCAGCAGCAAACACGGCCTCATATGAGCAGATGAACGCTGGTAAGCAACATGTCATGCATCATTTAGCATCAATAAATCAAGAAAGTGTCTGAACTGCTACTGCACACCTCTTGTATGTTTTCCACAAATGCCACCTTCAGTATTCAGTCATTATGTGTCACTAAAGGTGTTTTCTTTCATGCGAAAACTCATCTACAGTTCTGGAAAAATAATGTCTTCCCTCTTACAGTACCAGGGTTTCAAACTGTCAGGATATAATCAATATGATTGGGTCTTTACCAGAAAATATCGAGCAAAAACACACAACAGTATCATTATTAATTAAACATAAATGAAGTCAAAGTGGAAACGCTGTGGGGGAAAACTATGTCTGGACTTGCTACTTCCGTAGGATTTAAGCATAAATGTAGCATCCAAGTGATGATAATAGAAACAGTGTGTTTGAATGATAATTATAAGTGTGAGCATCTCTACAAAAGCAGAATTTTAACAGTTTGCTGGTGTGGAGCATACAGGCGCGTGTTAACAAAATGCCAAGAAGCAAAGACATCGGTGAGCTGAGGCACTAGTTATTCTGTGACGGGTTCGAAAAGTCATTTCCAAATGAATAGGAGTCGTTGTAATGTGAGACAGAATGTAAATCAGTAGCTAATCTGGATGTCTCAGGATTGTCTCCTAAAGTCAAATTGTACAGTGCTCAGAGAAAAGACACAAGAATGAGCTACATGACTCCACAGGCTGCAGTTAGTGGGTTAAATATTTAAGTTTAGGTTGGTTGCCTCTGCTCTCAGCAAGACTTGGGTTTGCAAAGTTGTATCCAAATGAACCGCAAGACTTCTGGAACAATGTTCTTTGAACAGCTGAGACCAAAAGTACAGATATTTACCCACAATGCACAGCAATATGTTTGGTGAAAACCAAAGACAGTATGTCATTACAAGCATCTCATATCAGCTGTAAAGCTCAGAGATGGCTGGATGATGATTGGTACCTTATCTACAGCCACAGGACCTGGACATCTTCCAATCACTCATCAGTGATATACCAAAGATGTCAAAGTGAGACATCTGTCCAAAAGCTAAAGACTGACTGATATTGAATCATACAACAGGTCAATGATCCAAAACACAAAAGGAAACAACTTGTTGGAATGGTACAAAGTTCAGACCTGAACCTGATTGATGCTGATTTTTGATTTAAAGGAGTCCAGAAACCGAAGATCCAAACCACAGGAGGCGGAGGACAGCTGTGGAAGAGGAGTGTAGGTGAGTCCAGGAAGCAGGTAGGTGTAACGTTGAAGCTTTTCTTTCAGAGGTGTGTGTTTCAGCTGAGTTTGTTTGCTCTACAAGTTGTAAATCCAGATGTTTGATTGAGCCTGAGCCAGCGGCAGGTCGCTGTCAGCCAGACTTCAACCACAAAGGACTCAGCGGTTGTTCAGTTGTGTAATTTCTTTCTCAGAGGTAGGTGTAGACTTTATCCTTCACAGGAGTCAGGCGAAGAGTTACACCTTGGAAAACTTTGGCGAGAGAATCAACAAGAAGGTAAATATACACAAACACGTACTTTAGAAATACATGTTCTAAATCTCAAATCAAGGAAAAACAACTTAGAATCACCACGATGCAGCATCAAGAAATGGATGGAGATTATTTGAAAGATCAAACAAACAGTTTGATCGCAGAGACAGAATTCCAGGTGTGACTGCTGCAGCAAACCAGCCGGCCCCGCCCGAGGACGGGAACAGCAGCCTCACCTGCAGAGGATGAAAAACAAACAGCGAAGAGGAAAGATGGAGGCAAAAAGCATAAACGCCAACAAGGAACGTCATTTTTATTGTGTACTAATAAATAAAATCCTAACAGTATTAAATAAATATGGAACTTCTTTTCTCATGCTTTAAGAAAAGTTCTATTCTTGTTTAAGAAAGTAAATGAGACATCTTCTGGTGCGTATGTTTGATTATCACATGATAGAAGAAACTCTCCCCATCAAGGCCCCTTATTTTTGTCCAAGGAACAATTTTCATTAAGACAGCCATCAATCTATCTATTATCAATCATGAAACAGACTCACACACCACTATCTATTTATCTTGCCAAGTGCTTTATTATTATCAAATTAATTCCTCCATTGAGAGTATCAATCACTCAAGCACTTTTTCCCCCCCTCAAGTCATTAGCTTGGTAATTGTCCTTGTTTACAGGGGAAAGTCAGGACAGGGTGGCTCAAAGAGGATGGACAAGCAATTTTTGAAGGCTTGAATAAGTTCTTGCAAACCTGCAGCTGCATCAGAGAGGAGTTCTTGACTCAATCTTCATTTCCAGTTTAAAGAAAAAAAAAAAAAGCTAAAGAGCCGCGATTTGAAATCTGCCCAAGTTGTTAGGCGTCTCGTCGCCTTTTCATCAGAGTGAGGGAGCTCTCGGATGAGTTTATTGTACAAGCTTTACTGCCTGACAGTCGTGTCAGACGGCTGCGGTCTCAACAGATGACATGAATCATGAATGAGGTTTGAAGCTTTTTCGTTTTGTTTAAAGCCAGCGAGGATAAAAGTTGCTTAACTGTCATCATTACAGTTAAGATTTTGAGTAGCTGAAATTAAAAAGCTCAGAGAAATTGACGTGTTTGGATTAGTTTGTCAGATGGAGAAACGTTTGTAACAAAGAATTCCAGTACAACAAAAAACTTGGTCAGAATTCAAATTCTTCAATAAGAAAAAAGCAAAAAGTGACTTTGTGGTGAGTTTTCTACTTAGTTCCCTAATTGTCCACAATAACTAATAAATTCTTTATGATGGATTATTTCATTGTTACATTCAGTTTTTAAGCAGATTTTTTTTCTGCTTTGGATGATAATTTATTAATATTTTTGGTCTTGTAGTTATTTGTCTGCACCAAAGCTAAGTTAAATGGAAAACTGACAAGTTCAATTACAATTTTGCTAACCAATAATCCCTCATCAAACTTATTAAGGACAGTTTTCAATAAAAATACAAAACTTTTCCCTACTTATGCTCTAAAATTGAGGCTCTTATGAATTTCCCTTTTTGAAACTATTATTTTCTTAACTTAAAAGAAAATTTTTAGATTTTCGGACTAAAAATTTACAGTTTCATGGTGGTTATATTTTAGCAATACTATGATTCAAACATCCAACAAACAGTTAGATCACTTAAAGACAACACAGTCTAGTTTCTCTAATGAATATATCCTTGTGCCAACACTAGTGTTCAGGTCTTCTAAAATTATCTTTCCATTTATTATAAAATACATAAAAGTTCCTTATACTTCAGGACTGGGATATCTTGTGTTTGAAAAGTCACATTTTGTGTGTGTAACATGGTAAATAACCTAAAGCTTCACACCCTGATGGTGCGTTCACACCGGCCGCTTTGTCAACGTCAAGCAACGTTCATAACGCTTCAAGTTTGAAGCTTGAAAGTTGAAGCTTGTAATGCCTGACCGTTTGAGCGCGTAGGCGTTGAAGCTTGTAACCGTTAAAAAGAGCACGTAGGCGGGGCTTCCGTTGTTATAGGATGTTCTGAGCTATGGCGGATCATATAGAGAGAGTGGTTTGACTTTATTTACTCTGTTTGTGGATACACCCCATTCTTCAGATGCGTTCTGAGTTTGATGAGTTAAACCATTTGCTCCAGGAGCTACATATGGATGAGGTTTGCTTCCAGCGCTACTTCCGTCTGTCCCGCGCCCTGTTTGAAGACTTCCTGCTTCATTCAGGTTAAGTGCAGTGACGTCACTACGATGAGATGCTCTGATTGGTTGACATGCCGCTTCAAGAGCGTCAAAGGTTCAGCTAGCTGAACTTCTGCGTTGCTTCAACGCCTGAAACGCTTGAAAAGAGGACGCTGCTAACGCTCACAAAGCAACACAGAGACTCTGACGCTCCTCTGACAGACTCCACCATAGACTTTACATGTAAACTTGACGCTTCTGACGTTGACGGTTGGGCTGGTGTGAACGCACCATGAGGCACTTCCACTGGAAGTAACATGGGGTTTGTGTTCTTGTCCAAAGACAGTCAACATCTAAAGAAACTGGACTGCAGATCTTGTTATTAGAGGACACCCAGTTTTAACCACTAAGGACATTTAAAAGATCTTAAAGTGGATCAATCAAAGATTTAAAACTGAGTTATTAAAGGTTAAACCTTTAACTGGAATGTTGATGATCCAAAAGTTGACCTGGTGATGAAGGTTTCCAATAATCCTCAACCCATTTTCTATACCTGCTTGTTTCTCTTCAGGTTCATGAGGCAGCTGGTACCAGTCTGCAGTAGTCGTTGGGCGTGAGGCAGCGCAAACCGTCTAATTAACCAATCAAAAAACTAAAGTACCTGCAATAAACCCACGACCTACAGCTGAGCCACTGAGTTACCAAACTCTGAGAAATGTTTTAGAAATGTGGATTTTCATGTTGCACTTCAGGTACAGAGTTTATGTAACAAATTTAACAACATTTAAAAAGGTATTCTTTTTTCATTTCCCCATATATTAAAACAAAAGTACTTACTAAAACCAAATGCCACTTATTGATATTTCTTCAATAATTAAAAAAAGGAACTATTTTACAAACTGAATGTATATTTCTTATTTTTCAGAATAGATGATTAAATATCAAATTACATCAGATGGGCTGGTTGTTTTTACTTTTAAACTAAATGATCATTATAGGTAAATAGTAAAGGTTGGCTTTATATTTAGCATATTTAAATCCAGATCTTAAATAAACTGGAAGTAAATCTCTGGGAAAAATAAACTCTCAAATAACAAAAGCATAAAATAATAAAAAGCTTTGAAGCATTAAACCTAATTACAGTCGTAAAGTAAATGTATTTAAGTTTATCTCTGGCTCCCCAAGACAAGGACCGTAGCAGTCTTTACTTCCCTTCCTCTGTGACCTCATTCCCTTTCAATCTTGATCCCACTTCCTTCTCATGAAGTGATGGAAGTCACCCAGGACGGACCTTATTTAGGCCATCTGGAATCTGCTTCATGTGTGAAAAAGTAAAAAGTGAGACCCTTCATCCACCATCTCCTCACAACCCAACAGCTCTCCATCACGTGGCCGTCATACGAACGGGACCAGGATGGAGAGCGTACGACTCGCATCTGTGATGAAACATGTTGTCAATCATGAGAATTATCAGAATCAGGTTACCTTTAACTCAATCCAAGATATAAATTACATCCGTGTCCTGCTGGTTATGGCGCATTAATTCTTAATGTCGTCATAGGGAGTGTGCCTGAGCTTTCTTAATTGCATTTTTAATGGAAATTAAAACTGATCACGTCTCTCACTCTCTCTAATCACAGCTCTCACTCGTTCATATGTAGTTTAAATCTCACCACCGTGTGCTGATAGTTGTTGACTTCAGCCTGGTGTTAACCACGGACCAAATCCTATTTGGATCCATGCAGCACTCTGGTAGACAAAAGCAAAGCCAGCAGCCAGCTCAGCACTCAAAAGTAACATTTACACAGGGGACTGAGAACATACTGTGGAACCCTACAGCTACACAGCCAGCTTGTCAAAGCTGTCTTCATACGATGAGCCCGTCAGGCCTTATGGACTGAGGACACCAGCAGGACATGGGGAGAATTACAAGTCAATGTTTTGAAAATGACACTGGGAAACAAAAGAAGAAAAAAAAACTCACCCAGGTAAACAAAAACAAATTTGGTTATTTTCTCATCTGAATAGTCCCCATGTTTAATGACTACTGAGACAGATACCAGCTGTAAAAAAGTCAAGATCCTATAATATGGAGTGTGAACCACTTTTAATACAGAATATTAAGATACAGCACAAACATTATTTTCTTACAATGACTTCAATTAAGCTACTAAACACAACAAATGTAAAACATATTACAGTTTAAACATCTATACACAGGCAAATGTACATAATATAAAACACATATATACACTCTTTGAATATATTATTATATAAAGGGTTTTTTATGTTTCAAAATGGAAGCTGAACAGCTTGGAGAGGGAGTGTTTCATAGAATGACAGATTATTTAAGGATAGGTAGTTTTTACAAACAGTTGTTGGATCCTGCGTGTCAGTGAGCAGATCATTATAAACACAACACTCGCTGCTAAAACTGTTAAGTGCTTTTGATAGAACGGGATTGGACAGGATCTAGAGGCCACGTCGCTCCTCGTTCCACTGTCATAAAGCATGGAGTGAGATTCAGCCTCAGTCTTTGTGGAGTGTTTTTGCACATTTTCAGTCTGATATTTACAAAAGATTTGTTGAGATTAGCTGCCTTGAGGCCAGTTCAGCCAACTCTGGGTTTGATTGTACTTCAAAATGTCGTATGAATCTACAGAAGATTCTGAAATCCTTCAAATGGGAAAAACAGATGAGATCCTTGTGTTTTCAACCCCCACCCTGGGAAAATATCACATTAGGATGGTGTAGTTACTCCTTCTTCAAGCTGGGAATGCTTCCATGTCCTGTGTCCAGTTTCATTTCTTGACATCTGTTTTTTTTGTTTGTTTTTATTTACAGCAGCAGCAGAACGAGGAGGAGGAGCGAGAGCAGGGAGCCGTGGGCTGCTGTTGCAGTCAGCGTCTGTGTTGCTCCTCCATTTAAAACATGAGGAGTTCTTGGGGAGTTCTGCTTCAGTTTGCTGGGCGGCAGCGCCTTCAAATCCTCCAGAGCGCCATATGCTGCCATGGAGAACTCCGGGTCTCCTGTAGTTAGCAAGTCAAACACGCAGGACTGAAAGTACACGTCTTCCACCTGCAGAGTCTCTCTGCATTTTGCTGTTGCCCTCTCCACCGTGTAGATCTGGTGAGGCGGCCGCAGAGGCCCCAGCCCTGTGTTTGTGCCCTGCAGGTGCAGTTGCTGGTTCTGACGGCTCAGCGTGTGCTCTTTGATGAGTTCGTTGCGCGGGCAGCCGTGCAGGCACAGCTGCAGACCGCCGCTGTCCTCGGACAAGTCTAGATTGTCTTCTGGCATGCGGATCGCGAAGGTCAGGTAGCTGCCCACGCGTCTGATGATGATGGAGGTGCCGATGTAGCGGGCCTGTATCTTCACCTGCCGGCCCACTCCGGTGCCACCTCGCTCTGAGATGGTCAGGCTGCCGCTCTCGCCGCCACTACGAGTTCCATCCTGAAAGGCCAGGGGCAGATCCTCAGTTGTGGCCTGGTACACCTTCTGCTCAGTACAGCCATGATAAGCCTTGAAGATCACTGTGATCTGAAACACGACGAGGAAATTAACTCATTATTTAAACTGCCACACCTTTACTCCACGAAACATTCTGAAAAACAAAACAAATTGAACAAAAGCTTTCTTAAACATGTTATACACCTACAGGCCACGAGGTGGCAACAGAGAACAAATTAACTGAATGGTAGGACTGCAGCCAGAATGAAACATTGTTTATAATCCCTACAAATGAGACATGGCAGGGATTTTTACTCTGATTTAAGGTTTAATACAATTCTCTTATCTACCATCTGGTCCTTGCATTAAAGAAAGAACTTTCACACATCTAACAAACTCCTTTTCTTCTACATACAGGAAGTCACATCTTTACTCACACTCACATATACAAATACTGTATTCTAATGAAGTCGGGTCAAGTCTGGCAATTAAAATCAACCTGATGGGATATTGTGTGTCAGATCATTCTAACTGGACGGCTCAGTCAGGGCACCCTGTGCTGAGATATGTAATACAGTTTATTGTTTTACATGTAATTCCATCTCACACACAAGAGTTTAACTGGCTACGTTTCAGAATGTTAGTTAAAAAAGACAAACTTTTATTTATTTAGGCATCAAAATATAACACTGTTAAGAAAACAGCTAGGTAAACTTATTTTTAAAGACAGCATGTGTCATTCCAAATAACTTTCAGCAAATAGAATCACGTCCAAACCCCCCAAAAACATTTTAATTTCCAAAATCTAAAAACTCCCCGCTGCTGGCCAATTATTCCTTTATTTTTCCAAATGATTCCATATTTACACAAAAAACACTGAGTTAATTATTTGACCAGAGGGGTGAAAAAACATTCCAGATCGTGGCGGTGGGGGAAAATGTTTGAGCGAGCGTTAATCACTACCATATGACCACCCATGTGTTAAAGGTAGAGCACTCATGCATGTCTGCGATTCAACACCAGTGAAGGGCTCCCCTCCTCCTCCTCACCCCCCCACAGATCTGAAGGAGCTCTGAGACACGAGGAATGCTGGAGACTAGAGAGGCACCGTGGAACCACGATTAACTTCACATGTTTGATACTTTGTGGCACTAATGGCTGCGTTTGAACCAGCAACTAGCGTTCCAAGCTAGCATGTCAAGAAACGAGCATTTCAAACCAAAACACCATCTCAATTTATTTTTTTAATTATATTTGTCTTATTCGTGTATCAATGCCATTTATTTAAAAAGTGTAAAAAAAAGAAGATGTTTTTGAAAGTTTTTATTGTACAGCTGTAATCTCATCCTTACCTTGCTGGTTGCAGTTGCACTGGAGCCTAGAACAACAGGGACGTTGGTCACCTGCACTGACAGGAAGCGGTTGTCAATCAGAGGCCACGCCCCTTCCACTTTGCAGGTTTGAAACTCATCTCGAAAAGTCCGCAGGTGTGGGTCTCCAAATAATCCACAGTGGGCGTATTTCTTCTGATGACCAGCTGAGCCTGACATGAGAACTTGGTTCTCGTAGTCACAGAGCTCGGACACAGCCGGCCGGGCCGTGCTGGACACCTTGGCGGAGGAGGTGGGCCCGTCGCTGGAGCAATTGTGCTGCGAGAATAATTCCTTAATGCGAAAAACAGCTGAGTGGTATACCAGGTTGCCCCTGCAGCTGCGCGCCTGCCTTCGGGTGCACAGGGAGTAGGCCCTCAGAGCCGTGCAGTAGTCCACGTCCAGAGCCGCATCCTCCTGAAGACCGCTGGCGGGCGATGTGGACGCCACATACTCCGCATTGCAGCGCTGGATTCGACACTGCTGGCAGTGAGCTGAAAAACCAAAACAACTGTTAAAAACAAACTGAGGAAGAAAATTATCCCCTAAAAAACGTTCCATCCACTTAATCAGAGCATTAATGTGACATTTAGTGATACATTACCTCAGCACGGCATGGGACAGAAACATTTCCATTATCAAGCTTAGTTGCATCAGGAGAGCCATTAAAACTCAAACAAATACACTCACCAGACCCTGATCTCACACTGTGCCCTAAAGTCAGTACATTTTACTTCCTTCAGCTAAATCTCACAGAAACTCCACCACAAAGAGACTAGCCCACACTAGTTCACCATGTAGGCATTGATATGTACTCATTTGTAACATAACAAGTCACTGTCTTCAACATGAGGAGGACAGCATGTGATATTTAAGTGATGCAACTTAAATCCCATGTTTCTGTTGAAGTGAGTAGGTAAAATAAAAAGAAATAGAAACAGTGGACCTTTGCAGTTACTTCTGAAGTGGTCGCCGGAACCAGCTGGGACACAAACTTTGACTGTAAATGTTTTTGTTGTGGATCAGAATCAAACTGAATCATCCTTCACTAGAAGCAGCTGCAACGCAGCACTCTCTGAATGCTGTAAAGGAATAATATTCTGTTTACTCCACGGCACCATCTAATCTCCCAACTAACCCGGACAAAACAAATATGTAGATTTCACAACACTGCGCATGAATATGTTTCCTTCTCCACATTGGCAGGTCTGTTGCACCATGTGATGAGTGCATCACAGCGAATGCACTTCAGACCAAGCTGGGATGAATGTGAGATGGAGTTGGAGAGGTCAGATTAGAGCTGAACTCCAGCCTTGCTGTAAGGAGGAGGGGGGGCCACGTCTGCCCTGACTGACACTTTTTGACAGTCGCTCCTATCAACAGCCGTGTATGTCCCTGAAGGGTCTTTATGCTCCGACACTTAAAGACCAAGCAGCCAGTGTGAAAAGCTGGTGGTGAGGCAAAAGGAAACAAACAGCAAAACAAAACACGGATACATTAACAGCATTGCGAAGCTGGTGATTAGTACATCTGAACAGTGCTGGTCACATCCAAACAGAAAGGTAAATACTTTGGAAGTGAGTCTTCAAAGCTGAGAACTTCAAAAGGGACAAATGATTGATATGCCTGATGACGACCCCCCCTCCCCTCATGACAAAAGGTGAAAATGCTGAGCTCCAGTGTTTCTTCAGTTTCCTTTTAATCAATCAATCAATCAATCAAAATCAATCAAATCTCAACTCCGTTGGCAACACATTCAATCATTTAAAACATAAAGTTGTTGTTGTGATAAGGTTAATTGTCCAGCTGACATTTCCACATTTTTGACTAGTTTATCTAATATAAACAACACCAGGCCATCACTTTCCCTTTTCACTGGCAGAGATATAACCAAAGTCAGAATAAACAAAACTGGGATAATATACCACATGTATAAGATGAAATACTACCAACTTACAAGAACTTTATATTAAAGTACACACTGAGTAGAATTTCCACCATGACTGTCAGCTAAACCTTTACTAACTGCTAAAATAGCAAGAAATAAAAATAATACTTTGAAGTCAAATCTGGCAATTCATAAACTGTATGTAATTTACACATTTCCGAAATAAACAATCCTTCCACGCAGAGTTTACTTGTATCTATACATGTATAAATGAAGTTTAAGTTAAATGCACGAGGACAAAATTGTTTTTCCAAAATGACTAAATATATTCTAAACAATAAACAATCGGTGTGAGATTTCTACTATAAAGGATTTTGGATATAATTTAAACTCTCACCCAAACAAATCTGAGTTCGGTGCAAAGATTTACGACCATAACTGAGACAGAAACTGCACGTTCACAGGCCACAAGTTCGAACCCTGATGCGTGTTGGCTAACAGTGTTAATAAATCACAAAGACATAAAATACTCTGCTTTTTTATCACACACAACACGTAAAACAACAGAAACTGGATGGGAAAAATGAAACTGTCTTACAGGCGATGGACCAGACGTACTTGTGTGTGTGTGTGGTTTTTCTTTTTAAAAAAACTTCGTGGTTTTACTTTTCGGACCGTCTGCGGCTGCTGGACGCCTGTTGCTAGCGAGTTATGCTAGCTTGAAGCTAAACCGTAACTTCACGTATTTTGGTAAATAAAAGTAACAGTTCTCAAGGGAGCAAGTGAGTAAAGAGTGAAAACTGTTAATCAGTGAGTGACACGTTGATGTGTGTCGCTTTGCGGTGCAAAATAAGAAGTGAAGGTGAAGTGATTTAACTCGTGTTGTTCGGTTAGCAGCGACACACAGTGCGGACTGGAGGAAATCGGCTACACACGGTTAATTACTTTGTTCCCGAAGACAAACTTTCGAACGACGACCAGTTCTCTTTTTCAACTGCGAACAAAATAAAAAATGTGCAACTAAAGTTTTAAAAACGAGTTAAAAGTTTACTTTCTCCAGCTGCATGATTCCGGGGGACACACAGGAGTGGGGGAGCGCAGATTGGAGGAACAAGAAGAAAAAGCAGCTCAACTTACCTGGTCGAAACAGCAGAGAAAGTAAAACCATGGCGAACGTGAAACAGTCCCAAAGCTGCCGCTTAGCCGTGATTTGAGGTCCGCTTCTCCCCATACCAATCCATTCAGTTAGAATGGAGCTCCTCCACTGCTTCTCATCGACGCTGCTGCTGCTGCGGGAAATCACACAAAAATTCGTCTTCCTTCACGAGCGCTGTCATTCAAAAGGGGCCCCTGTCTTCAGGAGGGAGGGGTCTAAACAGTTGAGACGGGGGCCCCAGAGGTGGTGGCTGGCCAATGAAAGACTAATTATTCGCTAACCACTTGATTTTTTTTTTTATTTAGTTGTAATTACTGAAGGACAGCGGAAAAGTGAGAGAGGACTGTGTTATATAAATGTAAGTGTGTTTGCAACATAGTAAAGACAGATTTTGGTCAGCTATTTACATGCAGTAAAACTTTTTTTTAAGCAGATCTCAGGTGTCACACACGAACAAATGTGTGTGAGTGAGTTTTCAGCATCAAGCAGGATTTTATCACCTGTTGTTTGTCATACTCCAGATTTAGTGCTTGACAGACAGCTGTGGGAGCTAAATGCCTCACATGACTGTTTTAATTCATCTTGCAAATCCTTTTTTTGAAAATAGAACTTGCTAATAAATGACATTAATATTGAGATCCAGGGAGGGAGAACATAAGAGGAGATTTCTTCATCTCACTACAGCAGGGTTTTTTTTCTGCTTAGATTTATGTGTCCCATAGGGAAGAAGGGGGGGGGGGGGGTGAAATGTGCTTTTGTCCCTTCCAAAAATTTAGAGAAAATTCTCTTACGTGATGATTTTTCTCTCAGCAGATCTCAATGCGTCATTAAATTTTCCATTACATTTTCAGTTAGCAACTCGTATGTTAGTCTTTTCCCATTGAAGCCAACTTTCCATCTCTCTCACTCCTTCAGCAGCACTCTGTCTTTCATTTGCACAGCTGCTGTGAGGCCGGTCGGACCATCTGCAAAGCGCGCAGGCTCACCAGATTTCAGCCTTTTTCCCTGAAATACATGCTGAAGTATTTTAATGTGCGTGTAAATGCACATGGAGAAGTGAAATGTGCAAAGCCATTACGGAATATAATACAGACATCGAGTCAATCATCAGTAAAAGTTTGTATGATAAAGTTAAAGCTTTGTTTGGGTGCAGCTGGAACATTTGGGTTGTAGCTACAGGCCTCCCTCCTGATTTTATGAGAGTGAAGTGAACCCAGACAGTTACTGGATCACTGGTTTTTCTGCAGGCTCTTCCAGCTGAACAATTGTGTGATTCAGGTGGCCTGTCAGTCTCGTGAAAGGTCCTCACAAGCCTTTGTTGGTGTGGGGGCTGATATGTATACAAGCACAGAATTAGTCAGAAATGTGGACACTGCGTGGACAGCCGTCAGCCTGAGTGGAACATTTGGATTGTTCCGAGCTGCGTCTGTCACACTGGATCCACTGTGCCAAAGTTTATCGCCCCCACGGGGATCTACCTCACTCTGTTTGTTCAGCTAATTTTAGAGGCTTGCTCAGGAAACCTATTCTTCAT
Organism: Pachypanchax playfairii; assembly: GCA_006937955.1. Taxonomy (NCBI): domain Eukaryota; kingdom Metazoa; phylum Chordata; class Actinopteri; order Cyprinodontiformes; family Aplocheilidae; genus Pachypanchax; species Pachypanchax playfairii. The sequence continues at coordinate 4,583,083 of SSNP01000004.1, read as the reverse complement.
AGCCGCAGTTTGCACATCATCTTTTCTGTGACACAGATCTGGAGAGGATTTTTGGGGTCGAATGGCTTATCCGGGAAGATAAACTGAATTTCCTCACCTGTTACAATTTGCGTCTCCAAATGCAAGATGTGCCATTTCCTGGGAGAGAAAACACAGTATTTATTACCTGATGTTAAAACTGGTTACAATTTTTCACACATATCAGTACAAGTGATAAAAATGAGTTAAAAAGGGAAAAGAAAGAGCAACAAAATCAAAGCTTGTTTTAGTCAATAAGCTGCTGTCTGTTGAATGACTTGCAATGAAGACGGTCACTGAGACAAACAGTGAATTGATCCAGGTGGATGGTAAGGATGAATTCAGCACATGAAAGAAACTCAGAGACCACCTGTCAAGCTTGATGGGTTAAGAAAGAGCTCTTTCTTCTTCCTTATGAGCACATTGCACTGCAGGCCTTGTGTGAATGTATACAGTGCTGTCAGTCTGGAAAGGTTTACAGAACTATTTTAAACTTTTAAACTACAAATGGAGAAGACCTGTAACATGGAGAACCTTCCCAGGAGGGACTGACTGACCAGATGTACTCCACAAGCTCATCCAGGAGGTCACAGAAGAACCAGAACAACATCTAAAGCACTGCAGGCCTTATTTACCTCAGTTCAGTTCTGTGCTCATGATTCAACAATAAGGAAGAAGTTCAACAAAACTGGCATCAATGGGAGAGTTCCTAGACCCAAACCACTGCTGACCAAAGAGAAGACCAAGGTCTGTCTCATTTTTGCCAAATTACATCTTGATGATCCCAAAGCCTTTTAGGAAAATATTCTCTGGACTGGTAAGAATAAAAGTCCAATTATTTAGAATATGTGTGCCGTGTTACACCTGGGATAGAAGTAACACTGCATTTTAGAAAAAGAACATCATCCTAACAGTCAAACATGGTGGTGGTAGTGTGATGGTCTGGAGTTTAGGACCTCTGACAACTTGCTGTAATTGATGGAACCATAAATTCTGCTCTTTATCAGAAAATCCTGAAGGAGAATGAGTTCATGCCTTTAAGGTTAAGAACATTTGGGTTCTGCAGCAGGTTCATGATTCTGAGCACATCAGCAAGTCCATGTCGGAATGGCTAAAAAACTCAAAATGAAGGTTTTTAAGTGGTCTGGTCAAAGTCCAGACCTAACTCTGGCATGACCTTAAATAGACTGATAAACTGAATAAAAACAATTCTGCACAGAGATGCAAAAGACTCAATACAAGATATTGGAAACATGATGGAAGTTGTTGCCACGGACACCAACTGCCCAACCAGTTCATACCAGGCTTAGGGAACAATTACTCTTCACACAGGACCAGGTTGGTTTGGAAAGCTTTTCACCCTTATGAATGGTTGTTGTCTTTACTCAGATTATCTTTGCCTGATATTAAAATGTGATCATCTGAACAATTAAAGTAAAGAAAAAACAGAAGAAACCGAAGGGGGGCAAATATATTATATTGAGGTTAAAGTAGCAGAAGAGTGGGCGGACAAATAAGTACATAATAAAAGTCAGAAGCAAGTCGCTTGATCACAGGTTAGAATTTGTTTCTAAAACAATAAATATGAAGTGAATCTTCAGAAAGAGGAGTTGAAGTAAGACGTCTGAAGTAGAAAGGAGCTAAAAGTAACACAGCACTGTTAGAAGGAACTGGATTTAAAGAATGTAGAGCAAAGCAAAAGGAGCTAGGAAGAATAGGGGGGAGGAAAAGGGAGAAAAGGGGGGATTGGGTTTCCTCTGACAGTGTGTCTGGGCAGCTCCACATGTTCCTCATTAAGGTCCTCACACTGTGGGACCAGCTCCACACCAGGATGCTTGTTTTTGTTATTAGACTCAACTTTCTGTGGTCTAATGGAAACCCCAAAACACCAGGCCAGAACCGAACCATCTCCGTGACCCACTGTCCTCAAATCATACACTAAGAATAAGATATGAATCTCCAACTGAACCATTTATCCTTTATGTTGCACAATCCCAAACAATACATCTACTCTTTTATTAGCAGGCGGACATCAGCTTTTTTTTTTTTAATCAGAAATGAGTTGTTTACAAAATAATAACAAGTACATAAAAGGCAGGAAATTGATAATGTTTCATGCTTCTGATTTTTGTTGAATTTCACGCTCATCTAGATTCGTCAACCGAGACAAGGATCATGTTTCTTTTGGAGGCTGATAACATCAGAGATTGGAATCAGAAGCAACATGCGCCCTCTGTGGCCTCCGTTAGCACCATGCGGATGCAATACAAGAGACGCACTTATTGAATTTCACACGGAAATCTAAGGCAAATTGACTGTTTTTGTTTTGCTTTTTTTTTCTTCTTTTAGTTGGTTTTTTAAAGGTTTCTGTCTGAAATGATGTGTCCCGTAACACAGCTGAGGCCCAGATTGAGACGGAGTTGTAGAAAGCGAGTGTGTCTGGTTACGGCCCGTGTTGCTGTTAGAGGGGGATCCGTTATCTCTGCGGAGATAACAGACCTGTGGTGTGAGTGTATATGAGGCGGCACTGATAGCATCTCCTCTCAAGGATCCCACTTACAGCTCCCTGATTGATAGCTGACAGCACAAACTGGGAGGCTTTGGGAGTGTTTTCGTAGGTACTTCTCACTAAGTATTCATGCAGGCATCTGTTTACCATGCTCCTTTGGATCCTTTGTCTTTGAGTAAACAGCAGTTATCACACACACTTGTCATCTTTGTGAAGCATGTGCCAACCAGAGATTTGTGGTACTTAAAAATGACTTGTAAAAACAAGATTTTTTTTTCTGACTAATTTTAATTACATGCCTTTAATCTCATCTTCATGTCTCTGATCTAGTTCTTTTATTTCTTTGTTGTCTTTTTTATTTCTGCAGGACAAATGTTGACACAATGTGCTCGAGAATGGACAGTCAACTGACAGGTAACCCTAGCTCTGGGGTCACGGGGTCATCCCAGCCTGATGAGGGATGATGAGTAAAATAAATGGAGAGCAGCACACAGAGGAACCTCTGATGTCCCCAGTCTAGAGAGAGAGAGAGAGAGTTCAGAGCTATTTGACCTCTGACTCACATCCCGTATTCATGATTGTGTGTTTATAGGGTTAAACCTCTCTCCCATCTTAAATTCTTCCAATATTTCTCTGCTTTATTTTACTTTCCAGTTTTTTTTCCCTCTAAATAAGAAGCAAAAACACTTCCAAGGAGGCTTTACTGAGAAGCCCACGAGGCTTATTCCAAAACAGCACTTTGTTTAAACACGCCTTGTCTTTCTCCTGTCAGTTTTCTTCACTCTCAGAAATCAAAATGCTGACTTGACTCGGCACACGTCAGCTAGATGCTTTTTTTTCCCCCCCTCCTCCAACTGTCAGATCGGACAGAAGCGTAAAGGAACGTTTAGAACGAGGCAGAAAATGCACCTCAATCAATGTCTTGTGTTATAAATGTTCTCTAATCTGTTTACGAAGAAGGAACAGTCAGTCCGACATGCTAAATATTGAATTTCTCAAAGCTTTTAATGCCTCTGACACCATTTTATTGTAAACAAACAAACAAGAAAACTAAAAAATGTAAATGCTTAGGATGTAAACTTCCCCATCAAATCTTTTCTAGATGTGACGCACTCTTTAACAGCTGGTATTAAGACGACACGCTGTACTCTTTAGCTTCTATATCTGAAGCTTACACCACATTTGTGTCAAAGCCCTCACTTAGTCAGCAACAGCTGGTAACCTATTGTTTCTGACCCCCCCTCCAGACAACTGTCCCATACCAGATATAGAGATAAAGACAATAACAGACACAAGAGCTAATTTACTCACATTGTTTTCACCAAGTCTTTTTGTTTACTCAGGCTTGACTTATTCCCTCTTCCTGTATTGATTCAAAGCAGTGAAAGTTGGAGGAAAACAGTGAAGGTGACCAGATTTTAATGCCCATGTAGCACACTGTGAGCACAACTCTGGGAGAGTTTGGGTAGAGTGCCAGGAAATCGATCTGGCTGTTTTCCTCCCTTTATGCATTGCAGCAGATGTTTCCCACATTCAAAGTGATTGAACTAGTTTCGTTATACGGGTTCATGCATATTCAAGATGCTGCACAAGATGCTGTTAAAGAGAGATCTGGCAACAAATTAGGCGTTGGATTTATTGCAAACATCCTTTTATTAATCCTATTAATCTATTTAGATTATTATATCTTATATAAAATGATCTTGAAGTCTTGTTTAACAGCCTCAGGTGGGAGAAGATCTGGGATTGGGATGAGTCATGCCAGAAAGGAGCAGAAAGAGAAAAGAAACTTACCCCAGATCTGCTTGTGGTGAGTTCTGTAAAGTGAAATGCAGCAGGACCCTCACTCCCTCCACAACTTCTACTGGCCAACTAAGAACTCGGGGCAACCAGAGGGGCAGATAGTCATTGGAATCAGGGCACATGACAACAGCTGTCCATTTCACGATTCGGCACTTTGATTAGTGAAAGATGGTAGTGAGTGATGGGGCCTAATGCCTACATATCTGGGCAGGGCACTTCTAAGAAGAGAAAAGGAGAGAAAGCATCAAGTGGAAAAAAAAAAAAAAAAGACTGAAGTGCGAACACATGCTGCATTTGCAAACACACCCAATCTGATTGAAGCATCTTGCATTTTCAGTCAAACTTTGGCTGGAGTATTATTTAAACAAGCACAACACCGCAAAAAAAAAAAAATCTCCACAGAGCATATCTCTCAAGTTACACCAAATGTTTGGCCTTCATTTTAGATGATCAAACACCTGAAACTGCAGTTTAAAGTTGATGAGAATCACCAAGACAGAAACGAGACGCAGCATCGTCTGCATCCAAGTCTTTCATGTGGCATCGCCGCTAAAACGGGATATGAGCAGAATTTGCAAACAAGAGGGATCATGCCCCGTAATGTGTGTTTGGTTATCAGTCGGCTTCTGCAAACAGGCTGAGGTAGAAGTGAGTGTGATTTCACAGAATGAGTGCATGGCTTCAGGATATGTGCATGCGGTGATTTATAGATGTGGAGCAGTCAGCCACAAGGCCTCGGGCTGAGTACTTAATTCAAGTCTGACAATTTTTTTTTTTTTTCCTGCAGGAAATCCACACAGACTGCTCCATCAAACCTTTCACTCGCCTTGTTTTGTTCTAAAGTTGTAAATCGACATAAATAAACACACATTTAACTAAAAAATAAAGAAATAAATAACAGAAGACCGGCACCTTCGGGACTTCCCTGGGAAACACACACAGGAAACAGATGCAACTTTTCCCAATAAGTGATTCTTAATCCTGCGTGAATTTTTTCGAAGTTGCAAATTTGCAAAATCCCTCAGTGTGTGCATGTGATTCTTCCTGCGTTGTTCTCTCCTCATTCCAGGAGTCTGCTCCGTCCAATTTTTTTTAGGCTGGCAGCTGTTCACACAGACAGCTGCATTGACCATTCATCGTAGCTGAGAGGCAATTAAAAAAAAAAAAAAAAAATCAAGCCAATGTTGTGTTTTAGTTTATCCGCTGCTATTCCTACACATAATCCTCTCTCTCGCACGCCTTCTCTTTGGCCACATGCCAGTTCTTTCTCAGGCGTACACACATGTTCACAAACAGTCTTATCAGGAATGTCAGTGACCAGTGATGTGAAGTTTTTTTTTTTTTATGAAATCAAAATCCCCAAATTGCAGTGACATGGCAGAGCTGGATTCGAGGCATTATTGAAGCCCGAGCCACGAGGAGCCATGTAATCTCCAAGACTTACTGGTCCACAGATTTTTTCCATATCTTCTTCAGTGGAGGTATGCGGCCACACAGAGTCTGACTGGCGTCGCAGTGGCATTCAGCGGAGGGTTAAATCGAGCTGAGGCCACGCTTTTGTGCCACGAGCACTGATGCATTCTTATATGTCCACGCTAAAGACTCGTATTCATAGAGGAGCTCACATGCCCTCAGTTGTTCTTCCATCTTCCAAACATACACACAGTGCACACGTCTCCAGTTGTTCCCCCCCCCATACAGCACGCAGCAGGTGTGAGGTGGAGCTAGCCGTACCCGGTTCTGTACAGTCCTTGGAACAAATTTCCTATTGTTTCTAACGGGAGTGCTCTTTTGGAATTGGAAAATTTTATGGGATTACGCCACATAGACTGTGGCTTCTAACAGTCATTTGTGGAATGTGATTCCAATAGATTTACAATGCGTGATGGTTCAGTATTCTGTTGGCTGTCAGATAATTCTATGACTTATTTTTAAAATAGTAATTCATCTCCTTAATGTTTCTTTTACTCTTTATTTAATCTGCACAAATTTCACTTTGACCTTTTACAATAAAGCAAGTGATGACCCAAACGAAGAAGACGGTGCAATGAGCACGTTTGATTGCAAAATCAGACTGTGACATCAGAAAATGCAAAAGACTAACATCTGTGTCATAAATTATCTGTGATTAGTTGCTCTTTAGTTTGAAGAAATCAGTGGTGATAGTTAGCAAGTTTCTGCTAAATCTGTTAATCCCAGTACGGCCAGTTTACTTTAACAGATTAGACAGTAATAGTTCATAAACTTTCCACAGAACGCCACCTCAAAAGATTTGAACAAACATTGTAAGGATGATCCAGTTTAGGGTCAAACTGATAAAGATTTGCTAGAAAAGTATTTCTAAACAATTAAAGTAGAAATATGTGGTAGTTCCTTCTACAGATGATTTAAGGCAACAACATAATTCAGTCTTATTTGATCTTTACAATATGTATACAGTGCCTAAATATAACAGAGATGTTTATATAATACAACAAGAGGACTGCTTGTTGATTAGTTTGTTACCAATTCTTAGTTATTTCACAGCCTAACAGGCTTTTCCAAAATCACGATTCACCCAGTTTATTTCTAATAGGTGGTGCAGAGACAAACAGACAGGCATGGAAGCTTAGCTTAGCTCAGGACTCAATAGTTTCAAATTCTTGGATGATGGGAACTATGGGCCATTTGATTTTGTGATTTCTGAATTCTTTTTGAAGTTGGTGGGGGGGGGGGTGTCTTTCCTTCCCAGTTACCCCCACTCTATTCCCGAGTACTTCCTGATTACCACAAATATAATGCAACCAGACTTCTATAGCTCATAATAGTCGAGTCAAAAATTCTTTGTCGTAATTTCACAGCTGGGAATTTTCCAGATGTTATTTTCCACTGTCAAGTGGACTTTTGACAGCGACTCTTTATTGTTATATACTATATAATAATGAATCAAACTGAATCTCCTCATCATCTGGGTCTTTTACCCATTCCTCATTTCTCTTCTCATCCTCCTTGAGCTTTACAGAGTATTAGTGAGCACCTCGGAGCGCTTTAGTAATTGCTGGAGCTCACGTACTGTGAAAAGCCAGATCAGAGACCAGGGGCTTCAAAGCACGACTGATCATTCCTCAATCTCCCGCCACTGATGGAAGGTAGAGGGGTGGGGAGGGAGAGATGGACCAACAAACTGGGGGGGGGGGGGGGGGGGGGGGGGGAGTCAAAACCGAAGCAGATGTGGTGATGGACACACAGACAGATGAATAAAAGAAAAATCAACAGAGAAATGTTGTTGTTTTTTGCTTTCCTCTTCTCCTCCAACACCTGGGAACACTCGCCCCATAACAAGGGTAGGACCAGCAGTTGGTTAAAAAAAAAAACAAAAGAAGAAGAAAAAAAAAAGCTGAGATGACATCACTGATTATTAAGGTGGGGGTGGGTCTAATAAGGGGGCTGGTTTGGCCTGGTTGGCAAGAAAGAGCAGGAAACTGAGGCAATTTGAGAAGGTGAGGCCTCAGTCTGCAGCTGTGCACTCAGTTTTCCTTGTCAAGCTCCACAGCTGCATGGCTGACAATGCTGTAAGTATTTTCATGACAAAAACTGGACGTCTTCACCTTCTTCTGTTTTTACTGATTGAATCTGTGAGGTCTTGTTTACAGGAGCTGCCATATTGTATTTTCGAGCCAGAGTCTGCACACTAGAGATGTGGGTCAGAGAATCTCCTATACATAATCATGGCGGTTTTTTTTTTTTTTTTGCATAAATAAATCCACAACACATAAACATATAAGACAAATGGGTATTTGAACATGCAACAGCAAGAGAAAAACATAATAAATAAAAAAGAATCATCTGCTGGAAAAAAAAGACCTGAGTTTTTTTTTTTTTTTTTTAACTGAGGACAGTGTTACATTCATTGACGTTGAGGGAGAAGGATTTAAGACTTATATTTACAGATGACCACTTCTCAGTCTGGTTGACACAAGTGTTAAAAGAGTAGGAGTTCTCATTCTGCTCAAGTTCACGTTTGTGTCTTCACCAAAAGAAAAAAAAGGAGAAATGTTTAAAATACTGTTCAAAGCTTATGTTTGAGTTATGTTTTACAGTTCTTTACGTCTGTAGCCTCATTTATTGGGAAATTATGTTTTTTTCCTGTAGAAATGTTCTAACAAGTTAGTTATTCCAGTAGATGTACAGAATACAGGAATCATTAATGTTTTTCAATCATGATACCATAAAACTGAGACGTTTTACCTCAGATTGTGATATTCAGCGTCTAATCATGTTGAATGTGTAGATGTGTGTGCTACACTGAGTGAAACAGTTTTTTTACTGGCTGAGCTGAAAGTTGCAGGATATTGAGTCGCGCTCTCCTTTGTGCCGTTTGCAGCATAACGTGATTATTTTAGCAGACACCTCAATCCACGATACCCTTAAAGTCAGAGATGTGCACAGGAATGCTGTTGTCTGTGGGCTGACCACTGAGCATCACTACCCATCCCAATCAGCTCCTCTGGTCCCATGGAGAGAGATGAGTGGTGGTGGCGGAGGGGGTTGTCATTAATGTTTGCAAACTGAACCAGAAGAGGAGGAGGTGCAGAAGAGTGGGGATAATATGTGGCACCACTCTGAGAGCTGAGCCCTCCGCCACGGCACTTTTCTCACCAGATCACAACCAGATGTGCCGAGTGTGTCCAAACAGGAATGACCGTGCGAAGGCAATTTCCAGCAATTTGTCAGACTTTAGAGAAGCCCCCCACCACCACCACCTCCCACCCCATCCCCCACTCTTACCCATGTCTCCTGAAAGACGAATACAAACATTAGAGGAGCAGCACAACCGTTTCATCCAGACTCCCACCAAGGCGGCTGCACGCTACGCCTCTAGCACAGTTGTGATGAGAGATATACAGTGTATCGTCTGAAAAGGCAAGACACGACATGTAGCGCTGACAAATAACCACCCACTCTAACTTTCATGCATCAGCATTACTGAATCTACCAATCAGACTTTAACGTGGATTCATTTGCTCTTTGCTTGTGGCGTCCAAATCCCTGACAACATTCACACACCCTAAATCCATCATCCTCACTCTCTGTGGAAAACCAAAACAAAGTGGGAGATAAATAGAAAAAAAAAAAAAGGTTGTTAATCTTTCTGTAGGCACGTTGTAAATTACAGATTCTCTCTCAAGGTTATGCAAGCAGTGTAGACCATCTCCTCTTAGAGCTCAGCCTCCGTCTTTCTACTTACCATGGAAAGACTTTTCCTCACAGGAAATTGGGGGCAGTGTCTTGTCTTGACAGCAATGTCTCATCTCGAGGGACTGGGGCATGTGGGTGTTCAGGCTCAGTGGTAGAGGGGTAAGAAAAAAAAAATAAGATGGACCTCACTCTTCATTTACTTCCTCCACCTCCATCCCCCCAAAAAAACCTGCACAAACATTGTAATTCCCTGGGCAGGATCCCAGCTCCCCCTGGGGTCCTGCTCCGTTGTTTTGCCCCTTTCAACATCTTCAGCTGCCCCCTCAAATGCCACTGCAGGGATTTTTTTTGTTGTTGTAGGATTTGGCTCAAATTATTTCTGTGTAGGCAAACAAGCAATTAGATGCTAAGTATCGGATGCTAATATGCAAACATGTTTAAAAAAAAATCTGCCATGTTCTGGTGGGTCTTTGCAGCGGGGTCTTGGTGAAGCATCTAGACGTGAATGCTGTTAGCACCTAATTAAGTGAGATGAAGCGTACGACTTTAAACATGGACAAAACCACAGCATCAAGATCATAGTGGTTTTTTCTTATGTTGTACGGTCTGGGGTCCTGTATGTATCCTGATATAGGGTTCACACAACATTACTCAGTGTTTGAAGCAGGACTAGCCATGCTATCCACATGCCAAGGCCACAACCCTATCAACACTGCAGTGTTGTGCTAAAATTATGTGATCTTCTAGCACGTAACAACTAACATGAGCCTGGAACATGGTGCAACGGTAGTGGTGTATGGTTGGATTTTTTTGTGGGAGCAAACTTCCTCTGAGTGGTGAAGTTGCAAAGACATTGGGTCATGGAAGTTAGCACAGCTAGCAAGTGCTAAACGTGTGGCAGCATTAAGAGTGCTTTCACAATGAAGGAGGGTTTCCAAATTTGACACAACCCAGCCATGATCTAATTGGTTGTGTGGATTGCGGATGGAGTAGCCGTGTCTTCAATCCGTTTGAAGCGGGCCATCAGGAGGCAGCTGGAAACGATGGCACCTGGGAATTCCTACTAGTTTTGCTGCAGAGTTGAATTAACTGTCTGTGACTATTTAAAAAAAAATTTAATGAATCCCACCCACCTAGTCATAAATCTTTCCCTTTCCTTGAATCACACTTTTGGAAGGCAACAAGTCTGTACCCTGGGACCAATGAAAGAGACAATTGTGGGAAGGTTTGCATAACGATTATGTCAGTCATGTGTCTTGTTACTCCCTGTGAGAGCTCAAATTCACCACTAATGCCTATTTCAATTTGTTGCCTCATTGCTCTGGAATCCAGGATAAATTGCAGCTGTTGTTCATCTTGGTTAGAATATAGTTAGTCTTGTTTGGAAACTTAATAAGCATATACCATACTTACGCAAGGTTTTTTTTTGTTTGTTTTACATAACAGAGGGAGATTTTCCAATGGGCATGGAAAAAGGAATGTACAATTAAATCAGTACTTCTGTATTTCATAATACTTTATACACTGCAGGGTTTGGAAAAGTGCCTTTGTGTAATGAAATGAGAATAAAAAAAAAATGGTATAACATCAATAAAGAGTTGGAAAGATTCAGTCTAAAGAGAGTTTGAACTTGGATAAAAAATTGAGATTGCTGCAGGGAATAATGTGTTGGAGTTTAAAACCATCTTCGCTCCAGCCATTAAAAAAGTGTAAAGTTGTGGGTTTTCCCTCCTTGGGGTGTGTGTGTGTGTGTGTGTGTGTGTGTGTGTGTCTGTCTACCATTACAGCTGAAAGATGGGCAACAGCACTGGAGTTTCCTGCTTGGAATCTGTGTGGGTGTGTGAGTGGCTGCACATGAGCGTTTGGCTTTTTTTTTTTTTTTTTTTTTTTAA